>CM060336.1:48202346-48219846 GCA_030674155.1 Stramonita haemastoma
GTGTATGATTTTTTGGATGAATCTGGGGTGTATGATTTTTTGGATGATTCTGGGGTGTATGATTTTTTGGATGATTCTGGGGTGTATGATTTTTTTTTTGGGATGATTCTGGGGTGTATGATTTTTTTTGATGATTCTGGGGTGTATGATTTTTTTTTGGATGATTCTGGGGTGTATGATTTTTTGGATGATTCTGGGGTGTATGATTTTTTTGGGGTGATTCTGGGGTGTATGATTTTTTGGATGATTCTGGGGTGTATAATTTTTTGGGTGATTCTGGGGTGTATGATTTGGGTGATTCTGGGGTGTATGATTTTTTGGGTGATTCTGGGGTGTATGATTTTTTGGATGAATCTGGGGTGTATGATTTTTTGGGTGATTCTGGGGTGTATGATTTTTTTTGGGTGATTCTGGGGTGTATGATTTTTTTGATGAATC
Organism: Stramonita haemastoma; assembly: GCA_030674155.1. Classification (NCBI taxonomy): domain Eukaryota; kingdom Metazoa; phylum Mollusca; class Gastropoda; order Neogastropoda; family Muricidae; genus Stramonita; species Stramonita haemastoma. The sequence goes on from CM060336.1 coordinate 48,202,785, forward strand.
TGGGGTGTATGATTTTTGGGTGATTCTGGGGTGTATGATTTTTTTGGATGATTCTGGGGTGTATGATTTTTTGGATGATTCTGGGGTGTATGATTTTTTGGGTGATTCTGGGGTGTATGATTTTTTGGATGATTCTGGGGTAAAGCAAGCAGGCCAACCAGCCTCCCCTTTCTTGCTAGTGGACAGAGCATGTGGATAAGTGTGAACACCTTTTCTAATGCGTGTATATGGGGTGTGGATAGCTCAGTCGTCACGAGTACTTGCTCCCCACAGATAATGTTTAACACTCTTGCATTTGATGTCTCTGAACTCCTAGATTTCGCATTCCATCACGAAATCAAGTTAGGCACACATGCTCCCTCGCCTTTTCCTCCTTCTGAATACATACCAGCAGCTATAATTACTTCCAGACACACAGCAAAGTTCCCACCTCTAGCCTGAAAGAGCTTTAGCCTGTGGTAGCAATTGGTGAAGGTCACAGTGTGATGAAAATCTACTGTGTGTAAATCCTGGCAAATCCTGGTACGGGACTAAGAGGATTAAGCAGCATCGAGCGTAGTTACCAGGGTGACCGTTTGCGCGCCTTGGCTTCAGTGCAGTTCACCCAGCTGTAAATTGGTACCTGCCCTCTTTAAGGTCAAGGAAGGTAAAGCAGCGAGGAAGAGGAGATGGGCGCCACCCTCAATATGCTGGCCCCTAGAGAAGCTGAAGTCTCTGATGCCTCGCTCCCCTATGACCACATAGGTTATGGGACACCTTTACCTTTTTACTTTTTATACCCCGTTTCACGTCTGCTCTTCAGCTGTGTGTGGCAGTATGAAGGTAGCCTATCTACGGAAGTAAGGACTTGGGGAAATATGCCAGATGTTTTGGGGGTTTTTTGGGGTTTTTTTTAAAATATGCCAGATGTGTTATTGACTGCTGTGAAGGCCTCTTTTTCTTTCTTTTTTTTTTCTGAAAACTTCAGTCATGTTTGGCTGACAGAGCAAGTAGGTAGATCTTGACTGCGCATATCTGATATAGTAAGTATACTTCGCCTTGCAAATTTGTGAAAGCATCTCTTGGTATTGATCAGTGTCCCCCGTGTGTAGTCATAATTTCATCACCCATCACCTTGTTTGTATCAAGTCATCATCCATTTCAACAGCTTCATTTCATTGATTTATTTATGTTTTAGCTTTGTTTTGTACATCATATGTTAAGGTTTTATGTTTTGCTTTGTAATTTCATGTTTGTTTTGTCCATGTATTTTAAAGTAAAAATGAGTCAAAAGTGAGTGAACATGTATGAAGAATGAAAGCTGAATTGGTGAAAACTGAATGGAAGCATGCTTGATTCTTTATTAAAAAAAAAAAAAATTAAAAACTTCCTTTTTGTGTTCTCTTAACACTTTCTACCCCGGGTACGGATTAATCCGTACCACGCGATCATCTCCCCTGGACGGGGTACGGATTAATCCGTACCACAGCAGGTACTTTCACTTTCGCCCTCCCATTCTGTTCTATTCTCACATGGTCGTTTTAGCTTGTTGGCTTTAGCTGCCACGTTGGTCGCACATCGTTCACAGCTAATTTGCATATAAATTGAGCGTGTTTTTGTTGTGTTTATTGTTGTTTTACGTGTCATATGCTTGTAGTATGGCTTTGGTACATCATACTTTCACTGCTGACGAAGTAACAGAAGTTTTAAACGAGTTATTATGTTGCCGATAAAGATCGTGTTTTGGATAGAGATCGTGAGAGCTTTGAGTCTCGTGATACTCACTGTGTGCCGCGAGGAGCGAGATAGGCCAGCTAAAAGGGGTGGGAAGGGGGGGGGTGTGACTGGGGAGGGGCGTGGCCTTGGTACTGTGAGTACCACTACGATAAACACCAACTGTTTACATGAAAATGAACTACAAGCCACCTGGTGAAGTGCAAACATTCTGTACATATGAATAAAGTAGTGTAGAAAAGTTCAGGAACTTTCTTGGACTAGGGAAGAAATGTTATCTGTATATTCCATGATCGTTATTGTGACAGTGTCGTGTCTACAGTTCAGTAGTTCCCTTTGATTAGATTACATTTGATGCATGCTGGAAGAAAACTTGTATAGTACCTATGTTTGTCCCTGTTTATTTGAGATTCTTGTATAGTTTTGTTGTTGTTGTGTTGTATTTGTTGCATACATTGTGTAAAAATCGTAAGCCCATCAGTGGGATCACCACTTAAAATCAGAGCAATTACGTAATTTGACACCATAATTAACATACTCTTTTTTATGCAATATAAATTTTTATGCACGCATATAATGGGCAGTCATTTACCCACACAATGCCATAGTTTCATAAGAAATGGGCTTCAAACAAAAAAGATATGAGGATTTTACTATGATGACCCAGTGCACACTGCACTCAGCTGCTGCAGGGCTGGTCCACAGACTGCAGTGCAGCTGCACCCTTGGGGTACAAAGTGTTAATTCATTTACTTTGAAAGTGAATTGCTAATGTTATGTGTGGTGTTTTGAAAGTGACCAGTGTTCTGATTTATTCCTGAATCACTGCCTCTTTCTTTATGCTTTTTGATGAAAAGGAGTCCAGGGACATAATCTTTTTTTTTTATTACATGAAAGTTGGCTTTTGGTTCAAAATCACAAGGGTCGAAAAAATCATTGTCAACACTTGGCAGAGTGGAGAAAGAGACTGATCCTGCAGGTCAGTCTGACAAGTCATGGGATCAAGTCTTGGAAAAGCTGGCGAATATGTGTGATGACAGTTTTACAGTCTTCACAGCCAGCTTACATGCAAAGCTACCAGTGCCTCAATCCACATCATGGAGTTAAAGTGTGCAGGACAAAAAATTCCCACAACACTTCACTGTCTCCATTGCTGCTGTCCACAGTAGGAGCTCTACGCAATGCCACCAGGGTTCGCCATCTCTCTCTGTCTCTGATGAGATCTTCTTTCTCCTGTAACCCTCCCAGACCACTGATCTCCGTGATGTTGGCAATGTAGGATGTTGGTGGTCTGCCTCTTTTCCTTCAGCCCTGAACCTTTCCTTGGAGAACTGTCGTCATCAGATTTGTCCATGTGTTTCTGTTTGCATGACCAATATGTCTCAGTCTGTGCCTGTCAGTTTCAGCCAATATTAATTTGTCCTTGCTCTGAGAGTTCATCAAAGCATGACACATCATTTATCACTTAGCTTGCATGAATCCTAAAATGGAAGGTATTACACATAAACATAACAGAGATGCGAGATGTCTAGAGTCTGAGAAATGCAGCAATAGATTAGATCATGCAAAAAATTAATACATGACAACAACAACAACAAAAAGTGAAGAACATAGATGCAGTGTTTCAAGTCATGTTTTATTACTGTATTTACAAAATGACGAAAGAGAAATGTACAATGACAACAAAGGAAAACTGAAGAACACGGGTTCAGTATTTCAAATCGTGTTTTATATTTACAAGGTGATCAAAAGGAAAATTAATGTACAGTGCCAAAAGGTTTGAAACTGGGTTTGCATCAGCCCAAAACCAACAGTGAACATTCATGTTATTATATTGTTAATGCACTTTTAAAGCATATGATATCTCAGTGGTTATGACACATGCCAAATAAGATCGTTTAGAAGTATGAACCATCAGATGTAAGGCACTACATTATGCTCAGTTTGTAAAAACATCAGAGAACGGGCAATGAAAGTATGTGTGCGCACATGCACACACAATATGTGTGCGCACATGCACACACAAACACACATACACACATTCTCTCTCTCTCTCTCGCTCTCTCTCTCTCTCTCTGACATGAACAAACACTCTCTCACACTCTCTTTCTTTCTCATTTACTCACTTACTTGCCTTCAGTCACTCATCATGTACAATGTAGTCCACAAATTAAAAGCCTTTTTTCACAACTTTCTCACTTTGCATAAAAGATGCACATATTAATCAATGTTATCAATATCAGTATCAATGTTAACCCCAAATGAACCCTTAGTACAGGTGAGTTATGTCAATGCCCAACAACTACCTACGTATGAACTCATAGATGACAGCACTGGAAGAAGCAAACAACATAATCATTGAAACATAATCCATATTGAAAACATGATTCCTCAAGGATAGATGAATTCTTAGATGACAGCGTTAGAAGAAGCAAAACATTGAAAACATAATTCTGCAGTGACAGGTGAAATCATAGATGACGGCGTTTGAAGAAATAATCCATATTGGAAACATGATTCTTCAATAATTGAATTCTTAGATGACAGCGTTTGAGGAAGCAAAACATATTGAAAACATGATTCTTGAATGAAATATGAATTCTTAGATGACAGCAATTGAAGAAACAAACTACATTATCATTAAAACATGATCCTTATGAAAATATGATTCTTCAATGATAAATGAATTATCAGATTACAGTGTTAGAAGAAGCAAAACATATTGAAAACATGATTCTTCAATGACCACAGGAATGCATCATAGAACGTTTTGTGCTCTAACAAAGCAAAAAGATGCACTATTGAACACAAATTCAAGACACAGCCAACCGGCTCTTCTTCACTGAAAATACATTCCAATCCTGTTTTGCATGTAGTGAAAACCCACAGAAAACTCGCACACAAAAATTCATTCACAACCTTAAGCTATTTCCAAGGCTTCTGGCTGTGGTGGCGGTGGTGGTGGTGATTTTGGTACAACAGCATCAGAGAAAGCAATTTTGGTACAACTGTACAACTGTATCAGAGGAAGCAATTTTGGTACAACTGTATCAGAGAAAGCAATTTTGGTACAACAGCATCAGAGAAAGCAATTTTGGTACAACAGCATCAGAGAAAGCAATTTTGGTACAACAGCATCAGAGAAAGCAATTTTGGTACAGCATCAGGAAAGCAATTTTGGTACAAGTGTATCAGAGGAAGCAATTTTGGTACAACAGCATCAGAGAAAGCAATTTTGGTACAACAGCATCAGAGGAAACATTTCCTGGTTGTTTTTTTTAGTAGACATCACTGAAGACACCTACCATAATTATGTGCTATCCAGGCTTGTTTGTGAACACTTTGTACCTGTCAGATCAGACTGCCTCCATGTGTGTGTGTGTGTGTGTGTGTGTGTGAATCCAAAATTCCTTAAATCTTATGTGACTGGATGCACATGCTGCATGTGAATGTTATTAATGCAAGTGCTGTGATTTGTTCACTTTACAAGAATCAACACTATACAAATTTCATGTATTATTATTATCATTATTATTAGTAATATTATCATTATATTACTTATACTACTACTACTACTACTACTACTACTACTACTACTATTATCATTATTACTATTACTATTATTATTGTTGTTGTTATTGTTATTATCATTATATATTATTATTATATTATTATTATTATTACCTCAGCCTCTGATTGATCTGCTGAAAATTCCACAGGCTTTTGCCTTCTCATGCAAGGAAACAGGCAAGAGACTGACGCCATCGACAATCTACGACAACCACCAGTGCCAGTTTTCCAACTGTGGCCCGACACCCTCCACACAGCTGAGATAGCTGTCTATCTGTCTGTCTGTCTGTCTGTCTGTCTGTCTGTCTGTCTGTCTGTCTGTCTGTCCCACAGCCAGAAGAGAGGAGTGCAGCTTGAGTGAGGAACGGCATATAACGCAGAAAACACCGTGCAGTGAAACGCTCTTGTAGAAAGACAGACGGATCATCGACGTCAAGTACGACTCTGTTCACCAACCACTACACTTCCTAGAAGATTTTTGATGTTGCGCAAACTTCACTCGGTGACCAAAGAAATCTCAAAACCAGTATTTACAGTTAACATATATACACATTTGGTTTATTAATTAATGTCAGTAGAAGCTCAGAAGTGTGTTCGGTGAAAAGCTTGGGCTAATACTGCTGTGGTCATGCATTTTTAGAAGTATTCCCCCAGGGATGGTGTCTAAACACAAGTATTCCTATCTCCATTTCGTTCGTTCACACAAAGCATGTATACTGGTAATCAAACGTACTCCATATTGTGCATCATACAACCTAGGCCACAGCAGCACAAAGTGTATGAAACAAAAAGATGCATGCATAATCAGCCTCCTCTCCTAATCATAGTTTGCATCAGCAGATGGAATCATCAACAGAGGAAACTGATTACCAGGGAGGACCTGTGCTATAGAGAAATGCAATCGCCTCTTGAGACTAGTAGTGAATAATCATCACAGAGCACAACATCATCTTGAATAATTATCACAGAGCAACATCATCATTTTTTTTTTTACAATCAGAAGACTGCTCCCAGCTTCCTTCCTTACCATTGGTCAGTCACCAGCTCTTGTGGAAAAGTGAACTGGAGGAGCAAGACTGTGCTGAAATCAATGCACTCAGATCCTCTCCTGTCTCCTCCCTCATCTTCTTCTTCTTCTTCTTCTAAATTCCATTCACAAATAAACATTGTTCAACAATGATTAAAAAATGAAGAAAAAAAAAAAAAACAAAAATCCTTGGCTGGTTTTTCTTCAAGTTGTGCGAACATCTAGCGATACACTCGGGTGATGATTTCTGGATTTCCGAAAACGTTCTCCGATGTTCGACGCTGTTGCATTCTGGGTACCTTCCCCCAGTCGAAGCTGGAGTACATGGTCAGCGATTTCTTGAGACGGCGCGAGTCCACAGCGTCCTCGGGGTTATCGCACACCGGTCTGCAGACAGAAAGGACAACGGTCAGTTTTCTGTCTCACACCTACAGTGAACAGGGATGCTGTGTCATCCTCTCCTTCCTCATCACACACTCAGCACAGCAAAGATGTCTGTCACATGAGCGTAAATGTGTTGCGCTGCCGTTAAGCGCCTGACAAGTCAGGCCCAGTGCGTCTCACTTCAGCATGGGAGAGAACTGTTATCTTTTAAGTCTTTCTGGGGAAAAAAAGGAAGGAGAATGGTCCAAGAAGCCAGAAATCAGACAAGAAGGAGGTGACAAGAAGAAAAAGAACAAGGCAGAAACAAAGAAAGAGACAGAAAAGAGGGAATTCCTAGCAGAATCTCCAGAAAGTGGGGATGCTGTTCATACTGACATAGTCCCGGAATCCCCATGGGGGATTTATTGTTTTTGACTTAAATGTGCTGAAAACAAAACCCAAAAAAAATCACAATTCTGTAGAAAAAGCCACTCTGAGAGGGAAACAAATACAGTTGCAGACAGGAACAGAAAAAAAATAATGGGTGGCGCTGTCACTTCAAGTGGTACCCACTACAATACACAATTCAATAAACAGCAATATTGGGACACTGTCAAAAGTATCCAAGTTAGTTTGAAAGTATGGAACAGGGTTGTAGGCTACTCAAAAGCTTTCTGTCGTGATACACCATACCTTTTATTTTATTCATTTTTTATTTACTTATTATTTTATGTCAAGGATAATGGAATAAGCACTCATGTGCTTTTTTACATCCAGTCCCCGCGTGTATGCAGTTTTGTAAGTCTTGTTATTTGTTCCTACCGGCACACACTGGCCTACTCGTACAAAAAGCAACACAGGTTTTAACATGTGCACAAGATGTTCTGCGTGCGTTTGCACACGAGGCCTCAGTTTATAGTCTCATCTGAAGGACTTTTGGGGAGAGTGGAGTCAGCACTGATGTTAACTCCAGGGTAAAAATCCCCTCGAACGCGAATCAAATGGGGTCGTCAAATTGCAAGTGCAATGTTCTAACCACTAGGCTATCCCTTGCATAAACAAAGCCTGAGGAAACAACAGCATCTGCTGTGTGTAGTGCGTTTCGAATGGTCATGACTACAAAGGGTGTCGGTGGATTTTTTAACAATCACAGTCAGCCTCTAATGGCATCATTCTGCCTAAGCGGAAAAGAAACAACCAATTTTTTTTTTAAAGATACCTCTCTGGTAGATTAGTCAATGAATTATACAAAATTATTACTGAAATAACTTACTTGTTTCGCAAAAAGTTGTTGGCAACTTCTTTGCCTTCTGAAACTGAAACACACACACACACACACACACACACACACACACACACACACACACACACACACACACACAGATTCATGAAGAAAATTTCAGATCAAACATGGTGGCCCAGGCCAAAAGCCTTGTCAATTATCGATGTTAGCTAATTGCCAAGGCCTCCACTAAAATGTTGTTATGTTGTAATATGTGTGTTAAGATTGCTTTCAGCCATGACAAAGCTCTTCACATAGCAACTTGTACTCTCCTTTAGAGGAGAAAAAAACCCTCTGAAGTTGGAGTATGGCTGCCTATATGGTAAGGTACTTGAAAACAGTCATACAGGCAAACTTCTCATTCAGTGTGCAATTTCAATCTCACAGTGATTCCCAGGTGGGAGGAGTGAGTCAGAACGCACACTCTTGGTGACCCCCTGAGTATTAAGCTGGGGAATGCACAACAACAACATCAACAAACTGATTCATGAAGAAGAGGAACATCCATATGCAAGGTGCACAAAGCTACAGATTTGCCATGAACATCAAATAATGCTTTAAAACAATTAAGTACAAATGAAATTTTTAAAATTTCTCATCATTATGTGAGTAACTAGAAAAGTGTAACATCACTAACTTTTGAATAAGGAAAGGATGTATCTTCTGAACAGAGTCAATATGGGGCTTTTAAAAAAAACAATTTTGATGACAATGAAATTCTCTGGGTGATCTGAACACGTAACTTTGCAAACTTGTGGAAAAATAAATTGCAGTTGGTTCAAATACTGTCTAACATAACTGAAATATAGACACGCCATTCTGAAAGGAAACTGATGCAAAACACAACGCGTGTTACTTGACCACATCTGCACAGCGTATACAACTTGTTCACAGTGCTCACTGAGAGATCAAGGTCACTAACAACGAAAGTTGACAAAGTCATCTACATGCCCACAAAAACAAACAATGTACAGTTTTTTACACTTTTTTTGGGGGGGGGGAGGGGAGAGGGTCCCTTGCCTACTCTTTCAAAATGCAAAATGGGTTTTTAACATGTGCACAAGATGTTCTACATGCGTTTACTCACAGGGTCTAGGTTTATAGTCTCATCTGAAGGACTTTTGACATTCAGTTCAATTTTTTTGTCAAAAAAACTAAAATAAAAAAATGAAATAAAACAAAATACTAAAATAAAATAAATGTTTTTAAAAAATAATAAATAAACCACATACACTACGCCCACATACATACATACATACATACATACATACATACATACATACATACATAACATACATACATTACATTACATTACATACATTACATACATCACATACATACATACATACATACCATACATACATACATACATCCATACATCCATACATACCAGAAGCCTGGGTGACTTACCTGTGCATGGTTGGGATAGTAGAGGTGGATATGAAAAAAAAAACAACAACAAAACAACAACAAAAAATAAATCATAAAAAGGGTATAAAATGAAATAAAACAAATTTTTTAAAAACCACACATACACGGATATACAGACATACATACATACAGAAACCTTTTTTTTTAACCACACATACACTACAGGATATACATACATACATACATACATACAGAAGCTTTTTTTTTAACCACACATACACTACAGGGATATACAGACATACATACATACAGAAGCTTTTTTTTTAACCACACAGACACTAAGGGATATACAGACAACATACATACAGAAGCTTTTTTTAACCACACATACACTACAGGGATATAAGACATACAACATACATACAGAAGCTTTTTTTTTTAACCACACATACACTACACGGATATACAGACATACATACATACAGAAGCTTTTTTTTTTAACCACACAGACACTACTCGGATATACAGACAATTATACATACAGAATCTTTTTTTTTTAACCACACATACACTACACGGATCTACAGACATACGTACATACAGAAGCCTGGGTGACTGGGCAGCGTGGTGTGTTGGGGAAGAAGAGGGAGATGAAACAAAATGCAACAAAACAAAACACTAAAATAAAACAAAAATAAATAAAATAAACATACTACACAGACACACAGACACACAAACATACCAGAGGCGCGGGTGACCGGCCTGCGTGGTGTGTTGGGGTAGTAGAGGGAGGGGGGGCCCTGTGTGCGGCGACCAAAGGCCACCTTCTCCCTCACCTTCTCCTCGCTGTGGTCGTAGATCCTCCGCGCGATGTCTCTCTCTCGTTTCGTCACCTCTGAAACAAGGTCACTCACATCATTCTCAACACGAAATGAATTATGAAGATTTTGGGGAAGGGGGGGATGTATTAGAAAATGTACACAGTGTACAAAAAACATGCATATGCATGCACATGCACACATTCACACATGTATGTGCATGCATGCATGCATGCATACACACACACACACACACACACACACACACACACACACACACACACACACACACACACACACACACGCACACACACACACACACACGGAAGGGGACGGGATAGCCTTGTGGTCAGAACATTGTGCTCGCAATTTGACAACCCAAATTTGATTCCCATTCAAGGGGATATATTCCCCTGGAGTTAACATCAGTGCTGACTCCACTCTCCCCAAAAGTCTTTTGGATGAGACCGTAAACCGAGGCCCCGTGTGCAAACGCATGCAGAACATCCTGCGCACGTGTTAAATCCTGTTCTGCTTTTTGAAAGAGTAGGCCATTATGTGCCATGGGAACAGCTGACAATATTTACAAAACTGCATACACAGGGGGACTGGATGAAAAAAAGCATATGAGTGCTCATTCCATTATCCTCGATATAAAAGAAAGAATAAAAGAAAGAACACACACACGCACACACACACACACACACACACACACACACACACACACACACACACACACATACACACACACACACATACACACACACACACACACACACACACACACACACACACACACACACACATCAGTTAACATCAGTGCTGACTCCACTCTCCCCAAAAGTCCTTCGGATGAGACTTTAAACCGAGGCCCCGTGTGCGAACGCACGCAGAACATCTTGCACACATGTTAAATCCTGTTCCGCTTTTCATAAGAGTAGGCCATCGTGTGCCGGTGGGAACAGATGACAATATTTACAAAACTGCATACACACGGGGACCAGATGAAAAAAAGCACATGATTGCTTATTCTGTTATCCTTGATATAAAAAGAATAAAATAAAAAAAATAAATTTTAAAAAACACACACACACACACACCCCACAGGTGTACTACACAAATGTCCCCCCTCACCTTGTCTGTCCAGCAGCTGCACTGAGGGGCAGGACTGAATGACAAACAAACGGTACTCTGGCTCCTGCGCGATGGGGTTGTCAAACAGGCCTGCAACAATCACAATGCCACATCAAACAGGCCTGCAACAATCACAATGCCACATCAAACAGGCCTGCAACAATCACAATGCCACATCAAACAGGCCTGCAACAATCACAATGCCACATCAAACAGGCCTGCAACAATCACAATCACACATCAAACAGGCCTGCAACAATCACAATGCCACATCAAACAGGCCTGCAACAATCACAATGCCACATCAAACAGGCCTGCAACAATCACAATGCTACATCAAACAGGCCTGCAACAACACAATGCCACATCAAACAGGCCTGCAACAATCACAATGCCACATCAAACAAGGCCTGCAACAACCACAATGCCACATCAAACAGGCCTGCAACAACCACAATGCCACATCAAACAGGCCTGCAACAACCACAATGCCACATCAAACAGGCCTGCAACAACCACAATGCCACATCAAACAGGCCTGCAACAATCACAGTCACACGATTCAACGACAGCTGACACAAACCTGCATAGGCAGACACTTTGTTGTGACAGGCCCTGGCTTAATTAAATGCCAAGGCCTACATTATTTGTATTTTATACCACTTAATGTCACAGCAGATTTCTCTGCATGAAATTCGGGCTGCTCTCCCTGGGGAGAGTGTGTCGCCACAAGTGCAGCACCTACCCATTATTTTTTTTTTCTGTTTCTTGTCTGCAACTGTATTTGTTTCCCTATCAGAGTGGCTTTTTTCTACAAAATGTTGCCAGGGACAATCCTCTTGTTGCCGTGGGTTCTTTTACGTGCGTTGAAAAATGATGTGTGATACACAGGACCTCGGTTTATTGTTTCATCTAAAAGACTAGCACCCAGACCACCACTCATGGTCTAATGGATGGGGGAAATGTTTTGGGCCCAAACAGGATTCAAACCACCACAAACACCGACCCAGACTTTTCGCTTTCTGGGTAGACGCGTTACCTCTAGACCATCAATCTACCTGTGTAGAAAGGACAGAGTTGAGGGTTTGATCCTTGGGGTTTTCACTGGGGTTTTTTTTTTTCATTCCTCGGCTAAAGCTTCAAGGTTCACCAATGGTGAGATTTTGAATGCACAGCCATTAACCCAGCATTGAGGTCGCTCACACACACACACACACACACACACACACACACACACACCACACACACACACACACACCACACACACACACACACCCACACACACCCCTCCCCCCCCCCCCCCCCCCCCCACACACACACACACACCACTCCAACCCCACCCCCCTACCACACCACCCCCCCCACCCACACACACACCACACCTACCCCCCCACACTTCCAACCCCCCCCCCACACCACACACACCCACCCACATCACCCCAAACACACACACACACCAACAACCACCCTCACCCCCACCACACACACAACCCCCCCCCCCCCCCAACCTCCATCCCCCCCCCCCCACACACACACACACACAGATATGCTCAAAAGCACTGACTCAGTGTGTGGAGGTTCTGCATCTTCTTGAACTCGCGGGTGACCTTGTCGAGCTTGGTCAGCTGGTTGTTGTGCAGCATGCACAGGTGCAGACAGGTGAGGTGGCTGATGGACCCCGCGATCTCGATCAGCTCGTTGTCGTTCAGGTACAGCTCCGTCAGCCGACAGTTGATCGTCACGCAGGAGATCTGCCGCAGCTGCACAGACAGAGACAAACACTTTGTGAAGGTCAAGGTGAAGGTGAAAGGTCAAGGGTGAAGGTGAAAGGTCAAGGTGAAGGTGAAGGTGAAAGGTAAATGTGAAAGGTGAAGGCAAAGGTAAAAGTTAAAGGTGAAGGTAAAGATGGAAGGTAAAGGTGAAAGGTAAAGGTGAAGGTGAAAGTCAAGGTGAAGGTGAAAGGTGAAGGTAAAAGGTGAAAGTGAAGGTAAAAGGTAAAGGTGAAAGTGTTCCATAACTTAGGTGGTCATTTTATTTATTTTATTTATTTATTCTTTTATATCGAGGATAATGGAACAAGCAATCAGGCTTTCTTACATCCAGTCCCTGTGTGTATGCAGTTTTGTAAATGTCATCTGTTCCCACGGGCACATGATGGCCTACTCTTATGAAAAGCGGAACAGGATTTAACATGTGCACAAGATGTTTTGCGAGGGGAGTGATGCATCAGACACCTCAGCTTCTCTAGGGGCCAGCATATTGAGGGTGGCACCCATCTCCTCTCCCTTGCTGCTTTACCTTCCCTGACCCTAAAGAGGGCAGGTACCCATTTACAGCTGGGTGAACTGGGGGCACTGTACTGAAGCCACGGCACGCAAATGGTCACCCATCCAACTGGTAACCACACTCAACACTGCTTAACATTGACTGGGGGAAAGCGAGCGCTCTGACCACTGAGCTATCCCACCCCCTCAATACTTTGTAGTTTTTACCAAAAAAAGAAATGTAACAAGAAATAAAGACACTGAATTCTTTTTACCTGAAAAAAGTAGGTTTGAATCTACCTGGGTAGGCTAGCTACCTGACTGGATGGATGGATGAGATATCAATCTTCAATTTATTTATTCATTTTATTTATCTGTTTGTTTACTCTTTCATATTGGGGATAATAGAATAAGCACTCGTGTGCATTTTTACATCCCGTGTGTATGCAGTTTTGTTAATTTTTATAATCTGCTCCCATCGGCACACAATGGCCTACTCTTTCGAAAAGCGGAACAGGTTCTTCAATCCGCCTATCCATCTGTTTCTCTGTACACATATGCATTCGCAACAGGGGCCTTGTTTTATAGTCTCATCTGAAGGACTTTTGGGGAGAGTGGAGTCAGCACTGATGTTAACTCCAGGGGAAAAATCCTTTTGGATGGGTATCGAACCTGGGTTGTCAAATTGCGAGCGCAATGTTCTGACCACTAGGCTATCCTGTGTCCCTGTCAGTATGCACTTGCATGCATGTACACAAATGGCTGTGTGTGCTTTTGGGATGCTTGTGTTTGTAGCATGAGTTTTCATGCATCCACAAAAAAGTTTCAAGATTCAAAAACTTGATTATTTCAAACACAGAGAAATTCTGTTTCATTGTGAAACTTTCTCTGTCTGTCCTGGTTTACATTTCTCTGTTTTCTCTCCTCCACTATCTGTCTCTCTTTCTCTCCTCCACTATCTGTCTCTCTTTCTCTCCTCCACTATCTGTCTCTCTTTCTCTCCTCCACTATCTGTCTTTCTCTCCTCCACTATCTGTCTCTCTTTCTCTCCTCCACTATCTGTCTCTCTTTCTCTCCTCCACTATCTGTCTCTCTTTCTCTCCTCCACTATCTGTCTCTCTTTCTCTCCTCCACTATCTGTCTCTCTTCCTCTCCTCCACTATCTGTCTCTCTTTCTCTCCTGTCTGCTTTTCTCTCTGTCACTGTTTTTCTCTCTCTGTGTCTCTGTCTCCCTCTCTGTCTCTCTGTCTGTCTGTCTGTCTCTCAGTCAGTCTGTCTGTATGTCTGTCTGTCTGTCTGTTGTCTGTATGTCTCTCTGTCTCTCTCTCTCTCTCACTTGTGCATGTTCTGAACGGAGAAATTTTTTTCAAAAAAAGAAAAGAAACAAACCACCACCACTTACCCTGTTTCCATTTAACCACAGCTTTTTCAGATATCGGAATCTTCGCAGGTCATGCACATCTGTCAGGCCTCTGAAAAGAAATGTCGTACATAGTTACTTGACACTGTCTGTTGAGATGTGTTTGTTATAGGCATTTACATCATTCAGTATTCACAAAAACACATGAATAACAACAAATAAATGGTCTCTGTATTCTTCTTCTTCTCTTGTTTGCTTTACACCATCAGATATGTCTGGGAAAAATAATGGCATGTCCTTTCCAGCTCCTCTCGTGGGCCGTACAGCTTGGTCTGTAGGGTTATCTCCGTCTGCCACACTTTCTTCCTCAGGTCGCTGAATAGCATACACCTTTGAAGGATGTGCTTGCCTGTCTGGTTTTCCTTACCACACACACACAGGGGAGAAGGAGCAAGTTTCAGCTTTGTAGACATATGGTGATTTAGTCTGTTGTGCCCAGTGCAGAGTCTTAGAATTATGACTTGTTCTCTGTATTCTACAGATGGAAATGGCATTGAAACATGTGCAAATGTATTGGACATCATAACCAAGTGCAATTATTCACTCATTATCCCCCCCCCCCTCTCCCTTCCCAATTTTTCTCCTATTGCGCTGTATTTCAAACAGAATTGTCACCACATATTCAGCAATAAATCCTCTGGCAGCCATTGTGATAGGCATTACTTCTTCATGCCATTCTGATAGGCTTTACTTCTTCATGCCATTCTGATAGGCTTTACTTCTTCATGCCATTCTGATAGGCTTTACTTCTTCATGCCATTCTGATAGGCTTTACTTCTTCATGCCATTCTGATAGGCTTTACTTCTTCATGCCATTGTGATAGGCTTTACTTCTTCATGCCATTGTGATAGGCTTTACTTCTTCATGCCATTCTGATAGGCTTTACTTCTTCATGCCATTATGATAGGCTTTACTTCTTCATGCCATTCTGATAGGCTTTACTTCTTCATGCCATTGTGATAGGCTTTACTTCTTCATGCCATTGTGATAGGCTTTACTTCTTCATGCCATTGTGATAGGCTTTACTTCTTCATCTCCTTTGTCAGACACTCAGACAGCAACTATCGTTGTCTGTCATGTAAACTTACTTGTCTGCAAGATACAGTTCTTCAACCTCTTTGTCCTTTTTGATTCGTCGACGTGCCAGTATGTCTTCCACCACCTCAACAACAAAAGAAAACAAATAATTCAACTAAACACACATAAAAGCCCTCAATGATAATGATGATAATGATAATAATAATAATAATAATAATAATGATAATGATAATAATAATAATAATAATAATAATAATAATAATAATAATAATAATAATAATAATATGATGATGATGATGATGATGATGATGATGATGATGATGATGATGATGATGATGATGATGATGAAGAAGAAGAAGAAGAGAAGAAAAAGAAGAAGAAGATGGTGATGGGTATGATGATGATGATATGATGATGATGATGTTGCTGGGTATGATGATGATGATGATGATGATGATGATGATGATGATGATGATGATGATGATATTAAAAACAAAAACAAGAACAATATAATGTTGTTGTTGTTGTTGTTGTTCCCCAGCTAAATACTCTGGGCATCACCCAGAATGTCCATTCTGACTCACTCATCCCACCTGGGAATCACTGTGAAATTGATATTGCACATTGCAATATAATGATACTGCTACTACTACTACCACAAGGATGATGATGATGATGATGATGAGATGACGATGACGATCGACGCGACGACGACAATTATAATTATAATAATAATGAATAATAATAATAATAATAATAATAATAATAATAATAAAAAATAATAATAATAATAATAATAATATATAAAAAAAAAAAAAAATAATAATAAAATCTTGATGATGATGATGAGATAATAATAATAATAATAATTTAATATAAAAATATATATAATAATAATAATAATAATAATAATAATAATAATAATAATGATGATATGATGAACAATGATGATGATGATGATATATAATAATAATAATAATAATAATAATAATAATAATAATAATAATATGTGATAATAATAATAATAATAATAAAAAATAATAATAATAATAACAATAATA
>CM060336.1:48224846-48232346 GCA_030674155.1 Stramonita haemastoma
GTTTGTAGTAGATGTCTCTCTTCCAGGAAGTCCAGAACAAAAAACCTGCAGAAAATCCAGGAGGCGTTGGCTACCAGTGTTCTTCAAAGAGATATTCTGTTTTTAATTCAACAGGTATGAGATGATTCTAGTTTTGAATGCAAGCAGCAAAAACTAATTAAGTGCAAGTGCAAGCATCTGGAAAATGGGCAGGTATTTATTTTATTCTTTTTTATTTCGAGGATAACGGAAGTCCCTGTATGGTAATGTTAGGAAAAGGGTTACCTTTGTATCGGCGCATATTTGACAGTTCAGTTTGTAAGAGATGCCTTTCCCCTGCAAAGAGCAAAAGAGCAACTTCTCTATAGATCAGACTCACCCAGCTGCAGCCCTTCTCATTGTGGAATTTATTAGAATGAGCTGGCTGGTTCTTTTATTTATTTATCTATTTAATCTTTTATATCGAGGATAACAGAATAAGCAATCATGTGCTTTTTTTCATCCGGTCCCCGTGTGTATGCAGTTTTGTAAATATTGTCATCTGTTCCCACCGGCACACGATGGCCTACTCTTACGAAAAGCGGAACAGGATTTAACATGTGCGCAAGATGTTCTGCGTGCGTTTGCACACGGGGCCTCGGTTTAAAGTCTCATCCGAAGGACTTTTGGGGAGAGTGGAGTCAGCACTGATGTTAACTCCAGGAAGAAAATTTCCTCGACCGAACTCGAACCCGGGTCTTCAAATTGCCAGCGCAATGTTCTGACCACTTGGCAAAGCAAGGTGCCTCTGAGTGCAGTACTGAAGTGTTTGATTTCAATCTTGCAATGCCCTTGTTTGAAATCAAATGTAGAATTATTCAATGTATTCATTCTTAAATGGTGGAAAAGCACTTAAGCCTGAGAATATTTCTTACTCAAGAAAAATAGAAAATTTAAATCATGAAATGAGACTTAATGCCTGGAATACTAAATATTGTAATGATATAATATATGCTGTTGTTCTAGACCCCTTTCAATGCACCCTTTATTATTTAATTGCCTAATTCTTCTTGATAAGTATATAAGAAGAGATCTAAATATTCATTAAAAAAATAACAACTATTCAACTGTTCATGAAGTTTTATCTGATTCCTAGCAAGTCATAATCAGTTGCTGAAATTATATATTCTTCTTCTCTAGGCCTAAGGCATTTACTGTAAATAGTTGTGGGATTTCATATGTATACATCTTACATGTATGTATGTTTGTAAGTATGTATGTTTGTATGTATACATGTATGTATGTATGTATGTATGTATGTTTTGTATGTATACATGTATGTATGTATGTATGTATGTATGTATGTATGTATGTATGTATGTATGTATGTATACATATGTATGTATGTATGTATATATATATGTATGTATGTATGTGTGTATGTGTGTGTGTTGTATGTATGTATGTATGTATGTATGTATGTATGTATGTATGTATGTATGTATGTATGTATGTATGTATTACGAATGCACACACACATGATGCATGCATGCATGCATGTATGTATGTATGTATGTATGTTTGTGTATGTATGTATGTGTTATGTTAAATTGGTTCTGAAGAACAAACTCTTTGTTTTGAAAACACTCCAGTGAACGTATAACGCTGACTGAAATGCCAAGAGTTGTTCCCTATCTCTCGGGAATCACATCTAACAGAGCACACACGACTCAGAGATCATGTTATATTTCTTTTATTCAACTAATCTACTTCAAAAAGTATGGTTTCCAATACAAAGTACAAAAATTCCAATAAAAACAAACAAGAAAACTCCTTTCTAACATCACCACAGATTTAACCAAAACTCTGTTACTACGCTCACTAAACACAAATTTCAATCGCTAATCACTTTCACAGTCCTCATAACTGTTCTCCTATTTCTTGAAGTTTTCTCCCCTTCTTCTATAAAAAAAATCCCTAAATCTACCGTCCGCATTGCCTCCCCTGCTCGATCACTAGGGCGTTCGGCCGTGGGACTCCCCTCCTCTGCCACTGCGAAGGCAGCCCCTTGTATATATACAGTCCAGGCCCCTTCTACTGCCCGCTAAACATTCCAGCGCCGTGGGAATCCCCCACCTCTCCTCTTCTCAGTATCATCTTTCCTCCTCGACTCTCCTCCCTCCTCGAGGCGATAACAGCCCCTTGTATTTATACAGTCCAGGCCCCTTCTACTGCCCGCTGCCAGACCATCGCTGCCAGACCATCCCGGAAGCTTGGGGAACTTCACACAAACATCTTAGATTGCAGCAACGCGTCTTGACAGATTCCAGAATGTCATAGAATACTATGAATGATTCCCGGTACTTCTAAAACCTCTTAAAATATTATAAAATACTCCTGAAACTCCATGAGCAGACAAACATATATGCAATCGACAGGCATTAACATTTATCAATAACTAATATTCCATGCGTCATAATCAAAGAATGTCATTCATTGCAATCCTAGGAACATGCTTAATTAGGAGCCCTGAATCTGTTTGTAACAGTATGTATGTATGTATGTATGTATGTATGTATTAGTATGTATGTATGTATGTATGTATGATATGTATGTATACAATTATTACTATTTCTATTATTATGTATGTATGTATGTATTCTCCCCACAAGTCCTTCGGATAAACCAAGGCCCTGTGTGTGAACGCACATTGAACAACTTGCGCACACTTTAAATCCTGTTCTGCTTTTTGTAAGAGTAGGCCATTGTGTGCCGGTGGGAAAAGATGACAAGATTTACAAAACTGCATACACACGGGGACTGGATGTAAAAAAGCACATGAGTGCTTTTTCCATTATCCTTGATATAATATAAAAGAATAAATGTATAAATAAAATAAATGTATAAATAAAATAAATGTATTCATCTTACATCCAAATAAATACATAAATAAATAAATAAATAAATAAATATATATATATATATATACATACATATATACATACATATATACATATACATATAGATACATATATATTGAGGAAAAAGTAGTGAGGAAAGACAAGTGCAGGTACCAACTTCTCAAATCATTTTGAAAAT
The DNA here is from genome assembly GCA_030674155.1 of Stramonita haemastoma. Lineage (NCBI taxonomy): Eukaryota > Metazoa > Mollusca > Gastropoda > Neogastropoda > Muricidae > Stramonita > Stramonita haemastoma. The sequence continues at coordinate 48,227,904 of CM060336.1, forward strand.
GACTTATCAAAGATTCAAAAAATAGATACATATATACATATATACATATACACATATATATATTATATATATATATATATATATATATATATATATATATATATATTTTATATATATATATATAATATATATGTATGTGTGTGTGTGTGTGTGTGTGTGTGTGTGTGTGTGTGTGTGTGTGTGTGTGTGTGTGTTGTGAGGTGTGAGTGTGTGTGTAATGCCCCGTATTTGCACGTAATAAAGCTTGACTGTGTGGTCCCAGTCTTCCTCACAAGCTTGACTGTGTGGTCCCAGTCTTCCTCACAAGCTTGACTGTGTGGTCCCAGTCTTCCTCACAAGCTTGACTGTGTGGTCCCAGTCTTCCTCACAAGCTTGACTGTGTGGTCCCAGTCTTCCTCACAAGCTGCCCAGCTACTCACAGCTTGCGTAGGAGCCTGCCAAGTCAGAGGAAGAAAAAACACCCATGGTTTTGTCAGGGTTGAACCTGCAACATTCAGCCCACCATAATCTAGTCCACTAACCACGGCGCCATGGTCCTACTGAATCTGAAGTAGGATTTAATGAAATAGTCCTGCTTCAGCACATAACGTCAAGCAACATGTTGTCCCTTGTTGTTTTTCTTTGTTTATGTGCTTTGTTGTTGTTAGTTTGGTTGTTTTGGTGGGGGGAGGAAGGGGTGGTCATTGTTTATAAAGATTTGGAAAAGAAAGAAGAAATAAAACAAGACAGGAGAATTTCTACAGAACATCCCCCCCTCCCCCCTCCTCCCAGCTTAGAAAAACCATGATAATGTACCAGTCACAGAACAGCACTGGTGAAAGGATCATCAGCGATGTTAAAAAACAACAATAACAAACAAACAAACCAAGACTGGTTTTTACATGATTAGCAAGAATAAATATGATGGTAAAGGAGATATGTTGCAGAGTAATTTTCCTTGCTATAGACCGTGATGCCTTTTTATTATTTGAATGTGTTCTAAGCATTCATCAGTCATATTTTGTTGTTGTTTTGCATGAATTTGTTTTCTTTTTGTAATGGAATGGTGGGAAAGGTGAGAACACATCTTAAATGGAAAGAAATGCATAAGACTTGTATTGAAAGAAAATACTTCACTTGTCTTTTATTTATTCATTTATTTATTCTTTTGTATCAAAGATAACGGAATAACCACCCATGTGCTTTTTTACACCCAGTCCTGGTGTGTATGCAATTTTGTAAATCTTGTCATCTGTTCCCACCAGCACACAATGGCCTACTCTTATGAAAAGCGGAACAGGATTTAATGTATGCGCAAAATGTTCTGCGTGCATTCACACACAGGGCCTGGGTTTAAAGTCTCTTCCGAAAGACTTTTGGGGAGAGTAGAGTCAGCACTGATGTTAACTCCAAGGGGAAAAATTCCCTCAAACTGGAATCAAACCCGGGTCGTCAAATTGCGAGCGCAATGTTCTGACCACTAGGCTATCCCGTGCCCCGTCTTGAAAGAAGGTGCATGAGATTATCCTGTTTTCTCTCTTTCTTCATATTTTTCAGGACTAGGAGTCAAAACCAGGATCCAGACTTCAAAGCCATCGTTCAGAAAATTTCCAGCAGCTTGGAAAACTTTACTCTTCAAGTTTGTTTGCACCTGTACAACAGCTGCTAGGGAAGAACTGCATCAAAGCCTCGTTTGCACCTGTACAACAGCTGCTAGGGAAGAACTGCATCAAAGCCTTGTTTGCACCTTACAACAGGTGCTGGGAAAGAACAGTATCAAAGCCTTGTTTGCACCTGTACAACAGGTGCTGGGAAAGAACAGCATCAAAGCCTCGTTTGCACCTGTATAACAGCTGCTAAAAGTGCTAGGGAAGAACTGCATCAAAGCCTCGTTTGCACCTGTGTAACAGGTGCTGGGGAAGAACTGCATCAAAGCCTCGTTTGCACCTTACAACAGGTGCTGGGGAAGAACTGCATCAAAGCCTCGTTTGCACCTTTACAACAGGTGCTGGGGAAGAACTGCATCAAAGCCTTGTTTGCACCTGTACAACAGGTGCTGGGAAAGAACAGTATCAAAGCCTTGTTTGCACCTGTACAACAGGTGCTGGGAAAGAACTGCATCAAAGCCTCACAGAGTCAGCCCAGCACAACAGAGCAGAAGTCACCATAGGTCAAAACAGTCATAACTACACAACATCCATGTGACCTCTTGAGCTACTGATCAAGAAGAATAACCCCAACACCTGCCACAGAACACCTGAACCTGACCCAACAGAGAGAAGAATAACCCTAACACCTGCCACAGAACACCTGAAGCTGACCCAACAGAGAGAAGAATAACCCTAACACCTGCCACAGAACACCCTGAGAACTGACCCAACAGAGAGAAGAATAACCCTAACACCTGCCACAGAACACCTGAACTGACCCAACAGAGAGAAGAATAACCCTAACACCTGCCACAGAACACCTGGAACTGACCCAACAGAGAGAAGGTGTGGCTGCTGCAGTGACCAGTCAAGACAAGAGGTTTCAGCACAGCGCTGACTGATCTTTGAATTTCTTGGTTTGACAGCAGGCTTAGCTAGCCATCTCTATATTTCCTTGCCTATTATTTACAACACTAAAAGAAAAAGAAAAAAAAAGAGCAATGGATGTGAAAATTATCCTCTCGATACCGTATGGAGTTTTCGTTGATGAGAAAAATCAAGGCTTCTGTTTCATATGTCAGAAAGCACTTACTTCCACACCCATGAAAACAGAGCATTTGAATGGCAGGAAACATAAAAATAAACTCAAAGACATGTTTGGTTCCCAGGGAGATGATGAAAGTCGCAATGACGAAGAGATGATGAGATGTTCCGTCTGTGAAGATATTATGTTTGGGGAAAGCAGCAGACGTGATCACCTGAACAGTGCCAGACATAAAGAGCGCGTGGAAAGGGAATACCCGAGAGTGCCGGAGACAGTGGCAGCTGGTGATCAATCGCAGGCAACAGGAGCCTGTGACTTTGCTCAGCTGCCAGTGTTGGCAGGAGGTCAGAGGAGCTCAAGCCCAGAAACAAGCTGCCTGGATTCGCCCATCATGCCTGGCCACCTCCTCAGCCTCTCAGCAGCAGAGGGGGGAGTGCTCAGCCTCTCAGCAGCAGAGGGGGGAGTGCTCAGCCTCTCAGCAGCAGAGGGGGGAGTGCTCAGCGTCTCCCAGACACAGCCAGCCCTCAGCTGCCAGACATCAGAGGAGAATTCGCTGGTCAGTGATTCCACATCACGGACTCCAGGAGAGGGCCAGTTTTGCAGCACGCAGCCACAATGGGAGACTGGGCCAACAGAACTGAGCAGCCTTGATGGAGACTGCAGGTCCTCTCCTCCTGTAACAGCAGGACTGAACATACCACCTCTAGCAGCCTGTGAAGAAGAGCGAGCCATGAACACCGTTCCTACGAGCAAAGCCAGTGAGCGTTCGCTGTCCTGCCACATATGTGATGTTACCTTCACTGGGACAGAGAGTTATGATGAGCACTTTAAATCAGAAAAACACAAGGAAAAAGCCGATCTGCATGAAAAGATAGAGAAGGGGGAGTTTACTACAGATGAAAAGACAGGAGCGTTGATAATGACCTTGGATGGGAATAATTGGTATGTGTGCGGAGTGTGTCTGTGTCCCACGAACTCTGAAAAGCCATACACGCAGCACATCAACAGCCAGAGGCACCAAAAATGTGCAGCATCAAAGAGGTCACTGCAGCAAGACGGGACAGGGTCAGAGGGCAGCTCTCAGAGCCAGCTGGACAGAAGCGGGTCAGACAGTGGCGTGCAGGCCCCAACACCAGAGCTGGGGGCACATCCCACACACACCATGGCCCCACGCCCAGTCTGGGTCGCCACCAACATTGCAGTCACCTCGTCTGATTTGCCCATGGCTGTGACACAGCGGCCCCCCAGTGGGGGGGAAGCCACAACTCCGATGCCTCAGGGCTGGGAGACCAGCTCCGCCTCTGCAGCAGTCCCCCTCCCCTGTGGATCTGCACCCAGGACGAATGTCAGCAATGTTAGCCCAGGTCACCACCCAGACCCACCGCTTGGCGGTAAGAGAGCATCTCTGGACATCCACGAGGACAACTCTTGTCACAAAGCAAACGCAGCAGCTGTGATTGCGGAAGGCAGAATCAGCGAACCGATTGTGAAATGTGAAGGTGGGGACGCTATATACAAAAACATATACACCACGTGCAAGACCATGCCCCGTGTCCACCAGTTGCACCTGTTGTGTAAGATAATGGCCACTGATTCTGCGGTTGTCTTTTTGCCCACAGGTAAGTACTTTGTGTAATGTTGCATTGTGTCTTGTTGTACTGTATTGTATTGTATTGTAGGTGTTGTAGTGTAGTGTAAAAAGGTAAAAAAAGTAAAGGTGTCCCATAACCTGTGTGGTTGTAGTGAAGCGAGGCGTCAGAGACCTCGGCT
>CM060336.1:48239846-48357346 GCA_030674155.1 Stramonita haemastoma
GTGTGTGTTGTGTGTGTTGTGTGTGTGTTGTGTGTTTGTGTGTGTTGTGTTGTTTGATGTTTAGTTAATTTAAAGTCTATTCACACTTGGTGATATTAGACTAAACAAACAAAGAACAAAACAAAAAAACAAACAAATAAAACCCTACCATAAAATATTTACAGAAGACTTGGAAATAATCCTAGCAACATCAAAAATCAACGGTTTTCGCGAAACTACATTCAATGGTTCCCTTGCAATTTCAATGCCATTTTCTTTATAAACTGAATTTAGAACTGAACATTGAAAAATAAGATGTTCACAAGATAATGGTTCAGAACAGGAGCAAGTTACATTTCGAGAATATTTGGTCTTCCAGGAGTTTAATCGCAACTTATAAATGATGTTAGAAATATGTCTTGGATAGCCTAGTATTTCAAATTTCCCATGGAAGTTAAACTTATGTACATGATTTTCCAATAATGAATTAATGAATAGTGATAATGAATAGTGAATAGTAATAATGAATAGTGTGTGTGTGTTATGTGTGTGTGTGTTGTGTGTGTGTGTGTTGTGTGTGTGTGTGTGTGTGTGTGTTATGTATTTGTGAGAGAGAGAGAGAGAGAGAGAGAGAGAGAGAGAGAGAGAGAGAGAGAGAGAGAGAGAGAGAGAGTGAGTGAGTGAGAAAGAGAGAGAGAGAAAGAGAGAGAGTGAGAGTCAGTGTGTGTGCATATGTGCATATGCACATGCATGACAAACAGACAGACAGACAGAGAGAAAAATTCTTTTCCCTGCCATAAGATCAACTTGTTTCCCCTGGTTTGGAGTTGCCTCCCTTCCGTTGTTAATTGATTTGTTTGCTGTGTACTAGAAATGGAAGTTTTCTTCTGGCTGCGGTTAGTTGCTTGTGTTTGTTTGTGTTAAGGAAAGGTAAGTAAAGGTAAAGGTGTCCATAACCTAGGCAGTCGTAGGGTAGTGAGGCGTCAGAGACCTCAGCTTCTCTAGGAGCCAGGATATTGAGGGCGGCGCCCATCTCCTCTCCCTCACTGCTTTACCTTCCCTGACCCTAAAGAGAGCAGGTACCCATTTACAGCTGGGTGAACTGGGGGGGGGGGGGGGCTGTACTGAAGCCAAGGCATGCAAACAGTCACCCAGTTTTAAGGATGCCAGCACAAAAGAGGTTTAATGGTTTTTCTGTGAAGGTGAAAACTTTTGACTTCAAAACTGATTCCTCACTCACTCACTCAGTCCCATGTCCCAAAGGACGTAGGGGGAACATGAGAGAAGACGCAACGGAGATCTTTTTCCATGCTTCACGATCCTGTGTGGCTAGTAGGAGGCGTTGCAGGGGTTGGGCAGTCCAGTCTTTGATGTTGTCAACCCATGATTTCTTTTGGCGGCCTCTTCTTCTTTTGCCCTCGACTGTTCCTTGCAAGATGGTTTTTGCTAGGGTGTTGTGTCTTGTGGTGTGACCAAACCACATCAGCTTTCTCCTCTTTATGGTGGAGAGCAAAGGCTCTTGGGGGCCCACACGCTTTTTGATTTCCTCTTTCACATAGTTATTGGTCTTGTGTTCTTTGTATGATATTTTGAGGAGTCTTCTGTGGCACTTGTTCTCGAATGCTTGGATTCTTCTCTCTAACTCTGCTGTCAGAGTCCATGATTCACAGCCATATAGGAGGATAGATATTACGAGGGATTTGTAGAGGTGGTATTTGGTGCAGAAGCTGATGTTGTTGCTTCTGATGATCCTCTGGAGTCTGACTAGAGCAGATGTTGCTGTTGCAATGCGAGCTTTCACCTCATTGTTTGATGTGCCATCTTTTGTTAGGATGGAGCCTAAGTATTTGAATTGGCTCACCTCTTCCAATATTTCTCCATTCATCTTTATTTCCGTGCTGTCATTACTCGCGCTGTTGACCATGATCTTCGATTTCTCTGTACTGACCTCCATGCCGTATGCGCTTGCTCGGTCTGTTAGACTGTCTGTGAGGATTTGCAGTTCTTGTTTGCTGCTGCCCATGAGGTCAATGTCATCTGCAAATCAGAGGTTGCAAAGGGGTCTTCCACCAATGGAGATGGAAGTGTGGTGGTTTTGCAGTGTCTCTGTCATGATGTTTTCGAGGAAGAGGTTGAAAAACTGATTCCTAGGAATGATAAAAAAAAAGAACTGTTTATACTATCAGTCTTATTATTATTTTTTGTTTGTTTTGTTTTGTTTAGCTATTAGATGTTTATACCTTGTCAAGATGAGCATGTGAGTGTTAACACTTTTAAGGTAGGGTTTTTTTTTGTTTGGTTGGGGGTTTTTTGTTTTTGTTTTTCATTTGTTGACTTGATTTGAAACAAAATGCACAAAGACATATGCTTGAATTGAAAATAGGGTGTTTTTTTTGTAAATATGAAAAGCACACAAAAGTGAACTTTTGGATCAAAGCATAGTATGGCTGATTCTATCAATTAGACAAAATTGATTCACACAAACCAAGGTATTGTCTTCATAAGTTGGTGGGTTTGGGTTGGGGTTTTTTCTTGTATTTTGCGTCAGGAAATTGACACGAGTCAGGTAGATTTCTTTCAAAGAATATAGTCTCTTGTAAAAATTCTTGCAAAATATGACCAGAAAAGGACATGAAACAAAGCTTTTTCCTGTTATTGTTACAACCTTCCAATTTTATGAATTTAAATAAAAAATGTCCTGACGGTGACAGTCAGTCCCTAAATCAGAAATCTCTGCTGGGACATAAATGTTATCACAACAACAACTCATGACAGTCTCTTTTTTTCTGTTTCTTTCAACAGTCTTTTTCTTCTCCTCCCCCTCTCTCTGTCTCTCTCTGTCTCTGTCTATCTCTGTCTCTGTCTCTGTCTCTCTCTCTCTCTCTCTCTCTCTCTCTCTCTCTCTCTCTCTCTCTCTCTCTCTCTCTCTCTCTGGGCACGGATAGCCTAGTGGTCAGAACATTGTGCTGGCAATTTGACGACCCGGGTTCGAGTCTGGTCAAGGACTCCACTCTCCCCAAAAGTCCTTTGGATGAGACTTTAAACCAAGGCCCCGTGTGCGAACGCATGCAGAACACCTTGCGCACATGTTAAATCCTGTTCCGCTGTTTATAGGAGTAGGCCATCATGTGCCAGTGGGAACAGATGACATTTACAAAACTGCATACACACGGGGACTGGATGTAAAAAAGCACAAGAGTGCTTATTCCATTATCCTTGATATAAAAGAATAAATAACATAAAATAAATAAAATAAAAAATAAATTAAAAAAATAAAATAAAATCTCTCTCTCTCCTCTCTCCCCCCCTCTTTCTCTCTCCCCCTCTCTCTCTCTCTCTACCTCTCTCTCTCCCTCCCTCCCTCCCTCCCCTCCCTCTCTCTCTCTCTCTCTCTCTCCCCCTCCCTCCCTCTCCATCTCACTCATCACTCTCTCTCTCTTTCAGGTCAGGCAGCCATGGTGGCCATTGACGAGGAAAGCGAGGCAGAAGCGGAACGGGGAGCCAGAGAAAAGCTGCACACCTTGTCCTCCATCCCCCACCTGCAGATGGAGAGCAGGGCACCTGAGGAAAGGCAATTCCTGCACAGGTTCACGCCCTACTTGGCCCAGGCTTGCCAGGCGCTGTTTGACGTCTCCAACCTGGAGAGTGTGTATCGCGGAGAGGAGTTGGACGTCACCATTCTGGAGAGGACGGCGCGTGGCGTGGGGGAGGGGGGGGGGTGGGGGCGGAGATGACCCCCGGTGACCTGGAGGAGGTGGTGCAGCTGGTGAAGATGGACAGCGTTCAGGCCAGAGAGGCTGACACGCCGCAGGCCACACAGAGGTCAGTGTGAACCAAAACTTTTTTTTTTAAAAAGGTCAGTGTGGACGGTCGCAGCTTCTTGCTGCTGCTGCTGCCGCTGCTGCTACAGTTGGTATCATTATTATTGTCGTTGTTTAGTTAGAGGTTGGGTTGTTGTTTTTTATCCTGATGTTATCCCTGATAAGGGTGGGGACTGGACGTAAAAAAGCACATGAGTGCATATTCATTATCCTTGAAAAAAAGAATTGGACTTGCCTTGCCTTGGCTTGCCTTGCCTTGCCTTGCCTTGCTGCTGGTGCTGCTGCTGCTGCTGCTGCTGTTACTGTTGCTTCTGCTGCTGCTGCTGCTGCTGCTGTTACTGTTGCTTCTGCTGCTGCTGCTGCTGCTGCTGCTGCTACTAGTGCTGCTGCTGGGTAGTTCTGTTTTTTTCTTCTTCAAGTTACTTTCAGTGTGTGTGTGTGTGTGTTCGTGCATGCATGCGTGCGTGCGTGCGTGCATGTGTGTGTTGTGTGTGTGTGTATATATATATATATATATATATATATATATCGTTCCTCAGTTTGAGCTGTGAGGTTCACCAGTGGTGAGATTTTGTGTGTGCGGCCATTTGCTCACCAGGGTTATTTTTTTTCTTGTTTTGTTCCTCAGCTCAAGCTCCAAGGTTCACCAATGGTGAGGTTTTTGCGTATGCAATTGTTGTTTTTTTCCCCACCATTAAGGAAGCCACATGCCAACTTTGGGGATAATAATAATAATAATAATGATACATGGAATTTATATAGCGCTGGATACAGTTGGGAGTTGAACTACCAATTTTGCCAGGGCAGTTGGGAGATACATCCCTGTTTTTTTTCTAATTTTCAACTGCCGTGGGTTTCTTTCATGTGCACAAGTTGGTAAACACGCGTGTCTGACAGGTTTAGAGTCTCCTCTGTCAATCTGGAGGGAAAGGGCAAGGCTGGGAATCGAACTCAGAACCTCATGGTTTACTTGTCAGGCAGGCAGTTATCTAAACCATCCTGCCACCCACCTTCCTTCTTTTTTTGCCCACCATTTAGGTAACTGCATTCCAGCTTCAGGATGATGTCTAAACACATCACCAGTGTGTGTACGATTCTCAAACAAAACAGCCATCCATTCTTCCTGGTACACAATGGCCTGTTCTTCTGAAAGGCAGAACAGGTTTTAACAAGTGCACAAAATGTGCGGTATGCTTTAGTACTTGAGACTTTGGTTTATAGTCTCATCTGAAGGATTTTCTGGGGAGTCGAGTCGGTACTGATGTTAACTCCAGGGGGAAAAAATCCTCTGAACAGGTATCTTGGTGGTGGATCAAACCAGGCTGTTTGTATTTTCTATAAGATGAATGCCCTCTTCTTCTTCTCCTTCATCTTCATCTCTCGTTCCCTTTACACCGTCAGATGTGTCTGGGAAAAATAATGGCACGTCCTTCCCAGCTCCTCTCGTGGGCCGTACAGCTTGGTCTGCAGGGTTATCTCTGTTGGCCACACTTTCTTCCTCAGGTTGCTGAATAGCGTACATCTCTGAAGGATGTGCTGGCCCGTCTGGTTTTCTTTACCACAGGCACACAGGGGAGAAGGAGCAAGTTTCACCTTTGTAGACTTATGGTGGTTTAGTCTGTTGTGCCCAGTGCTGAGTCTTAAAATTACGACTTGTTCTTCTCTTTTTAGGTGGTGGTAGTCATCCTTTTCTACTCTAGGTCCGGCCATAGATTTGATGATCAGATGAATACCTTTACCTAATGGGTTTTTAAAGAAATAAGAATATCATAAACTTGCAAGAACTGAGTTGATTTCATACTTCTATCAAGGAAAGTAGAATCCGCGTATCACCTGCTGGTCTTACCTCAGGTATGTTTAATGAATTTGTATGTTTTGTAACTTGGGAGATAATCGTGATCTGTGATGTGTTACATTTGCAGACTTGAAGCCATAATAATGCTCCTATGATGTGTAGGATTTGCAGATTCGAAGCCATGTGAATCTATGATGTGTAATATTGGCAGGTTTGAAGCCATAATGATGATTCTATAATGTGTAACATTTGCAGGTTTAAAGCCATTTGTTTCTATGTGTAACATTTGCAGGATTGAAGCCATAATAATGTTTCTATGATGTGTAACATTTGCAGGATTGAAGCCATAGTGATGCTTCTATGATGTGTTACATTTGTAGGATTGAAGTCGTAATGATGTTTCTATGATGTGTTACATTTGTAGGATTGAACCCATAATGATGATTCTATTATGTGTATCATTTGCAAGATTGAATCCATATGTTTCTATGATGTGTAACGTTTGCAGGTTTGAAGTCATATTATTCTATGATGTGTGACATTTGCAGGATTGAAGCCATATCATTCTATGATGTGTAACATTTGCAAGATTCAAGCCATAGTGATGATTGTATGATGTGTAACATTTGCAGGGTGGATCAGTGGTCTAGGTGGTAACGCGCTTTGCCTAGAAAGCAAAAAGTCTGGGTCGGAGTATGTGGTGGTTCGTACCCCGTTTGGGCCCAAAACCTTTTCCCTATCCATTAGACCCTGAATGGTGGTCTGGGTGCTAGTCTTTCGGATGAGATGATAAACCGAGGTCTCGTGTGTTACATATCACTATTTAGTGCACTTAAAAGAACCCACGGCAACAAGGGGGTTGACCATGGCAAAAATTCTGTAGAAAAAATCTACTCTGATAGGAAAACAAATACACTTGCATGCAGAAAAAAAAAAAAAAATGGGTAGGCGCTGCACATGTGGCAATGCGCTCTCCCCGGGGAGAGCAGCCCGAATTTCACGCAGACAAATCTGCTGTGACATAAAGTGGTACAAAATATTGAAGCAATATTATCCTATGACGTGTAACATGTGCAGGTTTGAGGCCCTGCAGAGACACGTGAGCACTGTGGGCCAGGCCCTGTTGACCGCCGAGGAGGACGTCGCCATTGCTGTGGACGACCTTCAACCCATCTTCGACCCCCGCCTCAACCCGGACTACCCTCTGCTGGCGGAAATGGGTCTGCCGGTCAGGGACATCACCAAGCGCACAGAGATCCTGCGTAACTCTCTGGCGGCAGAACCACTGACGCTGCAGTCAACATACCAGACGCTACTACTGCTGACGCTGCAAGACGCCCGCTACATCAACTGGCAGAGCCCACATCCAAAGCGCTGGTGCTGCTTCGTGAACCGGAAGTAGCGCAGAAGTTCGGCCGGCATCTGGAGCAGGCGTTGTTCGTGCAGCAGCACGGGATACACGTGCAGACCCTGGTCACCCCCACAGGGGGGGGAGGGGGAGAGGGGAGGGGGGTGAAGCTGCACACGCAGCACAAAATCCTGGACAGAACCGACGACAAAACCATCACCGTTTCTAACTCCGTGGGGGAGAAAGGCATTGACGTTTCCCAGTCGCGGCTGGTGGTGTGTGTGGGGGGGGTGTGGGCAGTGAGGGTTGTGGCGCTGATGCAGGGGCGGCAGTGGAGAGAGAGCGGCTGGGTCGTGGTGCTGCACGGCAGCGAGGGGGAGGGGAGGAGGATGGAGGGGCAGGTGCAGCAGGAGCGCAGCATGAAGGGGGCTGTGCGGCACCTGCTGTGCGGCAACAATTTCTGAGGGCGGAATCTTCTGCCCATGGGCAGAAATAGTCGTCTGCTTTAAAAAAAAAAAAAAAATTTAAGAAATAGTTGTCTGCTAAGAAAAAAAAAAAAAAAAGATAGATAGTCGTCTGCTGTCAACACAAAAGAAAAGAAACAAGGAACAAGGCAGAAACAAAGGAAAGAAAAAAGAGGGAATTCCTAGTGCAGAATTTCCAGAAGATGGGGATGCTGTTTATACTGACAGGCCCCCGGCATCCATGGGGGGGGGGGGAATATAATTATTTAATTGTTAGGGGTTTGGTTGTTTTTTTAAAATTTAAACTCGTATGAAGACCTAACATCTCAGATCACTGCTTATGGGAGGGGGGGGGGGGGGGGGGGGGGATGAATCTTCCTAGTTTGAGACTGAGTGGAACATAATCATGGTTTTCTCAGTAGGTGTGCCGGCCACTGATGGACTTCTGATCCATTAAAACTACTGGTCCACTTGAGTTGAGTTGTTTTTAGTGTTGTTGTTGTGAGTGTTGTTTTGTTTTGCTTTGAGGTGGTAGGAGTAGGAGTGGAGGAAGCTAGTTGCAAAATCTTCAGTGGTGCCCCCACGGTCCACAATATTATGGGATAATGGGGAGGGGAGGGAGGAGTAATCCACTTGTACCAGTCCACTTGAATTGAGTGATGTTGTTGTTGTTGTTAGTATTCTTTTGTTTTGCCTTGGCGTGGTAATAATAGACTAAAAGATGTTCCATAATCTATGCGGTTGTATGGGAGTGAGGCATCAGAGACCTCAGCTTTTTTAGGGGCCAGCATATTGAGGGCAATGCCCATCTCCTCTCCCTCGCTGCTTTACCTTCCCTGACCCTAAAGAGGGCAGGTACCTATTTACAGATGGGTGAACTGGGAGGACTGTACTGAATCCAAAACGTGTGAATTGTCACCCATCCAATTGGTAACCACGCTTGATGCTGCTTGGCTGGTGGAAAGTGAGTGCTGTGACCACTGAGCTGTCGTGTAATAGACTAGACTACTAATCCACTAAAACTACCAGTCCACTAGAATGGAGGGATGCTGTTGTTAGTGTTTTTGTTGTTAATGTTTTGCCTTTTAGTTTTGCCTGGTTGTGATAGTAATAGACTACTTATCTACTTCTACCAAGTCCATTCACATTAAGTGTTTTTGTTAGTGTTTCTGGTCAGAGTTGCCATTTTGTTCTTTTGTCTATAAAAAAAATTGATTTTGTAAAACCCTGTAGATTTTTTTGTTACAGTAGATAGATTGACAAGATGTGGGCTGGAAAATATTATATTGGAAATTTTGTCTGGTTTTATTTAGATAGTATTTCAGCTAGTTATTTTAGTATCTTTAGATGCCTCATCTGCGAGTCCTTAGTGGAGGAAGCTGGTTGCAAAATCTTCAGTGGTGCCTCAATTGTCTACAAAAATATTGAATAAGTGATGGTGAAATCTTTGTGTGTAGACTAGACTATTAGAGCAGTTGTCGTTTATGTGCAAGTTTTTAAATTTTTTGTTGTAAGTGCTTCTTAACCAAAGAGATTGTTTACTGTTATCGTGTTGTGATAAAAAAATATTGCAGTTTTAAATATTTCTGCATTTGTAGATATAAAGACAGTATTACTTGTAAATATGGAGTCAGCATTGTCGCATTTATTCCTGATATCCATTCCTGCAGAATTGTTTCCAGAAGTTACTGGAAATAGCAGGTATTGCTCACAGATTGTAAAAAAAAAAGGGAAAAAGTGTGACCTCTTAAGTCATAGAAAATAGTCTTCCCTGTAACATAAGTTATGAAAATGTGTGATCCTCATAAGTCATGAAAGATGTGTGTTTCTCATAAATCTTGAAAAATATGTGTTCTTTATAAGTCATGAAAGATGTGTTTCCTAATAAGCCATTGAAACCAAATGTTCCTTATAAGCCATGAAAAAGATGTGTTCCTTATAAGTCATGAAAAAGATGTGTTCCTTATAAGTCATGAAAAAATGTGTTCCTTATAAGTCATGAAAAAAGATGTGTTCCTTATAAGCCATGAAAAATGATGTGTTCCTTATAAGCCATGAAAAATTATGTGTCCTTATAAGTCATGAAAATTGTTCCTTATAAGTCATGAAAAATGATGTGTTCCTTATAAGTCATGAAAAATAATGTGTTCCTTATAAGTCATGAAAAAGATGTGTTCCTTATAAGTCATGAAAAAAGATGTGTTCCTTATAAGTCATGAAAAAAGATGTGTTCCTTATAAGTCATGAAAAAAGATGTGTTCCTTATAAGTCATGAAAAAAGATGTGTTCCTTATAAGTCATGAAAAAGATGTGTTCCTTATAAGTCATGAAAAATGATGTGTTCCTTATAAGTCATGAAAAATGATGTGTTCCTTATAAGTCATGAAAAAAGATGTGTTCCTTATAAATCATGAAAAAAGATGTGTTCCTTATAAGTCATGAAAAAAGATGTGTTCCTTATAAGTCATGAAAAAAGATGTGTTCCTTATAAGTCATGAAAAAAGATGTGTTCCTTATAAGTCATGAAAAATGTTTGTTTTTCATAAGTCATGGAAAATGTGTGTTTTTCATAAGTCATGAAAAACGTGTGGCAAGTAGTGAAGGGGTATCAATCATGGCTTTGTATTTCAGTGAAGAAGTATCACATTTTTACAAGCAACAAAACAAAACAAAACAACAAACAACAAACAACATTACCCCAACTTTTCATTGAGCATTCCCTGATACATGGCATATGTATCTCATGTACTCTATCTGTACATATTTTCTCAAATCAAAAGAAAGAAAAACAAAAAAAACATTTTTTTTTCATTTCACACTTGCGTGGTGAAAGATTGGTGTCCCTGTTTGCATGCCTGAGTTGTAAAAGTAAAACATTCACAAACTCTTAAAAAAAATATATATACATATATATATAGACATATGTGTCCTTGTTGGTTTCAAAAACAATTTTGAAACACTCAGTTCATTGTCTCATCCAAAGGGCTTTGACATTCAAATCGATTTTTCTCTTCAAACTGAAAAGAAAGGGCAAGGCTGGGAATCGAACTCAGATCCTTATGGTTTACTTGTTAGGCAAGTGAATGTCTTAGCCATCTTGCCACCTTTCTTCTAGGGCCTAATTGAAATGTTGTCTTCCTTTGAAATGTTTTGTGGGGGTTGGCTGCCTCCTTGGCAAGCTCCTGGCGTGAACAACTGGTATTCTCCAGAAAAGAAGAGAACATCCCCTGAAGTAGGAGTATGCCTGCCTATGTGATGGGGGTCATTGAAAACAGACACACACACACACATTTCTCGTGCAGTGTGTATGTACGGTCTCACAGTGATTCGTAATGTGATGAACGAGACAGAGTGCAGCATTTTCTGGGTGAATTGCAGGATGTTTAAGCTGGGGTACCCCCAACAACAACAACTGTAACAAAAAATCCAACAGAACGATGTTTGCTTTGCTATGGTTGCTTGTGTCTTTCAGTGGTTGCAATAAAACAGTGCTGCCTGGCTGGCCTCTTGACTCAGTGTTTCTGGCTGACTGCATTCACTGAGTGTTCATGGACGAATGTGTGACACCAGCACGTCAGTAAAGAATTTTTTTGTTATTTTTTTACATACTTACTTTTACTTTATCTGTCCTCGTGTATGATCTTGGGTGTGGAGGGAGAGAGAGCTTTCTGTCTGCGGCAAGTTTGAAGACCTGGGTGTTTCTTCTACACGCTGATCCAGGTCTCCCCTTGCCTTGTGCCCGAACATCCTTATGTTGTAGGCTTGACTGGCAAGCTCATGAGGTGCCATGTGTGTCAGGTGCCCAAACCTCTGATTCTCTGTGTGTTTTGGTTATCATCACCCAAAGAAGAGCACCCAGACCACCATTTTAAAATCTAGAGAAGGGGGTGGGGAATTTCGGATTCAAACTGAGACTAAATTCACATTTCTGGCGTTGTAGATAGGTGTGTTAGCTGTGGATCGCCTATTCACCCCTATCAATTTGATGTCTGAGTGCTAGGACTGATGATACATTCAAAAGAACAGAGTAAGACCAGATTTTTTTGCTTCTTTGAAGCACAGAAAGGCACACATTTTGAAGTCAGTGCTGTTAATGCTATCTACCAGTCAGAAAATTTACAAAATTGCATACACACGGGGACTGGATGTAAAAAGAGCTTATTCCATTCTCCTCGAAATTAAAGAATAAACAAAAAAATAAAATAAATAATAAATACAAGAACAGGATGGACACAGGGATGGAAGGAAACACTTCTTAGAAAGGATGAATGAATGAATGAATAGATAAAACTTTAATGTCATTAAGTGATTTTTTTTTAAACCACAATTTTTTTTAATGTTTATTTTGTTCTTTTATATCGAGGATATAGATAAGCATGATGGCTTTTTTTCATCCAGTCCCCGTGTGTATGCATTTGTGTAAATACTGTCATCTGTTCCCACTGGCACACGGTGGCCTACTCTTACGAAAAGCGGGACAGGATTTAACGTGTGGGCAAGGTGTTCTGTGTGTGTGGTGTGTGTGTGTGTGTGTGTGTTGTGTGTGTGTGTGTGTGTTGTGTGTGTACACATATACTCAAAATACATAACATCTTTTCATAATGAATTTTTAAAAACCAGCCCTTGAAGAAAGTATGGGTTTAAACAGAATATTATTCAACCAAAACAACATAACAGCCACACACACATGAAGCATGAGTACAACATACATAAGCTCATAAAGAGAAACAGGTGCTGTATATCAACAACACTATAATAATTATCAGGAGGGACGGACGCCATAACACAGTAGTTAGGTTACACTGCTGTGTTGTTTTGGGGGTCATGAAGTATCTTCTATAGAGTGCCGGTCAGAAATATTTTTGTTGATTTTCACAGATTTGTTTATAGTACGAAAAAAATGCACAATGCACTTGTTTCTGGGATGAGGACATAGAGCAATACCAGGTAGTCATGGAGAAAGTTGGACATGATCATTAAAATGAGGATTGCTTGTGTTCCTACAGCGCTGACCCGCAATGCATATTGCAGGTAGGAAGCTAGCAGACCACTAAAGAATAAAGGGTTACTGAAAATTTTTTTTTTAGGTTCAAACCTACCAAATTTGTGCAAAATCACACCGAGATGAGTCAGGGGCTAGTCTTTCTGAAAAAAATGTTGTTTTTATTTCTGTGGATGCCTTCGTACGTGCAGTGCGAATGCAAGAATGATGGTGTATGCTGTCTGTGCTTCAGACCATTGAAAACTCGCAGAACAAGGAACTTCACGCCCTTGCCTCCGCTCTTGTTGCCCTGCAGCAGTCAACTGAGCACACAGTCATCCAGTGGGTTCCTTCACACTGCTCATCCATGGCAACGAGGAAGCTGAACTACTGGCAAAGGAAGGAGGTCAGATGCCTCAGGAGGAGCAGAAGGTGACGTATGAAGAGGCAAAGACAATTGTGAAGGAAAAACAAAAGAGAAGATGGCTTCAGCAGCACCCTAATTTCAACAGTAAGGATGACTACTACTAGAGAAGACTTGGTAACCATTGTGAGGCTGAGGACTGGACACTGCAGACTCAGACATCACATGTTCACCAAGTTCCACATTGGAGATTCTGAGGCGTATTCCTGTGGCACTTCTCCCATGACAGTGGAACACTTCCTCCAGACCTGTCCAACACACCAGAGGGCCAAGCATCTGGCCTACTGACCTGCCGATGAGGGACAAGCTCTGTGGACCCCTGGAGGGAGGGCCTTCAGCACACGGCAGCATTTGTGAGGATTCATGAGTTGCTGTCTGAGCGTTGGGCGAAGAAGAAGAAGAAGAAGAGAATTGCCAGGTGGGATGAATGATGGAGTCAGAGCCCACAGCCTGGGGGACCCATAGGACGTTCAGCTGGGGAAACGCGCAACAACAACAACAACAACAAAACAACCACAAACATCAGAATCATCGAAAAAATCATCCCACCTTCAAGTCCTCAATCCTTCCTAAACCACCCCCCTTCTATCCCCCCCCTCCCTCCCCCTTAAAAAACAATAACCAAACACCCACCCACACCCACCCTCCAACCTCCAAACTCCAACAAAAGAGTTCCAAATCCCCCCCCCCCCCCCCCCCCCCCCCTTCCCTCCATGGCGGTTTACATTTTGTCCATATCGGCCTCGTTGAGCTCGTGTGTGATCTCCTTGCAGTCTTCCTCGTCCTCATCGAAGTTGGCCTTCTTGTAGGACGCCCAGGCGGTGAAGGCCGAGGCCACCAGACACACGATGGCCCCCACCAGGGCCAGCGGGAAGCACTCCCCAGGGCCACCTCCTGGCCTTTGTACTCCACCATGTGGCCGTACTTGGCCACGAAGATCAGGGTGGCCAGCAGCCCGAACAAGCCTGCAATCAGTCACAGGATTCCTGGTGGTTGAGGTTGTTTTTTTGGTTTCGTTTTGTTTGGGGGGGTTTTTTTCGGGGTGGGTGGGTTTGTTTGCTTTTTTTTTTTTTTTGGGGGGGGGATGTTGTTTGTTTGGTTTTTGTTTTTGTTTGGTTGGGGGGGGGGTTGGGGGGGTTGTTTGTTTGTTTGTTGTTGTTGTTGTTGTTGTTGTGTTGTGTTGTGTTTGGGTTGTGCGTTGTTTGTTGCTCTCAGCTAGAGGTTTACTAATGGTGAAATGTTTTCAATGTTTCAGTTCAGTTTAAATACTTTATAATCTTTAAGATGAGAGAGAAACACACACAGAGAGACAGAGATATCAAATCAAATCAAATCAATCAAATCAAATTCTTTTTTTTTCGAGGATAATGAATAAGCACTCATATGCTTTTTTTACAACCAGTCCCCGCCCTAATGAGGGATTACGTACATCAATTTAAGAAGCACCTCCAACTAACAACAATAATAAGCCAAACAACAGGCCAAAACAACAAGACAGTAATAACAGAAGACAAGATGTAAGGACAGAAGATATGATAGAATAGCAAAAGCGCAATACAGTGAACTAAAAATAATGATGAACAATCAAATGATCATTATGACAGAAAAAAACAACCCAGAGTGAAACCAGAAAATCGATAATAAGTAAGTAGTAACTAAAACAAAAACAAACAAACAAAAGTAGTAAATAAAACATAACAAGTTAGCTACTGGGTACATTATCCAACCATCATCTGTCAACAAAATTAGTCACAGGCCTAGAGATCATAATATTTTGGTAATAGATTGGGGGGGGGGGGGGGGGGGGGAAACAACAAAAAAAACCACCAAAAAAAACAAAAAAACCCACCTTATTCAAAATATCTTCATTTTGGGGAGAACTACCAATGACAAATTACATATATGTCCCAAATTTTAAAAAGCAAAACAAAAAACCCCATATGATTCACACACACACACACACACACACACACACACACACACACACACACACACACACACACACACACACACACACCACACACACAGGTTCTCGTGCACGTCATTAGGCACACAAAAAATACATAACCATAACATAATTATGTTGGACATAGTTATGGAGCTGCTCACAAAAATTATCTCATACGACACACATAGTTATTAAAATAGAGAATATAAGAGAGAGAGAGAGAGAAGAGAGAGAGAGAGAGAGAGAGAAGAGAGAGAGAGAGAGAGAGAGAGAAGAGAGAGAGAGAGAGAGAGAGAGAAGAAGACAGCAGACAGACAGACAGACAGAGACAGAGACAGGACAGAGCAGACGAGAAGAGAGAGATCTTCCAAGGGTTACAGATAAGCATGCACATAATTTTTTTTCCTCCGGCCCTTGCCCCGATTAGGGACTATCAACAAATCAAGAAGGAACGCCTTCGCAAAAAGCACGACAACAAAACAACAATTGACAATCAGTAAGATAAAGGAACAAGCGGTAAGTAAACGAACAGGTCACTGCAGGTACACATTCTCTGCTTTTGAAAGAAAGAAAAGAAACCCCACACATTTCCCGAGAAAAATAAAATCAATCTGTCAACAGCATGACTACAGCAATGCTTATTTATATAACCTGTTGTTCCTCGGAGAGATTTACATGCATGGTGTGCAAGATATGTACTTACAAGGCCCTCTCTCACTCCCTTTTCATTTGTATCGGGATGAAGGTAGCAATAGTCTATATTTGCCGAACAGAGAACATCTACAATAAGTTTTATTTTCAAAAACCATGTTAGGAAAAAATATCAAAAATACAATTTACCTTTCCTTTATCTTTATTTGCCTATAATCCATTGGTCCATGTAGCGCTTATGCGTGACGCCTAGAATTCCCTCCCCTGACCATGAAAAACACTGTTGCCTTCTTTAAAACTACTAAAATTCATAAAGGATTGTCGCCCCATGCTTTGAATTGCCTCCCTTAGCAAGAACGCTGTTGTCTTCTTTGTTCTTACTAAAATTCATAAAGGACGCCGTTTCAAGGGAGTTATTAAAGAAACCCACAAAATAACTTAAACCGCGAAGTATTCTTTCGTGTCTAGTTTTAAATATATGACATCATTCACATCCCTAAAATACCATTCTGACGGTAGACATCCCAAGATCATTATTTTGTTTGACTTCAGAGGTCATTTTATTTCAAACTCAAAGAAATGATGCCGATACAGCGGACATTCTAGAGTATATTATTTTTCTGGAGAGAGAATGAATGAATAATGAATGTCTGAGTGAATAACTTCGTCTTTAATGGTTACAGAGTAAGTATGTACATACTTTTTCCATCTGCCCTTGCCCTGATAGGAAATATATATTTTAAAATTGTTCAAAGTTAATAGCAACCCCCTACCCAACATGCCACAATCACTACCAACAACAGTTCAACCTATCATTAAAAAAAAAAAAAGATATATGTATTCAAGAAAGGCATAATCCCACTGAGTACATCAAATTTTTTTTTTAAACGAGATAAATATGTATTCACCAAACACTTTGATTAATCTCCAACTGACTCATACCTTAATGTCAAGACAGATGCACTGATAATCATTAAGTAAATCAAATAGATTAAAATAGAGAGTAGAAGAAAATAGAGGAGACAGCAGAGAAGAGGAACCCAAACAAAACAAAATACATACATATATATATATATATATATATATATATATATATATATATATATCAAAACATTTTCAAGAGAGAGAGAGAGAGAGAGAGAGAGAGAGAGAGAGAGAGAGAGAGAGAGAGAGAAGAGAGAGAGAGAGAGAGAGAGAGAGAGAAGAGAGAGAGAGACTCACCAGGGCTACAAGCCATGTAACATCTTTTTATTTTTGCCCACCATGAAGGTAGCCAGATTCCGACTTCGTTCCTCTGCTCGAGCTTCCAGGTTAAGTTCACCAATCGTCAGATTTTGCGTATGCGACCGTTTTTGCCCACCATGAAGGCAGCTACATTCCGCCTTCGGGGATATATGCTGGGTATATTTGTATTTTCGCAACCCATCGAACCCTGACATGAATGACGGGATCTTTAACGTGCGTATTTGATCTTCTGCGTGTGTGCACACACGAAAGGGAATCAAGGCATTGACAGGTTTGCACAGTGAAAAGTAGAACGGGTTCCAACGTGTGTGCAAACTGTGCAAGATGTTCTGCGATATAATTAATTTCATCCGAAGGACTTGAGATGGTGGGAAGTCTGTACTACATATATATATATATATATATAATATATATATATATATATATATATATATATATATATATATATATATATATATATATATATATATATTATGTATGGATGTATGTATTAATGAATGGTTGTGCGTGACTCCATGTAAATTCAGCACACTCTTTGTGATGTGTGTGTGTGGTGTCTGTGTGTGATGCTTGTTGTGTGTGTTGTGTGTGTGTGTGTGTGTGTGTGTGTGTGTGTGTGTGTGGTGTGTTGTGTGTGTGTGTGTGTGTGTGTGTGTGTGTGTGTGTGTGTGTGTGTGTGTGTGTGTGTGTGTGTGTGTGTGAACGATGATACCGACTGTTTCAATACATTTTGGGGTGACTATTTACATGTTTATAATATAACTTTTGTTTCTTCCTCTTCTCATTTTATGGCATAGTTTTCTAATGACCAGCATCCGTTTTTGATTTTGGCAAGCAGCGGCCATGATACCATAAGCATGAGAAGAATTGTCCACAGAACACAGTTTTTTTTTCTATTTCTGTCTTTTTTTTCCTTATTTCTTTCTTTCGTCATCATTTTGGTCACTCCTCCTCCTCCTCTTCATCCTCTCCTCCTCATTGTCATCACCCCCACTTCCATCACTACCACCACCACCACCATCATCATCACCATCATCATCATCACCACCCCCACCACCATCATCACCACCACCACCACCATCATTATCATCACCACCACCACTATCATCACACCACCACCACCACCACCACCACTATCATCATCATTTCCAAATTGAAGGTTTTTTCCGTCTGGTGGTTTCAGAGCAGGATATACCGATTGTTTCAATACTTTTTGTGTGTGACTTTTTTTCGTTTCTTTATAGGTTTTATTTCCTTCTCTTCTCACTGTGTGGCATTGTTTTCTAATGACCAGCATCCGGTTTTTGTTGGGTTTTTTTTGTTGTTTTTTTTTGCATCCAGCGCTTATTCAAGTGTTTTCTCTCTCTCTCTCTCTCTCTCTCTCCTCCTCCTCTCTCTCCTCTCTCTCTCTCTCCTCTCTCTTCTCTCTCTCTCTCCTCTCTCTCCTGGGTGAGTCACGAGAAGTGAAGCGGACAGGGGTACATTTTCTGTGAGCAGCAGTAAAATATAAACTAGAAATTCATTCAAAAATGCCAGTTACTGGACTTCCAGCGGCTGTGGAGAGGACCTTAGGCGCCCTGCTGACTGACAATGCAGTTTCCAGCTGGAAAGTGGCAGGAGAAGGGGACAGCGTGGTTTTTGTCTTGCGACTGAAACCAGTGGACACAGCAGTGTCAACCAACATGGCGGATCCAACAGTGAATCGCCAGCACACAAGCACAGTACTACAGGAAAAATCGTTATCTCAAAGACGAGAGATGTAGAGCGTATTGAAAGCATAAACAGGAGCAGGCAAGTGTTGTGTGTGAAAGTGACTGTGTCCTCAGTGCCTCGAGTCTGCCTGACAGTGGAGTAGAACAGGTGAATACAGCATGTGTAGATACACATGGAATAGATCTACCAACAACACACACACAGGACATCAACACAAAAACATCAGTTAAGTTGCCATCATCGGTTGATTTAGAACCTCCCTGTATGTCTGATTGTTGTAAGTGCTGATATGTGTGCTGATATGTGTGTTTTGCAGCCTGAGGTGAACGATGATAATATTGTTGGTGTATTCGACACAGGAAATGTCAAACAGTACGTGGCTACTCTAACTGATAGACCCATACAGAAAAGGCTAAAAGACAGACAAAGAAATACACACTTAGAAAATCTGTGCTACATCATTCAGACGGTGAAGATATTGTGACGTGCGAGTCAGACGACATTGTGATCCAGTAGCATGCCAACCAGACACTGAGCCAGTATGTGTGTACTGGTTTGTCAAACAGCAAGAGAAAAACATGTTAAAAGAGGAACGTGTCAAACTCGCCAGTTTGCGGAATGGGAAGCAAATCCAGAACACACTACACACGGAGACCCTATCGCATGCTTCAAGGGACTTAGCGACACTTAGAGAACTATTACAACGGGTTTCTTGGCTAGCCTAGACCTAAGGGTGTGTGACAAAGACTGGACGAAAGAAAGGCTCAGAATGCGTAACATATCCGGACAGTAAAGTGTTTCGTGTCTCGATGTACATTACTAATCAATGCTGTGGTTCCATGGCTTGGAGTAGCATCGTGTGTCAGCTTAAAGCAATTTTCGTTATCGTTATTCGGCAACCCCCTTCATGTATGGGCCAATGGCCTTTTTTCATGAATAAACTTTCGAGTTCGGTTCGAGTTCTCTCTCTCTCTCTCTCTCTCTCTCTCTCTCTCTTCGTCGTCCGTCTGTCTGTCTGTCTGTTTTTCTGTCTCACTGTCCGTCCGTCTGTCTGTCCGTCTGTCTTTGTCTATGTGTCTGTCTCTATGCCTGTCTGTATGTTTATGTCTTTGTCTGACCACCCGTCTGTCTCACACTGGCTTATAATTATGCTGATGATATGGACATGAAGCAGTCAGTACAAAACTAAGTGGATTGGCAAACAGATTCAGCAA
Source organism: Stramonita haemastoma (assembly GCA_030674155.1). NCBI lineage: Eukaryota > Metazoa > Mollusca > Gastropoda > Neogastropoda > Muricidae > Stramonita > Stramonita haemastoma. Next base: position 48,259,430 of record CM060336.1, read on the forward strand.
CACGATGCTGTGAAAGGCTGAGAATCATGTACGACGTATTGTAGCCTACATCACGAACATGATTTGGCATTAAAGTAATGTCCATTCCTTTGCTCTTGTACTAGACTACCAAACCGTAGTGAAAAAGCTAAAAACCGCCGTCAAATGCTTTCACACACACACACACACACACACACACACACACACAGTACAGAGACACCCATTACGCACACACCCATCAACATACTAGACCCTCCCCTCCATCGCTAATACCTTTGAGTGAACAGACGTAAATCGAAGCAAACACAGTTCTCTCGGAATGTCTTCTCTTTAGTGTTCTACAAAAAACTAGTCATCTTCAGAATTATGACGTCAATTACATTTAGGTTTATTACGTCACATCTTGCCAGATATTACGCGTAAGTGTCAGTGATACTGCTCACAGCTGAGGCTGAAGTCTGGGCATTCGTGCGTATGCCTGTAGGCCTATTTCTTTTCTGTTCAAGACGAGAAGGCGTTCGTACTGTTTCTACTGTAAAAGAAACGAGAACAAAAAAAGAGGTGAGCTAGGCAGAAAATTAAGTTTCAATATTCAAAGAGTGGATGTGGGTTTTTGATTAGTACAGTGGTCTGCCCTGAGTGGTAGCAACAGTTTAGTCTAGGCTACAAGATTATGATAGCATCCAGGTCTAAGAGATGGAAACTGAGTCAGGACAGGAGGTTGGTTGTTGTTGTTTTTAACGGCACCTAGGCTAATAATAACAGTTTTTGTTGTCTTGATGATAAACAGAATCAAAGACGAACAGTCATAATATATCTAGATTTTTTTTATATATAATAATTGCATTCTTGCACGGTGCTAGCACTAGGCCTAGTATTTGTGTAGAGGGAGTCGGGGAGAGAACATAACTAGGCCTAAGACAGATGACAGCCTTGATAAGGCCACTGAGGTGGGCGGGGCTATAAGCAATAAGATTTGCGTGAACTTCAAATGGTCATTTGACCTCCTTAGTTTCGTCAGCTTCGTAAGTGAAATATTATTGTTCATTTCATTTTCTCTTTTGAATTAACATCTTTTTTTGTTTTTTCTTCGTTCCCTCGGTTAGATGTTCAAAGTTCACCAATCATGAGATTTTGCGTATGCAACCGTTTTTGCCTACCGTGAAGATTCACATTCCAACTTCAGAGATGTATGCTGAGTATATTCGGGTTTCCGTAACCTACCGCTGGCATGAATTACGGGATCTTTAACGTTCATATTTTGATCTTTTGCCTGTGTATATAGGCCTATACACAAAAGGAATGAAGACACTGGCAGGTCTGCACCAGAAGCTAACCGGGGAGATCGTAAAAAAATCCCCACACTTAATTCCCCAGACGCCGTTGAGGAGATTCGAACTCACGGCTTCATGGACCCATGGGAGTGAAGTCGAACAGTTTTAACCACTCGGCGATAGCATCCGTCGAACATCTGGATAAATTTTAACTAGTAGTCTTCTCAGGTTGTTGTTGCTCTTGCTTTTGATTCTCCTCAGTTTGATCATCATCATCATCATCATCATCATCATCATCATCACAGATTCTCTATTGGGAGCGGGACATGCCCAGTGGTTATAGCATTGCACTTGTTCTCTGACGGCCCGGGATCGGGGCACCCGTTCAAGAGGGCTATTTCCCCTGGAGTTCACATCAGTACCGACCCCACTCCCTTAGAAGTCCTTCAAGGAAACAATACACCGAGGTCCATGTGTTCAAACGCACGCATAACGTCTTACGTACACGTTCAAAGCATTTGTTTGCTTTACAAGATTCAGTGCTATATAAATTCCATATCTTCCTCTTCTTCTTCTCTTCTTTCTTTCTTCTTTGATGATGATGATGATGAGATGATGATGATGATGATGATGTGATTGTTGTTGTTGTTGTCAAAACCCGTTGCACCTTTTGGAAGAGTAGCCCTTTGCGTCCCGGTAAGAACGGATAACAAAATAACATTTTTAAAAATGCATATGTACTGGTGTTGTGTTTAGATATTATCCCCAACGCTGGAATGTGGCTACCTCAGTGGGGGGAAAAAAGGTCCTTACACAAATTCTTACCATTGGTGAACCGAGGGGGGGGGGGGGGGGTGGGGGAGTCAGTCCCAAGTTGAACTCTCCATCCTATATGGAGTCAGCCTAAATGAGTATTGTCATGTGTATTTCAAGAAGTCAGTTCTTGAGTAATAACTCTTTGTAGGCTTATGCTTGTTGTAACCTACTCATATTTTCATGTGTAGGCTAACCATTGTTGTTGTGTTGATCAAATAAATTTTTGGTTTAAATCAAGGTTCATTCAGAAAAAAAACGAAGAATGATGTGTGTTCGTTTCCAAAACGACGTAAACTGATAATAATATTGTGAGACAGTTGACAGCCGGTGAAAAAGACAACAGGTTTTACAGTACGCTGAATTTTTTTTTTTTCGGGGTATGTGTGTGTGTGTGTGTGTGTGTGTGTGTGTGTGTGTGTGTGTGTGTGTGTGTGTGTGTGTGTGTGTGTGTTGGGGGGAGGGGGGGGGGGGGGGCTGTCGAGATATTTTCTGTTGTTGGCGGTCAAGAAGTCTCAAGGAAACACACACCAAAAAAACCCAACTGACCAAAAGGTCCAATTTTTATATGTTGGATTTTTTTTGTACTTTGATTGAGGTCTATGCTTAATGGGCCTTTATATTAGGGGATTTTTTTCTGTTTTACTTTGTTTGTGGTTTTTTGTTTTTAATGGGGGTTTTGGGGGGGGGGGGGTGGCGTGGCGTGTGTTGCTGGTTGTGTGTGTGTTGTTGTGGGTGGGGGGGGTGTGCGCGCGCCGCGTGTGTGTGTGGTGTGTGTATGTGTGTGTTGGTGTGTGCGTGCGCGCGCGCACGCGGTATACATACATGTGAGCTAGAATACAGTCTTTTGGCTACTTTTTGTAGTCTATTGTGGATATTCAGTCATCAACCACTTCACTGTTTCAGTAGACTCTTGTCAGTAATAGGCATGGTTACATTCCCCGTTTCTCCTCACATTCAGTATTGTCTAATCAGGAACTGCTCTCATGATTATCAGCAACTCGCCAGTCGCTTGCCAATGACTTAATCTGCTGAAGAATCAGTTATCTTGTCCACACTCGAAAACCCGGAAGTGGCTTTCCTGTATTTGGCAATAAAGGTTACACACCACCTTCAGATTTTGCTACTCTACTATTTTCCGATATAATATGCCTGGTCTTTACTCTTGTTTTCATACCAAACATGCTTAGTCATCCATAGCAATAAAAACTACTTTTTGTATAAGATTAGTCTCTGACTGAAAATTTATGTGATTTTTTTTATCATGTTTGGTAGATTTGAAATTGGATTTTTTTTTCAGGAAACATCACCTTCTTTGTTGTCTGCTTGTTTCCTGACCACAATATGTATGCGCGGGGGTCAACACTGTAGGAACGTAAATAATGATTATTTCACTTTGAACTTTCTAGAAATAATTGAGCAGGATAAAGAACAAGACAAACAAACAAAAAACCTGAAAAGTAAAGACAAAAAAAATACCCCAAACTTTGATAGGATGCATAACGCACAGGAAAAAAAAAACTTTAAAAGAAAAGAGAAGAAGAGGAGGATGGGGAAAAATAGAAAAAGTAAGAAGAAGAATTTGATTGATAAAGAAAAAGAAGAAGAAGAAGAAAGAAAGAAAAGAAAGAAAGAAGACAGAATAAAAAGACAAAAGGTTTCGACTCACCTGCTCCACAGAAAGCGTAGATGGCAAATTGCCGCACCAGCGGTTTGCGCCAGAAGGCGTACAGCAGATGAGCCCCGAAGCCAAGCAGCACCAGCAACAGCGCCAGAGTCTCGAACACTTTGCTGATGAAGAAGAACTCTGGAAAGGAGGCAGCGAAATCAATGATCCAATCAGCAGATTGATCGATCCATCCAACCATCAATAAGCCTACTCCCAGCCATCTGCCCATTCATTCATCAGTTAAAACATTATAACAAAGTCTGTCAGTCACTCGGTAGATTAGTTAGTCAATGAAGTCAGTTGGTCAGTGTGTAGTGTGTGTGTGTGTGTGTGTGTGTGTGTGTGTGTGTGTGTGTGGTGCGTGTGTGTGTGGTGTGTGTGTGCGTGCGTGCGTGCATGCGTGCGTGCGTGTGTGTGTGTGGTGTATGGGCACGCGTGCGTGCGTACGTGTGTGTGGATCCAGCCACCCATTCACCACCCTTTTGCCCTGTCCCCTATCCATCCACCCATTAACTTATTCCTCAGTCGATTGGTCGATTGCTGACTGGATGAATGAACATCCGTACAAATCGATGCACTCTCTCTTCTTTTCTTGCATTCCTCTATTGGTGAGGGAGGGGTGTGGTCCCTGCCCTTCCCCTGTGCTTGTCACTCTGCATGTCTGCCCGCTGACCTCAACCCAGACTTTTCTACTTCAGAGCAGTAGAATTCTTTGTTTTGTACCGGATGCATGTAGGGTAATGCGTAGTATGGTAATGTTTCCCTAGCTAACATCTGTCTGTTATTCAATAGAGCTGGTGTTTGATCCACAGTATGTGAATCCATCAGTTAACAACATGCTGTTAGGTCATACAAAAAATGATGTTAAATCATTTCATCGGGCAGGGGTACGAAAAGACATGAACTCTTCACCCCGTCATAAAGACCCGAAATTAAAAAAATAATAAAAAATTTAAAAAAAAGGGGGGGGGGGGGTCGAGGGTTAAGTATTAGAGAAAACTAAACACAAGGAAACAAGCGGGAAAAAAAATCAATGGAAGATAGAAACATTGAAAATGAGAACTATCATACTGATAACATCCTATCAGCCAAGGGGAAAATCCAAGATGAGAACCATCAACTTATAAACAGTCTCTCACTGAAGTCGGAAGGCAGCTACTTAACAGTGGGTAAATGGTCGCATAGGCAAAATCTCTTCGTTGGTGAACCTCCACCTCTCGCCAAAGAACGAAAAATGAATCCCCCTCCTAAATAAACCAAAAAGAAAAACTAACAAAAAAGCGACCCACCCCCTCCTACTCCACCCACCCTCAAACAAACAAACAAACCCAAACAACAACAAACAACAAAAATCCCACAAACAAACAAACAGTATCATAAAATGGGAACGTCCTACTGTATACCAAAACAGACTGCACGGACACACCACATGGTGTCAGGTATCCAGCTTTATAACACAGCCATGCTTTTTGCTGCAGGTTGGAAGTCCAGGCCATTGTCAAGCATAGTCTCAGAGCGTGGGCAATGAATCATTTACGCCGAAGCAGGTCAGTTAAAAAAAAAAGTCACAGAAAAAATGTATGGATTTAGTAATAATGTAGGCCTAACAATTACACACAGAGAGAGAGAGAGAGAGAGAGAGAGAGAGAGAGAGAGAGAGAGAGAGAGAGAGAGAGAGAGATGCGAAGAAAAGTGTTGGAGGTATTTTTTTCGTTCCTTTTATTATCATAGTTTGCCGCGTAGTGCCATTCCCTGTATTATTTTGGTTAGAACGCTAACACACACCCCCCCTCCCCACCAGGAGAGAAAAGAGGACTAAGAACACACAGCACAACCCAACTTGACTACCCCCCCCCCTCCCCCAGGTCTAAAAAAAAGAAAGAAGTAAAGCGCCAAAATCCACGTTGAGGACAGGTCATCAAGAATCCCCAGAAACAGGCATGCATGATCGATCCTGGACAAGAAAATCCCACCCTTTCAAAGCTGGGATGTAGTCATGCTGGCTAAATCCCACCACTGTCCATCATTGTGTCACAGAATCCCCTTACTTGTGCCACCAACCCCCATGACAGCTTGCACTTGATCACTGCCTACCTTTGCCGCCCTCAATGCGAGTGTAGGAGGACATTTCTCCGCAGCCTCTGGGAGAGCATCTCCTTTGGTGCCAGAGACCGTGCCAGTGCTGGATCTCTCCCCCGGAGCGAAGCAGAACGAACCATCTGGGCATCCAGAAGCCCAGCAGGACCAGCAGCATGGCCAGCAGAGCGAAGATGAAGGCTAGGATACTGATGGGCTTGATCTTCATGGTGGCGGAGGAGGCTTCACTCTTTCGATGTTGCTCCACTTGTAGTGGCTGTAGGAAAATGCAGGGTTTTGTGCGTTTCTTTTGTGTCCAGTCAAAAACAGATCTTTTTCGCTTCTGTACCGCCTGAGTTAGATTCTGCTGTTTACTGAGCTTTGGGCATTCCCTAACTTTCAATTTCAAACACAAACAGTGATCCACTACAGTGACATGTAAAGCAAAACAGCTCTGGCTATTTTCTTCTGTTCTGCTTCAGTGATGAGTCAGGTGGACACTTCCTCAGCTTTACCCAATGCACTCTTGCTCAGTGATGTACTGCAAATGGTTGCCAACCCTGCGTCAGCCTTTATGTGCTGATTCACCAAGAGTTTTCGCTGTGTTGTTTTAACAACACCAGGGAGTCAGTTCTTTCTACTGCAGTCGGTTGACAATAGTCCAACATGAAGGGGTACAGTCAGGTCAGTGACAATCCTCAGGACTCGGCCTGGTATACAGTACGAGTATGCTTCCCCGAAAATGACCTAATTGTGGTATTTGACCAATGCTCTTGCTCTTTCGGCAAAAGCAGTGGTGATGATGGACTGAGATTTCTCCAGCGCTGACCAGCACTTAAACACCAAAGCCATGTAGCTCTTTTGCTGCCAGTGACAGTGTCAGTGTCATCTCACTGATGTGCCGACAAGGGACTAAAAAACTGCAGCACTGAATCATGCAGGCTACATGTACAATTGCTCCAAACACCACACACTCCACCGTCGTCAAGGTTTTTGAATCACAATGCAGCTTGACACAAATACTGCACTCTGTCACAGTAGGTATTCAGAACTGCAGGGTGTTTTTATGGTGTGTAAAACATCAAACTGAATCAGTCTTCGTTGCTACTGTCTCCTTTTCTTTTTTGTTTTTGTTCTGCAATGTTATGGCTTAATAATCTGGTAACACCTATCTCCGAATCTTTTCATACAACTATGAATACACCCTTTACAGGTTACAACACACTGTTATCTTTTTAAAATAACAATCACATCACTTTTTCAGCTGTAATAAGAAAATTTTTGTAAAGGCAATCCACCACTCTGACCGAATAATTTTCGTGTCGCTTGCACACAGCACTTGTCGTCTGCTGCTGTGATGTCAAACTGAAAGAATCAGGATGTTAATCAAATAGGGATGGGTTTAGCAGACTGGGCTAGTTGTAGGAGACTGTTGGAAGGGAAACATCATTGAATGACTATATTGTGTGGCCGCAAAGAGGCTTGTTTGTAATCAGGCGCCGGCACACGCAACCTCACCATCATCCCACATCCTTTCCCACTTCCGGAAGTATTAGTAGGATCATTGGTTGGCCCTTAAGTTACAGGAGCAATGTGTACTACAAGATTTGTGCGTATCCATTCCCTGCTTTTACAAACATATTGATGCACGCTGAACTAGTAATGGAAAGACGCAAAAACTGGCATGTGCATACTCATGCAAGCACACATACACATAATTATGTGCTGTCTGTCTGTCTGTCTGCTCTGTCTGTCTGTCTGTCTGTCTGTCTCTCTCTCTCTCTCTCTCTCTCTCTCTCTCTCCATCTCTCTCTCTCTCTCTCTAGAACACACACAACACACACACACACACACACACACACACACACACACACACCACACACACACACACACACACCACACACACACACACACACCACTCTCTCTCTCTCTCTCTCTCTCTTCTCTCTACACCCCTACCACACATCACACACACAACACACAACACACACACACACACACACACACACACACACACACACACACACACACCACACACACACACCCACACACACAACCCACACACACACACACACACACACACACACACACACACAACACACACACAACACACACATTTGTTTAAATAATTATCAGTGTATCCAGTTAATATGCTGCGTTTTGTTGAATATATCCCGTTTTCTTCTTTTAAAATATTGTTGAACTGCTGTTGTTGGTAATGTTGGTATGTAGGGTAGGGAGCGGTTTCTTAGATTTATTCCCTGATCAGGGCAAGGGCTGGATGAAAAAAAGTATTGGCGCTTACTCTGTAGCCCTTGAAAAATAAAAGATCATTCATTCATTCACTCACTCTCACTCACTAACTCATTCACTCACTCACTCACTCACTCACTCACTCACTCTGTCTGTCTGTCTGTCTGTCGTCTGTCTGTCTGTCTGTCTGTCATGTCTGTCTGCGTCTCTCTCGTCTCTCTCTCTCTCTCTTCTCTCTCCTCCTCGTCTCCTCTCTCTCTCTCTCTCTCTCTCTCTCTCTCTCTCTCTCTTCACACACACACACACACACACACACACACACACACACACACACACACACACACACACACACACACACACACACACACACACACACACACGCTCTCTCTCTCTCTCTCACACACTACACACACACACACACACACACACACACACACTACACACACACATACTCACACACACAAACTCACACACACACACACACACACACACACACACACACACACACACACACACACACACACACACACACACACACCTACCACCACCACCATCACCACCACCACCACCACCACAACCACCAATATAAACTTTGCAAAGTGCCATCACATCATCCATAGCTTGATCAAAACATGGATTTACAAATGATAAAAACAAAAAGAGAAGAACAATGAGATGAAAGCGAATCTGTATGGAATATTTTCAAGCCAAAGACATTAAAGACTTTATTTTAAAGCATGGCCCAGAACCCAAACTTGCAAGCTAAAAAAAAAAAAATATATTTTTTTACAAGTTTAAATCCAGCATAATTGTCATCATTTACCCTCTTTATGGAGCTGACAGACAAGCCTCCCGAACCGTGCAGACGGGATGGTTAGAGCAGAACAGAACAGGTCATGCATAACTGTTTACCCACGTCTGAGGCGGCATGAGGCATCAGGTTTAACCGACTTTTCGAATATATAGTCCCGTTCTACATTTGTTTGGACCATTTGTTTTTTGCTGTTGAGTTTAGTTCCGAAAAATATTCACAGTTTAATCAATCAACCATCCCAGCTAGTTTTGCCTACATCAGCTTAGGGTAACTGCCAATGCTTTAGGCTCTTGTCTATATATATATATATATATATATATATTTTGTATATATATATATATATTTGTATAATATATATATATAATATATATATATATATATATATATATATATATAATATAGTTAAAGTTAAAGTCTGTCCCGAGCCTAAGCTCATCAGGCCGTGCTTATCCCGGTTTCTGTGCATTAAGCGACTGAGAGTCATATACTCCCCCCTGGATAGGACGCCAGTCTATCACATTCACAGGTTAACCCCCAACACAAGGTTGGTTCCCCTTTTACACCTGGGTGGGTGAGAAAATAGCCGTAAAGTGCCTTTTCCAAGGGTACAACGCCATAGCTGACAGCTGGGATCGAACCCGCAATATATATATATATATATATATATATATATAATATATATAATATATAATTGACAGGTTTATGTTTGTGCGTTGTCAGCAGATGCTAGCCTAGAAGCGCCATGAATCAAACACCTGCAGGCCAGCAGCAGGCCCCAGGCCCCCCCACGCCCTCTGGTCTTGCTGCCCAGCCAATGGGGAGTCAGCCTCCCGGGCAAGACGGTTCCTCCAACACCGGATTCGGCAACAAGGTGGATATCACGGCTAGTCTGATCGTGAACGACCGCTCCCGTGACCAGCCCGAGGGTGACAAAGGTTTAAATGAAGGTCAGCGGGCTTAATTAACAACAACAACAATCTGACTGCCTCATCTTCTGTGAAGTTGCCTGCTGTTCCCACGCCACTTTCCCCCTCCCCCCCCCCTTTCCGCCCCAGACGTACCCAACCAACCAGGCTCATCATGTCGTACTTTCAGGTTAAAAGCCCGCAGGGAAGTAATCACTGTTGTGCCGCTGTGAGGTCACCTAGCAGAGGGGTCCTGCACTGCTGTTGGGCAACTTTGGTGGTGTTCAGTGCAGCCTGCTAGCAGCTAGCAAAATGAGGATACTGCCTAGCCCTCCTTGTCTAGTGACAGTGACAGTTCATTTAGTTAATTTCTTCTTTTATATCAGTGATAATGGACTAAGGACTCGTGTCCTTTTTTTTTACATCCAGTCCCCGTGTGTGTGCAGTTTTGTACATCTAGTCATCTGTTCCCACTGGCACACAATGACCTACTCTTATGAAAAGCGGAACAGGATTTAATGTGTGCACAAGATGTTCTGCGTGCGGTTGCACACTGGGCCTCGGTTTAAAGTATCATCCGAAGGACTTGTGGGGAGAGTGGAGTCAGCACCGATGTTAACTCCAGGGAAAAATTCCCTTGAACGGGAATCGAACCCGGGTCGTCAAATTGCAAGCGCAGTGTTCTGACCACTAGGCTATCCCGCCCTTTGTGGAGCCAGACTGAGCACCACCATGACCTCCCTCCCTCCCCATGAACCTCCAACCCTGAAGCCTTTGGCCTCTAACCCCGAAGCCTTTGACCTCCAACCCTAAAGCCTTTGACCTCCACTTCTGTTGGTGTGTCAGTTTGCCTGTCGATTTGCCAACCTGTCTGTCCGTGTGTCCGTCTGTAGGAAACTGTGTCTGCCAGTCTGTCAGCTGTGCGTCTGTCTCCCGCCCTCTCTCCCCCTGTTTCTCTCTTTCCTTTTTACTCCCCCCCCCCCCCTCCCCAGTTGTTTTTTTAATTGTTTATTCTTCTTAAAATACATGCATGGAATGTTTTATAGATGTAGCAAAGTTTGTTACTTGTATTCTCTACCAAGTTTTCATGATTTCTCTTACACTCATTTTGCACAGAATGTCTCTGATATACTCTCTCTCTTCTCTCTCTCTCTCTCATCTCTCTCTCTCTCTACTCTCTCCTCCTCTCTCTCTCTCTCTCCTCTCCTCTCTCTCTCTCTTCTCTTCTTCTCTCCTCTCTCTCTCTCTCTTCTCTCTCTGTCTTCTCTCTCTCTTCTCTCTCTCTTCTCTCTGTCTCTGTCTGCTGTCTTCTGTCTCTCTCTTCTCTGTCTCTCTCTGTCTGTCTGTCTGTCTGTCTGTCTTCTGTCTGTCTCTGTCTGTCTCTCTCTGTCTCTCTCTCTCTCTCCTCCTCTCTCTCTCTCTCTCTCTCTCTCTCTCTCTCTCTCCTCTCCTCTCTCTCTCTCTCCTGTTCTCTCTCTCTCTGTCTCTCTCTCTCTCTTTTCTTTCTCTCTCTCCTGGATGTGTAAAAAAAAAAAAAAAAGCATATGAGTGCGCATTCATCATCCTCGAAATAAAATAATTTGACCTCTCTCTCTCTCTCTCTCTCTCTCTCTCTCTCTCTCTCTCTCTCTCTCTCTCTCTCTCTCTCTCTCTCTCTCTCTCTCTCTCTCTCTCTCTCTCTCTCTCTCTCTCTCTCTCATGGGATGGGACTATAAGAGATAAAGATAGGCATGATATTTATAGATCGTTCAAAAGTAATTTTGTAAAAGAGCAGTATTTAAACTCCATAGATGTCTACTGTTTTCGTGTAGCAATTTCACAAGCAAGATCTAATGTTTTACCTCTCAATAATAATGTGTATAGATAAAGCGATAATATTCGAGACAGATTGTGTCCATTTTGTAAAACTGAAAATGAAGCCCACTTTCTACTGGAATGTTACATGTAGCCTACACAACCTTGAGAGAAAAGTTTTTAAGCAAGTGTATTAATGTACTATTGCCAGATCTGCTCAGAGTAGCAACTTGTAAGTACATGCATGGTATGTCTAGATATATTTTTCATTCTATTAACTAAAGGAAAACAATGTTGTCTCAAGCGGTTTATTGAATAACAGTTACTATTTGATATGTACTCAATATACATGATTTTTTCCTATACATCATAGTCTTTCTATGATAAGGTCATGGTTGACTTGAGGTTTATAATTAGGACAAAGAGTAAATGTGTGTTTTCTTGTTCAATCAGCGATGAATCATTTCTTATTTTGTGCATTTGCTTTACAAATGATGTGGAAGAACCCATTGGTACACCCCAAGCCCAACCAATGTATTGTGGTCCAAGGCTTAATGTACATTACTTAAATCATTTCAGTGTTCAGTGTCTTCTCTCTTCTTTAGAGTCGTATGAAAATACTAAACTGCATGAAGAGGTCATCACCTTGGCGGGTCCCATGAGGGACTGGGATCCTCTGTACATCATCATGATCATTCAGGCCCTGCTCATCTGCATCTGTGCCGCCTGCGCCCTCTTTATTCCCTACTCCTTCACCATACACGACTCGTTTGAACTAAGTACGGTGAGTTGACACGACAGTTCTGCTAGGCCTATAGTCTAGTCATGCCGCCGCTGTAGTCTAGTGGTTAGGGCGTAGGACTCGTAATCTAAAGGTTGCGGGTTCGATCCCAGCTTTCGGCTATGGCGTTATGCCCTTGGAAAAGGCACTTTATGGCTATTTTCTCACCCCACCCAGGTGTAAAAGGGGTACCAACCTTGTGTTGGGGGTTAACCCTGCGATAGACTGGTGTCCATCCAGGGGGGAGTTTATGACTCTCAGTCGCTTAACGCCACAGAAACCGGGATAAGCACCGGCCTGATGAGCCTTAGGCTCGGGACAGGCTTTAACTTTAACTTAACTATAGTAGTGTGGGATGGGTTGAGCTGGGGGGGGGGGGGGGGGTGATGAGTGGAGAGGGGTGGCGGTGATGAGGGTTTGGGGGTAGGCCTAGAGTGTGAGTGTGGGGTTGGGTGGGGTGTAGGGGTGGGGTGGGGGTGGGGACTGAGGGAGAGAGAGAGAGAGAGAGAGAGAGAGAGAGAGAGAGAGAGAGAGAGAGAGAGAGAGAGAGAAGATTTTTAAACGTGCGTACATGAGCGTGGCATGAGTTATGTATTATTATTATTATTTATTCTTTTGTTTGTTTTTCTTTTGTGTGAGTGAGGAGAGAGAGAGAGAGAGAGAGAGAGAGAGAGAGGTGTGTGTGTGTGGTGTGTGTGTGTGTGTGTGTGTGTGTGTGTGTGTGTGAGCCTTCAGTAAGTAAGAAAATAAGTAAATAAGTCAGTAAGCATATTTTGTATGCCTAATCTTTCTCATGAAGGCTCTAATCGCTTGCAAACAGATACATAATTATACAGATTACCAAAGAAAAAGGCAAAATTCATGTGGGCAACACCTGCGCGCACGCACTTTCATCCTATCCCATTTTCACCGCCTTACCTTCATCGTATACAAGCCTTCCACATGATCCCCCCCCCCCCCCCCCCCCCCCCCCCCCCGTTCCCACAGTACAACCTCGAGTACTCGCTCAATAACAATCATAATATTGTTTAAAGCCCTACCGACCTTAAAAGCCATATCAGAGCTGTCACCTCATTCAGTTTTAGTGGCTCCAGTAACTTTCAACTTCAAGTTCAAAACCAACCCTTCGTAATACTTTCATATATATCTAACACCGTCCATCCGAAAAAACAACCACCCCAACAACATTAAATGACACAATACCTAAATTATTTCATTCCATAGGGCAAATAAACCAGGCTGTGCTGAGGACGCCAGCCATTCCTCTTAATTCACCATCCCCAGATTACACAAAAACTGTAAAAAAAGGATAACAAACATAGTAATTTCAGTACAGAAATATACATAAACAGTGCCATATAGGCAAAGACCACTGCAGAAGGGACATCCTGTGCCCATCCCAGTGTCTAAGTCTCACTACCTGGTCTCCAAAACTAAAAAAAAAACCAAAAAAACAAAGGCAGTGTCATATAATGAAAACATAAAATTGTCTAATAGAGTTGCTTGAAAAAAGGCAGGAGAGTGGACTGAGAAGGCAGAAAATAAATGATCCAGAAAAGAGGAGATGTCTAGCACAGAATTTCCAGAAGGTGGGGATGCTATTTATACTGAAAGAGCTCCTGGCATTCTCACAGGGGAGCGTACTCACACGCGTATGCACGAACCCACGAACGCACGCGCCTGCACGCGCGCATACACACACACACACACACACACACACACGCACGCACGCACGCACGCACGCACGCACGCACGCACGCACGCACACGTACGCTTGCACGCACGCACGCACGCGCACACACACAGGCACGTACGCACGCACGCACGCACGCAACCACACCACACACACACACACACACACACACACACACACACACACACACACACACACACACACACACACACACACACACACACACACGTAATTACGCTTCCACTGTGTATGTGCAGGACAAACACTATGGTCTATTCCGAAGTGTGCACTGCTCCAAGTCCAAAGCCCATGAGGACACGCATCCTTTATGCTATGAAGGGTCAGAGTCTCTTGGTAAGTGCATGAGCGTGCAGCCTTCACTTTTACCAAAAGTAGGCATCCTAAGAGAGAGAGAGAGAGAGAGAGAGAGGAGAGAGAGAGAGAGAGAGAGAGAGAGAGATGAGGTTAGGCGAGGTTAGTGAGGTACTTAGAAAACGATGAGGTACTTAGAAGACGTTAGTGAAGTGCTTATTTATTTGTTTTATTTATTCCTTTATATCGAGGAGAATGGAATAAGCACTCCTGTGGGTTTTTTTTTTATCCAGTCCCCGTGTGTATACAGTTTTGTAAATATTGTCATCTGTTCCCACCAGCACACAACGGCCTACTCTTACGAAAAGCGGAACAGGATTTAACGTGTGTGCAACATGTTCTGCGTGCGTTCGCACAGGGGGCCTTGGTTTACAGTCTCACCCAAAAGACTTAAAGGTAGAGTGGAGTCAGCACTGATGTTAACTCCAGGGGAAAAATCCCCTCCAACGGGAATCGAACTCGGTCGTCAAATTGCGAGCGCAATGTTCTGACCACAAGGCTATCCCGTCCCCCCATACTTAGAAGACGTTAGTGAGGTACATAGATAGAAGACGTTAGCGAGGTACTTAGATAGAAGACGTTAGCGAGGTACTTAGATAGGAGACGATAGTGAGGTACTTAGATAGGAGACGATAGTGAGGTACTTAGAAGACGTTAGTGAGGTACTTAGATATAAGACGTTAGTGAGGTACTTAGAAGACGTTGGTGAGGTACTTGCACATATCGACGTGTAATTATCAGAGTTTCCTTCTGTCTTTCTTTTTCTTTCAGGACTGTGGGTGCTGATGATACAAATCTTTGGTTCTGTGGGGCTGGGGCTGAGTGTCATCAGCCTTGCTCTCCAACTGGTTAATCTCTGCTGCAATCCACGGAACAAGAGGATGCATGATGCCTCCCTCTCTCTCATGGCCACTGCCAGTAGGTCATGTGTGGCACTGTCTTCAGCCTGCTGACCAGGGGTGGTGGTGGTTGCATGAATTGATGGTCAATGGTGATGATGATGAGAATGATGATTATCATGATGGTGCTATGGAAGAGCACCAGACAGGGTTGTAGGCTACTTTACACTTTCTTCTATAGTATATTCAGGCATCAACCAGACCCGAGAGATGACCGACACCTGCAGTGTTGATCAAATAATTTGAACGAAATCCTGTCTGTGCAGTAGATGAAGCTGGACTGTGTGTGGTCCCAGTTTTCCCAAGGAGTGCATAGCAGACACTCTGGGTAGGAGCCGACCAGGGTCTGGAAGAAAAACCATCAAACCAACCAGCTCATGACTACTATGGGGTTCTTTTGGGTTTGAACCCCGTGACCTTCCAGCCAGGAACTAAATGTGCTAACCGCTGTGCCCCACTGCCTGGTCAATCTCTCTGAACCTTTCACTAAAACACGTGTGCACGCGTGCATTAAAACCTGTTACACCTCAGAAGAGTATACCATTGTGTAATGGTGGCAGCGGATGACAAATTTACATAAATGCATGCACAGGGGGGGGGGGGGGGGGGGGGGAACTGGATGTCCCAAAACTACACGAGTGATTATTCCATTCTCCTCAAAATAATAGTGTTATATATATATATACATATATATATATATATATATGTATATATATATATATATAATATATTATTATTTATCTCAAAAGAAAACCACATGAGCATGCATGCATTTATGCGTATAGAGCCTTTTATCAGTTCTGACTTGGTCTAAACCTCTTTTGGCATGTCAGTAACTAGCCTTCAATGAGGAGGCAGGTGAAGGACTCAGAGGATTATCTGCTCAAGTTTGTGTTAAAGAGGAAGAGAGGGGGAGGAGGGTGGGGGAGCTCAATAGAGATTCTAATGTGTGATGAGTTGAGATATATAAGGACAGGGGTTTATAGGAGCGCCTGTGTTGAGATGTCTAACGGGAGCCCCCCCCCCCCTTCCACCTTTTATGTTCATTCCAACTCCACCCTTCTGCTAGTCCTTCAAATGAGACCACAACAGGGCTCCGGTGTGTCAACTCCAAATGCACACGCAAAGTGTTGCGCTCAAGTTGAAACTCCTCCCCCTTTGACAGAAGAGTAGACCTGCTATAGCCCGAGGCATGGCTGATGACACCAACATACCCAGCAGGCAGTATGTCTCACCCACTCAGGGCCATGCACAGCTGCTGGGTCACTTTGCTGGTGTTCAGCGGTGCCTGTTCTGAGCTAACATACGCAGGACACCACCTACTAAGCCCCCTACTGACGACAGTATTAGCTCAGCAAGACTGAGCGAGTCACTCACTTGAGGTGGCAGCCACCACGTCACTCCAACAACCATCCCCTGTGAACCTCCAAAAGGCTTTGACACAAAGTCACCACAGACACGAGTGTGACGTAGTCTGCGTGCATGCATGGTGTGTGTGTGTGTGTGTGCGTGCGCGCACATGCAGACGTCGAGTTAGTGACAGAACATGCTGCCTTAATGTAGCCTACATGCCTTTATACTTCTTAGCACACACTTGTTTTCTCTCCTCTTGTCTTTTGCCATTTTCTTCTTTGGGGCTGTAGATGAAATTAGTGTGATTGAAATATAAGCTGAGAGAGTGTTTCAGCAAAATGGTGTAGCATACTGAAAATGTGTTTCAACAGATGTAGTGTCGCCTACAGAAAATGTCACAGTGACATACTCCTTTTTGAAAAAGAAACAAACTGAAGTACCCCTCCTGCCACTTGCAGGTACCTGTATGTTGATTGCGGGCCACATCATTCACAACCGCTCTGTGTGGGCTGAGGTGGTGGAGACCTCCTCCACCAAAAGAGTGGCCATAGAGCCCATCAGCGGAGCCCTGTACCTGGTGTGCACCGTGTTGGCAAGCTGGCACTGTGTCCTGGCCCACGTCTCCACACACGCCCCCGGGCCACTGAGCAGAGACACGCGCTTTGCACACACCTTCCAGGAAGAGCCTGTGATTAAGCGCGAGTCGCTGGTGCCTCCAGACATCTCCCTGACCATGGGAGAGGAGTCTGATCGCAGGGACAGCCGCAAAGATTCTGTTGTCTCCACGGAGGTATAGTCATCCCGCTGTGCTGAAGAAAGAGAGATAGGGGGAGAAAAGAGAGAGAGAGTGAGAAAGAGAGAGAGCGAGAGAGAGAGGGAGAGAGAGAGGGGGTTGCTTCAGCAAAGGGGAAGCTTCTGACCACAACAGACAGAGCCTGGCTTACTGCCTCAGTTTTCAAACTGTACCATGAATGTTTGACACTGTGTCATGTTTAAACAAAGAAATACATTGCCTTTGTATCCACAGTTTTTATATATATATATATATATATATAATATATATATATATATATATATATATTATATATATATATATATAATATAATATATATATAATGACTTTTTAAAATTCTTTAAAAGAACAGTTAAAAACTGCTCGTCAAAGCTGAACGCCCAAAGGAGTGATATTCATGATGTATACCTGTTCTGAAACAAGAAATCCAAATTCTGAAAAATCAATCCAAAACACCCAAAACAATTACAAAAAAGTGAAAATAATATAACAAAACCAACCACACCCACAGGCTAGCCACAGATAAGCCTCTCCCCCATTCTCTCTCTCTTCCCTTACTCCATAATTATGTGCACACAAGCTATAATATACAGTAGGTCTTATTCAGAATGATGAGCAAATTGATTGTGTGTGTGCATTTGTGTGTGTTTGTGTGTGTGTGTGTGTCTGACCATTGTC
Organism: Stramonita haemastoma; assembly: GCA_030674155.1. Lineage (NCBI taxonomy): Eukaryota > Metazoa > Mollusca > Gastropoda > Neogastropoda > Muricidae > Stramonita > Stramonita haemastoma. The sequence goes on from CM060336.1 coordinate 48,277,576, forward strand.
AGTTATGTTTTTATGTGAAAATGTGTGAAGCCCTTTGAACCAGTAGGGAAAGAATGTGTGTATGTGCATGTGTGTGTGTGTGCACATGCGCATGCGTACACACGCCAGTATGCAAGTGCGTGCCATGTAGGCCTACGTGTGTGTACACACTCTCATTTGTGTGATCCTGTACTCTTTTATCTTGATAGAATGAGAACTTCCATAGTGTGTGTGTTGTGTGTGGTGTGTGTGTGTGTGTGTGTGTGTGTGCGCGTGCATGTGTATGTGTATGTGTGTGCATGCGTGTATGTGTGTACATACGGTTTTCCTAAAGTGCACATCCGCTGCCTTACAAATGCCCCCCCCCCCTCCCCCTTGCACAAACAAAGAACAAAGTTTGAATCTGGTGTATTGCTGTGCAGTTTCATTTATCAGCAGCACATAACAGTGGTTGCCATAGCACACAACTATTGTGCTCCCTCCAACCCTCTGCACTGTTTTCTTGTAAAATCCCCACCCCCTTTCCCCCTACCAAATTAAGTTTTATAGTTCTTATTTTCCAAAATCTTGTGAGTATGTTTTCCTCTCAGTTGCATTTTACTCTTGAAGCTGGCTGAATGTAATTGTAGAAATGAGGTCTATGCTGTTGCAAAACTGACACATGATTAGTCAAAAAGTAAAGAAGATTTAATTTCATGTCTTTTGCTATTACATCATACTGAAAAAAGGATATATACTTGTATAGATGTCAATAAAGCTTTTGAAGTGAATTGTTTGGTGTGTTGTTTTAATTCTTTTTTTTTTGGAAGGAAGGGAATTAGGCCAGATCATTTCTCAGAGGTAAAATATTCAGAGTACAGAACTATTCATATAAAAAAAAGTCATGTTGGTGTAGCTCTTGTATTTTTTTTTGTTCTTGAAAATATTGTTACACAATCAAAACTCTATTTGCTTTCTTTCAAAACTTGAGATATATCTTCTTTCCAAACCAAGGAAGCAAGCTGTAAGACATTTTTAAAATGATGTAACCACACTGTTTTAAAAGGGGAGTACTTGCTTTCAAATGACCTTATCATGTACAGGAATGAATTAGAGATGTCTACGTCAGCCATTGTTGTTCATATTTTAATTCATCAAATATTTATTTTATGAGGCATCTTTCTTCAATATATCTACTGTTTCTGTGCACATTTAAAACAATTCAATTTTGTAATCTTCAAAACTTAGAAACTTTCAGACAAAAAAAAAGATTTTTTTTCTCCCAAGAGGGTAATGAGAAAATTCTTGAATCAAAGGGAAGTAATTTTTCTCACAGCCAGTTGAATAATGGAGAGAAGCAACTACCAGCAAAACATTTGAAGTCTCAGTCTCCAGCTGTACAATTCTTTTTTCTGTAGTCACATTAGTGCATGGCATAGCTAGAAATAGTCACTGAATGAAAAGTGTTGTCACCTTTGTTTTCTCTTTTTCCACATAAATGAGAGAGAGAGAGAGACAGAGAGACAGAGAGAGAGAGAGAGAGAGAGAGATTGAGATTCCACATAAATGACAGAGAGAGAGAGAGGGTGTGTGTGTGTGTGTGTGTGTGTGTGTGCATGCGTGCGAGTGTGTGCGTGCGTGTGTGTGTGTGCATGCGAGTGTGTGTGAAAGCAAGAGAGAGAGATAGGGAAATAGAGATCAAATTATGGCCAAGTTTTGTGGCTATCAAACTTACTTTTGAAAAACATTCAGTCTCTGGACCATTTTTACTAAATTGACAAAAAGAGACAGAAGAAGTGAAACTGGTTATCTATGGTTATGAAATTTGTTTCATACATCATGCACACATGCTAATTCAAACAAAAAACAAACAGCACTTCTTGATAAAAATGCCAGTAAATGAAAACTCGGGAGCCCAAAATTGTCCAGTTAGAACTTTTATGCACAAAATCCTGTACATCAACTAAACCTTCAAGTAAAATTGCACACATAGAAGATGCCACGATTGTGAACAGCTAGGGTCAACAGAAAAAAACCAACAGGTTAGCAGAATACATACACACAAAGGCTATCTAAAATGAAATACAAAGGAAATACCACAGAGATAAAATACACTCCATGTACACGGACAAACGTTTCTTCCATCCCTCCACCCCATAACAGCCAACCCATCAAACAACAAAACTTCTCGTCTCCCTCCCACCAAAAATCTCAAAAGAAACATCATCAAAACCCATCCACCTAAAGGATTCTTAGCGCGTATGTCAACTCATTGTCACCTGCCACCATCGATGGTAGGAGCTCCACACAATGCCACCAGGGTTCGCCATCTTTCTCTGTCTCTGCAGGGTTCTACCATCTCCTATAGCCCTCCCAGGCTACTGACTTCAGTGATGTTGTTGTTGATGCTAGTGTACTGGTAGGTAAAGGTAAAAGGTAGGTAAAGGTGTCCCATAACCTGTGTGGTCATTGGGGAGCAAGGCAACAGAAACTCCATCTCCTCTCCCTCGCTGCTTTACCTTCCCTGACCCTAAAGAGGGCAGGTACCCACTTACAGCTGGGTGAACTTGGGGAACTGTACTGAAGCCAAGGCATGCAAACAGTCACCCATCCAACTGGTAACCATGTTCAACGCTGCTTAACATTGGCTGGGGGAAAGCGAGCACTCTAACCACTGAGCTATCCCATCCCGTAGTGTACTGAAGTAAAAAACCAGAAACCTGCAATTTCATTTTTGAAATTTCAGGCATGCATCTGTGAATTCTTTTCCTCAATGAACCTTTCTTTCTTTCTTTTAAAGTAATAATTCATCAGGATCAGCATGCTATTGAATTCACAGAGCAGAAGACCTCTACAGAACTTTCAAAACCCATCCATATAGTAGATTTCTCTCTTTCCTCCACATCGAAAACTTTCTCTTTACCCATGTCAATACTAGAAGCAATACTGATGAATAACAAGGCAACTATAGACCACAGGTTGTACAAAAGGGGGCAGGAAAAATCTAGTTTTAAAATTAAAAAAAAACCAACTTTGCATTACAAGTAACAATATACTAATAACACAAATAACTGATTATCATAGATCAAAACGTTTTGTAGATATAATGTTATTGCTCGTGCCCCAGCTTAACACCTTGGGGGTCACCCAGAATATGCCTTCTGAAAAAAATAAAGAATATGCCTTCTGACTTGCTCATTCCAAAGGCCTACACTTAAATGTTGTTATGTTGTAAAAGGTGTTGAGATTGCCTTCAGCCATGACAAGCTCTTAACATAACAACCTTTTTTTTTTGTTGTTGTTGTTTAACATAACAACCTGCACTTTAAAGGAGAAAAAATTCTGTGAAGCTGGACCATGGCTGCCTATATGGCGAGGTTCTTGAAAACAGTCATACCCACAAACTTCTCATTCAGTGTGCAATTTAAATCTCAGTGATTCCCAGGTGGGATGAGTGAGTCAGAGTGCGCATTCTGGGTGACCCCCAGAGTGTTAAGCTGAGGAACACACAACAACAACAACTCATTCCACCTAAGAATCACCGCGAGACTGAAAGTAGTTCGTCCACACTGGAAGAGAATTTGCCGGTATGGCTGTTTTTGAGTACTTCATACAGGTGGCCATAGTCTGACTTCAGGGGATTTACAGCAAGGTGTCATGCTGAGCACTTGTCATGGCTGAAGACAATCTCTACATAACAATCCAAAACATAATGCAATTAAAACAAATTCTTTCATTCCTTGGCTAGAGCTCCGAGGTTCACAAATGGTGAGATTTTTGCGTATGCTAATGTTTTTGCCCACCAAGAAGGTAGCCACATTTCAACTCCGGGACATACTGTAATTCAATGTAGACCTTGGCACCTGGCTTACATCCATAACTGAAAAAGACTTTTGGGCCTGGGCCACTTGTGTAACAAAAAATGTATCATAAATGTACATCAAAAGAAAACAACACTTCTAAAATAAAAACTCGCGTTTTAAGAGTCACATATATACCCACATTCATAAGTGTGTGTGTGTGTGTTTGTGTGTGTGTGTGTGTTTATTCCTTTATTTCAAGGATAATTGAATAAGCACTCGTGGGCTTATTCACATCCAGTCCCTGTGTGTATGCAGTTTTGTAAATTTTGTCATCCATTCCCAACGGCACAAAATGGCCCACTCTTCTGAAAGGCAGAACAGGTTATAATGCATGTGCAAGATGTTCTGCATGCATTCACATATGGGACCTTAGTCTATAAACTCATCTGAAGGACTTTTGGGGGGGAGTGTGTGTGTGTGTGGTGTGTCTGTACAATCACACATCTTGGCATAACCTACAGGCATCACAGAGAGAAAACTAAAACAGACATGCTGGTGGGGAGAGAACCCAGACTGTCTTGCTTATTTCTTGGCTAGCACTCGGCACTCTCAACACACATATACCTGCACACATCATCCATGCACAGCCACAAGGAAGACTTTTTCCACGACTGAACATTTTAAAAACACAGAAAGTCTTGCACTCCACAAAAACCAGCACCACTCAAATCAACAGTCCAGGAAAAAGTAATAACACATTACTAAAACGAAGATAGACAACAAATATATAAGTTCTTCAAGCCCTGAAAAAAGTTTTTAAATTCATCAACAACAACAAAAATATAAAGTATGAGCTCTCATGTAATAAAAAACAACAAACTCTTAAACACAGATTCTGAACCTTACAAGCACACACACGCACACACACACACACACACACACACACACACACACATTTTACTGCACACATCCATCAACATAATTGCCCCCTCCCCTCCCCTTCCCATCATCTAATATCACTTTGAGAGAACAGATGTAAAATTGAAGCAACAACAACACACACAGTCAATCACAAACTATCGCTAACAGCTATTCTCATAAAAATTTGCCCAAATCTCCCAAACAGGACGTGTAGAGGTCAGGAATGATGGGAGCGTTTGCTGCACTGCCCCCCTCTTTGTTGTGCGCCTGCTGTGTGATCTTGGGGACATCCTCCTCTGTGCACACACCTGACAGCACCAGCAAAGATTTGAGGCCACACGCCTTGGCTAAACCGATGTCTGAGGGAATTCTGGAAAAAAAGGATACACCAGACTTGAAAAACAAAAACAAAAAAACCTCATCAGAATTGATTAACAAATGAAATCACTCCCCTGTGGAGATACTGGGGGCCTGTTGGTATAAATAGTATCCCCACCCGAAAATTCTGTGCTATGAATTCCCTCTTTTCTATCCCTCTCTTTGTTTCTGCCTTGTTCCTTTTCTTCCTGTCATCTTTTTCTTGTCTATTTTCCTGATCTCTTGGTCCATTCTCTAGCCTTTTTCCCAGAAAGACTTTACATAAAACAATTCTTCCCCACGCTGAAGTCAGATGCGCTGGGCCTGACTTGTCAGGTGCTTAACGGCAGCACAACGCATTTTTGCCCACACGACAGACAACAATAGTTGCTGTCTGAATGTTCGATGAAGAATAGTGGTTAAACTATCATCACTAAATGTCACCACTACTGCTGATAATAATACCATTACTTCTACTGATGTCGATGATGACAACAAAGGCAATGGCAAGAATTATAATGACCATAATGATAATATTACAACTAGTGCTACTACCTCTACAGAGTGAGAACTAAAATGCTTTTGGCACTGAAGAACACTTCTCTTCAATGAATGACTTTCATCACTGAACAAGTAAACCATGAGAGTCTGGGTTCCATTCCCAGCCTTGCCATTTCTTCCCGTTTGACAAAAAAAAAAAAAAAAAATCAAAATGAACTTGAAAGTCCTTTGGATGAGACTATAAATTGAGGCCCCAAGTACGAACATATGCAGAACATTTTCCTCACATGTTAAAAAAAAAAGTTCTTCTTTACAGAAGAGTATGCCATTGTACGCCAGTAGGAACAGATGAGACCCCCCCCCCCCCCCCCCCACCCCCCCCGAAAAAAACAACAAACCCACATGCGCTCAGGTAAGTCGGAAAGCAGCTACCTAAATGGTGGGGAAAAAACGGTCACATACACGTCTCACCGTTGGTCAACCTCAGAGCTCTAGCCAAGGAACAGAAAAAAAGTATGTATATATAAAAAAGGCACTAAAAACATTTACACAACCCAGACACAGTGAAACATGCATCAGCACAAGAGCAGACACCATCAAATCTAAAGGAAGGGGCAGGGAGGGAAAGCCTTGTGGTTTGAACGCGGAGCTCTTGATCGGACAGAATGGGTCTGAACCACAGCTGAGGCGACCTTTAACCCTCTTGCATTCCCAATCTCTGAACACAAACTGCCCCTACATTTCGCATTCCATCATGAAATCAGGTCAGGCGCACATGCTTGCTCGCCTTTTCTTCCTAAGTACATACCAACAGCTATAATTACTTTCAGACTCTAAGCAGGTTTTGTACCTCTAGCCTGATGGAGCTTTGACATGTGGTAGCAATTAGTGATGGTCACTGCGTGATGGAAATCTACTGAGTGTAAATCCTGGCAAATCATGGTTCAGGATTCAGTGGGGGTTGGGGGGGGGGGGGGGCAATTATTCAATCCCGGCAAATCCCGGTTTAGGACTAAGAGGGTTAAGGTGAGTAAACAGTCGTTCCTATAGGCAAAATCTCACCACTGGTGAACCTCGCAGTTCTAGCTGGGGAACAGGAAAAAAGTTTTGTACAAATACTTTCTCTACCAAATACATTCTTGATCTTTTTTTCTTATTTTTAATTTTTTTTGGTATAAATTCTTGATCTGCTCAAGCCAAACAAAACAGAACAGAACAGAAACCCAGAAACCTAGCCACAGCAAAAACACATATCACTAAACGTGCATGCACTATCAGATCTACAGAAACATTTTCTTCACAAAATAAATTCTTGATTTGCTCAAGCTAAACACACACACTTTTGATCTGCTAAAACTACTAGTTTTGAGTGGTCAGTCACATCATAAAATCTATATTAAAAAAAAAACCACACACAAAAAGCACCCAAACAACAACAGAGAACCCGCACAAACAAAAAGTGTCTACACAAACCACCAACGACAACAACAACAACGTCCACAACTGACCTGTCTCCCACCATGAGGCAACGTTTGGGGTCAAGGTCGTGCAGCTTCTGCAACTCTTTGAACATGGAGGGCGCGGGTTTTCCCACGATGATGGGTTCCCTCTCCGCTGGGACACTCACTGCCTTCACCATAGTCCCCGTCCCTTCAGGTACAGACATAACAGGTAAAATATAACTGCCTTCACTATAGTTCCTATTTCTAGAGACATAACAGGTAAAATATAACTGCCTTCACTATAGTTCCTATTTCTAGAGACATCACATGTAAAATATAACTGCCTTCACTATAGTTCCTATTTCTAGAGACATCACATGTAAAATATAACTGCCTTCACTATAGTTCCTATTTCTAGAGACATAACATGTAAAATATAACTGCCTTCACTATAGTTCCTATTTCTAGAGACATAACATGTAAAATATAACTGCCTTCACTATAGTTCCTATTTCTAGAGACATCACATGTAAAATATAACTGCCTTCACTATAGTTCCTATTTCTAGAGACATCACATGTAAAATATAACTGCCTTCACTATAGTTCCTATTTCTAGACATAACATGTAAAATATAACCGCCTTCACTGTAGTTCCTATTTCTAGAGACATGTAAAATATAACTGCCTTCACTATAGTTCCTATTTCTAGAGACATAACATGTAAAATATAACTGCCTTCACTATAGTTCCTATTTCTAGAGACATAACATGTAAAATATAACCGCCTTCACTATAGATCCTATCTCTTGAGGCACAGACATAACATGTAAAATATGAGGCACAGACATAACATGCAAACATTGAGGCACAGACATAACATGTAAACATTGAGGCACAGACATAACATGTAAAATTACAACCGCCTTCCCTATAGATCCTATCTCTTGAGGCACAGACATAACATGTAAAAATCTAGGCACATACATAACATGTAAACATTGAGGCACAGACATAACATGTAAAATATAACTGCCTTCACTATAGATCCTATCTCTTGAGGCACAGACATAACATGTAAAATATGAGGCACAGACATAACATGCAAACATTGAGGCACAGACATAACATGTAAACATTGAGGCACAGACATAACATGTAAAATTATAACTGCCTTCCCTATAGATCCTATCTCTTGAGGCACAGACATAACATGTAAAAATTGAGGCACAGACATAACATGCAAACATTGAGGCACAGACATAACATGTAAAAATCTAGGCACGGACATAACATGTAAAAATCGAAGCACAGACATAACATGTAAAAATATAACTGCCTTCACTATAGATCCATCTCTTGAGGCACAGACATGATGTGTAAAAAAAATATAACTGCCTCAACCTTGTGGCAAGGACATGTCAGTACAACTGCCTTGACAATAGCCCTGGTCCCTTATGGCACAGACATAAAATGTCAGTATTTGAACAAAGACAGCAGGCATCCATCAGTCTCGGAAGACTATGGAGTTGCGCTCTAATAGCTCTAGAGCGCAAAGCCTGGGTAAGTAAGTATGGAGGGCAAGCTGTTACCCATGCAGCAGACCCCCCCTCTCCATGTCGCTAGAATGGTCCAGTGTTGTTATAGTGTCGGCACCTGTATACCATATTCCCAGCCCGATAGTACCATGGAGGAAATCTGCAGGTCTATTCGTTATTCTGTGTGACACCAGACAGTTTTCTTTTTTCAAAGCCAAAGCCAGGATCACAAGCAAAAGCATACAGCATATATATTTATTTTTATTTTATTCTTTTATATCGAGGATAATGGGATAAGCACTCTTGTGCTTTTTTACATCCAGTTCCCGTGTGTATGCTGTTTTATAAATGTCATCTGTTCCCACCGGCACACGATGGTCTACTCTTACGAAAACCGGAACAGGATTTAACGTGTGCGCAAGATGTTCTGCTTGCGTTCACACACGGGGCCTCGGTTTATAGTCTCATCTGAAGGACTTTGGGGGAGAGTGGAGTCAGCACGGATGTTAACTCCAGGAGAAAAATCTCCTCAACCGGGAATCAAACCCGGGTTGTCAAATTGCGAGCTCAGTGTTCTGACCACTAGGCTATACTGTTCCATGGAGTACACAGAACTAGCCCCAGTGCCTTGAGGCAGAAAGGTGTCACTCAGAAAGGAGCACTGGCAAGGAGCATACCCGGTATTCTGACGCTGGAGTTGGCCACAGGCAGAAAGGTGTCCTCATTGGTGCCCACAAAGAGACAGTCCCCCCTCTGCAGGTACGTGGCTGCCTTCAGGATCTTCATGTAGCTGATCTCTGAGTCAAACCCCACCAACACACAGTTGATCTGCACAACACACACACACACCACACACACACACACACACGCACACACACACACACACACACACACACACACACACACTGTACACTCACAGGGAAGGGAAAGGGGGAGGGGGGGTTGTTTTTCAGCTAGAGCTCCAAGGTTCACCAGTGGTGAGATTTTGTGCGTGCACAACAGAAACAGAGAAAACTTGACCCTGGTAGCACTGGATTTACCTGCTGTGGGCTCAGAGCTGCTGGCCGACTTAACATCGGCCAGTGTTGTTTTGAAGCAGGGTGGGGTCAAACAACCCTTGACATGGATATGTAAAACTGAACTAAGTGTGTAAAGCTATAAATCACTGGAAAGCTTAATAACAAACTTTTAAATGAGTGTGATCTTATAGCAGCAGGTAGTGTTTATGATTATGTAATTTTTTTTTTTTTTTAAATTGGAGTGCACTACTGATCACTGTTGTGCAATCAGGGTCCCAGATTGATTTTAACACGAAATGCAATGTTGTTGCAGCGCAAAAATGTCATGATAAAGTAAATACTATCTCTTGATATTAGTTTTTTTTTAAAATATGGAGTTTGTGTTGTTTTATCGGTCATCATATACTCAGAAAAGTCCATCAAAATGATCAACGCCATCATGATCGTCATGTTGGTAAACACTCATTTGGTGCGAAGTGGTGGCTTTCTATGACAAAAATAGGATGATCGCTTTTTCATGATGAAAAGTACTCATTCAAAAGACTAGTTCTTGATAAAAAGTACTCACTTTTGATCACTTTATTATTTTTTGTTGTTGTGAAGATAATGAAATATGTACTTCTTTGGGTTTTTGGGTTGGTTTTTTTTACATCCATTCCCTGTGTGCATGCAGTTTGGTAAATTTTGTCATCAATCCCCACCGCCAATAGCTGACTGTTCCAAATGGCAGAACAGATTTTTAATGTGCGCGCAAGATGTTCTGCGTGCATTTGCACATCTTGGTTTACAGTCTCATCTGAAAGACTTTTAGGAGAGTGGAGTCAGCACTAATGTTAACCCCAGAGGAAAAATCCCCAGGAATGGACGTCTCAGTGGTGGCTTGAACCCAGGCCAGGAAACTGTGGGTGCCACGCCTAAAGCAAAATATAAAAGAATGCATAATATAAAAGAATGCATAATATAAAAGAATAAATAAATGAATAGCGCTGCAGTACCCAGGCTCCAACCCTCAGGGCCAGAGTGTGGTTCTAACCACTCACTCACCTCAGGGTCAAACTCCATGTCCACCCAGTCTGTCACAGTCCCCACCACAGGATCAGGCTGTGAGGCAACAGACAGTAACAGACAAATCAGCGAGACAGGACAGACACATTACACAACCACCAATTCGCTGATGCACATTCCCCGACACAATACTGACATTTTTCCCTCCCCCCTCAAAAATCAATTCCCTTTACAATACAGAGACAACTTTTCAGAAATTAATTCCCTTTACAATACTGAGACAACTTTTCAGAAATTACCTCCCTTTCCAATACTGAGACCCTTTTTTTCCCCATAATTATTTCCCATTGCAGATTAACTTCAGAGAAATGACCTTCCCACAAAAATACCTCAGAGCTGTCACATCAAACGTTTTCAGAGAAATTACCCCTTACTGTTTCGTTCAAGAGATAGGACATGGCGGCAATCATATCAAGGGAAGTAAACTCCCACTGAAAACATTCTCTGCAGGAATACACTGCCTTTATTGAGTTACTGAACAAGGCCTGGGGACTGATCCCCATTCTATCCTAACTGCCTTTTCGAGCCCTTGGATGTTGAATAATTTGTAATGGCAATATAATACATGGAAAGACAATGCCCGTATCGATAAGTTAATGATGCAAAACTTTGCCTCAGCAAAAAAAAAAAAGGATTAAAAAAAAATACAAACTGCAATTTTCATTCTAAAAGGGGGGGGAAAAAAACAACTACCTGTAATGATCACCATCCAGACATCATTTTATAGTTTACCAAACACACACAATACACCACAAACCACAAAACAAAAAGTTGATAACTAATACAGGAGAAAAAAAAAATCATCAACACCACAAGCCACAAAATCATAAAGTTGATAACCAATACAGGAGAAAAAAAAAAAAACACCCAAAAAACAAAAACCATCAACACCACAAGCCACAAAAACAAAATATTGATAACCAATACAGGAAAAATAAAAAAATCAACACAACAAGTCACAAAAACAAAAAGATGATAACACAGAAAAAAAAAAAACCCTAAAAAAAATTTATACCGCCCCTGCCCCCCCCCCTCCCCAACCAAAGGACGACACAAAACGTGGGCCACTGACCCCGGTGTGGCGTGTGTTTGATTCCCAGGGCGTCCAGTTCAGCGGCCATGGCAGGGTTACCCACCAGGAAAACCTTGCCCTGGAAACTGTGGCTGTGCAGGTACAGAGCCGCGATGTAGGCCGTGCACACAATGTTGTCCTGCATAACAACAACAACAACAGTTATATGTTTTATATGTGCAGGTACAGAGCCGCAATGTAGGCCGTGCACACAATGTCCTGCATAACAACAACAACAGCAACAACAACAGTTATATGTTTTATATGTGCAGGTACAGAGCCGCGATGTAGGCCGTGCACACAATGTCCTGCATAACAACAACAACAACAACAACAGTTATATGTTTTATATGTGCAGGTACAGAGCCGCAATGTAGGCTGTGCACACAATGCTGTCCTGCATAACAACAACAACAACAACAACAACAGTTATATGTTTTATATGTGCAGGTACAGAGCTGCTATGTAGGCTGTGCACACAATGTTGTCCTGAATAACAAACAACAACAACAACAGCAACAACAACAGTTATATGTTTTATATGTGCAGGTACAGAGCCGCGATGTAGGCCGTGCACACAATGTTGTCCTGAATAACAGCAACAACAACAGTTATATGTTTTATATGTGCAGGTACAGAGCCGCGATGTAGGCCGTGCACACAATGTTGTCCTGTAACAACACATGACAACAACAACAAAAATAATAGTTATTTGTTTTAAACTTTTTTTTTCATTGAGTCTATCTTACTGTTATGGGTTGTCATATTTTTTTGGGGAGTGGGGGTTCCACAGCTTGAGCTCTGAGGTTCACCAATGATGAGTTTATGCATATTAATTTTATTTTTTCACTCCTTGGCTGGAGTTCCTAGGTTCACCAATGGCGAGATTTTTTTTGGCGTACGCAACCATTCCCCCAACCCTCCCCTTCCAATCATTCTGACTTGGAAGATATAGTTGGAAAGTAAACCTACAAATTCTGCCAAGACAGGATTGGGGGGTGCCTCCCTGTTCTTTCTGGTTTTCAACTGTTGTGGGTTCTTTCAATGTGTAAAAGTCTGTAAGCACATTGACTGGTTTAGTCTTTTCCAAAAAAACCTTGGCATTCATGTTGATTTTCCCATCAAACTGAGAAGAAAGAGCAAGGTCTGGAAATCGACCCCAGAACTTCAAAGTTGTTTTTTGTTGTTAGGCAGGTGAACACCTAAATTTTACATCCTGCCACCTTCCTTCTTGATTATCAATTCAAAACATCAACAACAACAAAAAATTGCTTTAAACATCAGGCCAGCAAAGTCTACAGCAGATTCTTCTTCCTCTGCTTTCCCTGGCTGGCTTCACTGAGGGACACACACTGCCTGTACTTCTGTTCCTGTGACTCTTCAGCACGTCTGCCCACTGGCCTGAGCCCACACTACAACTTCACAGCAGTCTAGCCTGCCACCTTTTCTCCTCCCTCTCTTCTCTCGCTCGCTTTACACCATCAGAGGTGTCTGGCAAAAATATTGGCATATCCTTTCCAGCTCTTCTCATGGGCTGTACAGCTTGGTCAGTAGGGTAATCTCTTTTGATCACATTTTCTTCCTCAGGTTGCTGAAAAGTGTGCACCTCTGAAGGATGTGCTAGCCTGTCTGGTTTTCTTTACCACAGGCACACAGGGGAGAAGGAGCAAGTTTCAGCTTTGTGGACTAGGGTGATTTAGTCTGTTGTGTCCAGTGCGGAGTCTTAATTATGACTTGATCTTCCCTTTTGAGATGGTGGTAGTCATCATTTTCTACTCTGGGTCGTGCCATTGATTTGATGATTGTCTTCTTTTCATGGAAGGTGAGGCTGCTTTTGTACGTTCTTTCTGTGCCCCTTGTTTTGCAAGCCTGCAACCCCTTTTGGTGGAGGATGCTACGGCACTGGTCGTCTGCACACATGTTGTGTTTACCACAGTTTGAGGCTTTGTCCACCCTGCCACCCACCAAGAAAACACTCACATTTCTGTGGCCTGGTGGTATGACTCCCCAGAGAGTGAAAGAACTTTGTACAGCAACTGCAAACAATGTGACAGATACAGGTATCAGGCAAGATTGCAGAAACCTGAATGCACACTATAGCTCCCAATATTTGAAGTAGTTCTGTCACACACACACACACAGTCATTCGCAATGAATGCAAAGAATACTTACGATAGTCGCTGGAAAGCCAAACTGCTTGCATTTTTCCAAATACTGTTCTCTGGTCTTGTTGCTGTTGTTGGTTATGTAGAAGACTTTCTTACCCTGAAAAATAAATGACCTAGGATTATTACTGCTACATATAAATGTAGTGTGTGTGTGTGTGGTGTGTGTGTGTGTGTGTGTGTGTGTGTGTGTGTGTGTGTGTGTGTGTGTGTGTGTGTGTGTGTGTGTGTGTGTGTGTCTGTCTGTCTGTCTGTCTGTCTGTGCATGTGTGTGTTTTATATACTAATATAGTCTCAAACTCTTACTACATCTCAGCGGATCGATCTACTCCTACCCCACTCATCTTTACCTCATCATACCCTGGTTCATTCTGTGGCACTTTCAGAGCCAGCAGTATGCAATGTATTGGGTTTTCAGTGCAGCCAGCAGTATGCAGTGAACTCTTAGTGCTAGGCCAATATAAGGCTATCAACAAGAAAAGCCCTCTCCTACTGCTGGGTCACCTTAGCAGTTCCAGTCATGCCTTATCTGAGCTGGCTAAGGTTTATACAGGACACAACCTATTCAACTTTCCCTGGCAAAATTCTGCCTACAGACAAAAAAGTCATTCTCATATTATGGTAATAACAACAGGATTTTTTTTTTCTTTTTTAAAAAAAAACAAATTTTACAGTACAAACAGATTTAAAAAAAAGAAAAGTTACTTTCGTGGGAACACAATATACACACAGAGACAGAAAACATGACAGAAAAAAGAGCAATATTTGAGTAAAGTGTAGCAAAATGCTCTTACTAAGGAGTGCAGCTCAAATTCTATAAAGAGAAATGTGGTATGATGACAATGCTATAAAATATAGATGTTACACAAGTGACAACACTGCCAGCTTAGCTGCAAAGCCAGACTGAGTAAGATGCCCACCCTGTCTCACCTAACTATCCAACAAACAGCACACTGACCTCTGATTAGAAGATAAACGGAGCCCTCAAAGATTACAACACCACAAGTTTGAACAACAAAGAAAACAGCTTCACTTCAGACAAAGATTCAAGCTCATCATTACCTTAAAGACAATACTGCCTTGTGCTAACCACTGCATGATCACTATCTTGCTTGTTCAATAATGTAAGCCACGTTTAATGTTTAGTTTATTCTGATGTGAAAAATTTCAGAGAACTCTTAAATCAACAAAAGTTAAAAGATAAAGTTAAACTAATAAGAATGATTCTAGAAAAAATTATTGTCAAAAGTATCACCTTTTCTATCAGCTTTTTCAGTGTTTCAAGGCTGCCTGGGATGACTCCACGTCCATCCCATAATACTCCTGAAAAAGATGGCAGAATGTGACACCATGACCAAAACCACATACACATGTCTTTAAATTTTAACATTTCATGCCAACAGCAGAATGTGACACCATGAACACAACCATACACATGTCTTTAAATTTTAACATTTCATGCCAACAGCAGAATGTGACACCATGAACACAACCATGTACATGTCTTTAAATTTTAACATTTCATGCCAATAGCAAAATGTCAATGTTAAAGTCAAATCTTTAAATTTCCAGATTTTTTACTTTGACTCTGTGTGTGTGTGTGTGTGTGTGTGTGTATGTGCGCGTGGTGTGTGTGTGTGTGTGCATGCACGCGCATGCGCACAGATCTCTCCTTAGGTTTCTATTGTATACATACATGTGAATACAATGAAAAATGACAAGTCCATGTTATTCACTAATTCCGTAATTTCATGTGCACTGGCACTGGTAAAAAAATTAAGCACAGCACAAAAGTTCACATTACAGAAGAATAGGTCTTTATTATTGATAATACTGTTGTCATGTCATGAAGGAAGTTATTTCCAGTACCATTATACTCATCATCATGAGACAACTAACTGACTGTCAGCTTATTGTAATACTTTAAATGTGTCGGCAGAAGTGTGAGTGTACATGTATGTATTAAACTAAGTATAAGAATTAAGAGAGAGAGAGAGGGGGGGGGGAGGGGGGGGGAGAGAGAGAGAGGGAGGAGAGGGAGATAGAGGGGGAAGGAGATAGAGGGGGGAGACAGAGAGGGAGGAGAGAGGGAGGGAGAGAAAGAAAGAAAGAGAGAGAGAGAGAGAGAGAGAGAGAGAGAGAGAGAGAGAGAGAGAGAGAGAGAGAGAGAGAGAGTTGATTTGATTTGATTTGATTTATTCTTTTATGCATTTATTTTGTGCATTGCACACACACACACACACACACATATCCATGGATACAGGTGTGTATGTATATGTGTGTGTGTATGTGTGTGTGTGTGTGTGCGTGCATACATGCATGTGTGTGTACTGAGTGTAAGATTTTGTCATTTAATACCAACATAGTGTATGCAGTAAGTTCAATGACCTCTTTACTGGGAGTAACAGATATCATGATATGTGCGTGTATCATTGTATGACAGTCTAATTTTGGGGTGGTGGGGGTGAGGATGGGGGTCTTTTCTCATTCTTTAACTGACCTGAATAACATTTAATAATAAGCAGGTTATAAAGTATAACTATAAGCACTAATAAGTTACAATAATAATATGGTCTGGGTTTTTTTAATTCATTTTTTTATTTTTTGTTTTTTTAATATGGTCTGTTTATATATATATGAGTCATTCTTTGCTCTTGGTCACTATTTGGGGTGATCTACAATAGATGGATTTTATTTTCATAAGAGTTGTTTCTTTTCAATGCAATATGAATAAAAACATCCTAATATGGTTAAAGAAATTACAGTATCAAGGGATATTTGTTTGTTTGGCCTGTTTTTGAGAAATTGCAATCGAATGGGAAAAAACAGTCCAAAAATAGCACCTGAAAAGGGGACAGGCATATGCAGTGTTCAACATAAGCAGTTTACAAGTCTTCAGTGCAAATAAACCTTATATTTTCTTTTTTACTAACAAAAGAATACATTGTTCAACATTATCCTGTACAAAAATATTGCACTTAACTTTTCAACTTTTATATTTAGACGTCCAAACTAAGCCGTTACTGCGTTACGAGTCGCGTAACAGAGCCCGACGAAAACTTGGGATCGTCTGCTTTGCCGTAGTGATCACTTGGCTAAAGATGGTCATGCAAATGCTTAAAGTTCATCATAATGCGATGATTAAAGGCATTTATTAACGTAAGAATGTTTAAACACATCCTTGATACAATTTTGAAGTTTTCGTGTCGAAATGTAACACAGTTATGCCTGAATTTTTAAAATCCCGTACTTGGCAAATGACACCAGCAACAATTGTCAGTGAATGTCTGCTAAATTCATCCACCAGACAGCATGGACTCATGACATTTCAAGCAGAAATTCCCAGAAGGAGGCGAGAATGACTTAATAGTTTGTATCGTGTCACACTCATTTTCATAGTGTAACGCAGTAACGGGTCAGAGGTCAATTGTCAACTTTCTAGTAAAATCAGCATGTAATCCAACTTAATAGCAATTACCAGCATGAATAATGTTTCTTAATAACTTATATTCACTTTATGATGTGAAGTGAAGGAAGATTTGTCCACATGTTTGAAAAAACTTTGATTCCGTGCAGTGTCACGTGTAACGCAGGTTCAGTTTGTTGAATGATCATACTTTTTTTCCATGATGCAATGCATTTTTTTGTTTTGTTCTTTGTTATTTGAGAGTAACACCTGTTTTATGAATATGAAACATGAAATGAGTAAGAAAAATGATATCAGCAGTGCTGAGCAACTGCCACAAATTCCTGGTGCTTTCGTCGTGTAGCGTGAAACGCAGTGCATCAAATCATTTATTTTAGAATAAAAACAAAAACAACAACCTTCTAACAGTTGAATTAAACATTGAAACTTTGACTTGAGGTGCCTGAATGAGTTAAAAGCTTTTGTGAGCAAAAGAATGAGATAAGTTAACTGTTTCAATAAAATTATCAAGGTTTCCTTGATGTTGTGCTCTTTGTTTCTGTGTTCGTGTCTTGTGTAACACAGTTATGTTTTAAGTTTATTTTGATTTATTTACTACAAAATTGTTCTCAGTATTTTTAGCACTGTGCATTTTACTTAAAAAGCTAGTAAACAAATATATAACATGGTAATAGTAAATATTCTATTTTACAACTCTTTTTAAAAAACTGTTTTGGTTAAGGTGTAACTGTGTTACGGTGTCGCAAAAATCTTCATTAGCTGAAAATGCACATAAACCTCCAATATCGTAAATCTTGCTTGTCAGTACTACTAACATGTATTACTAACAGGTAAGACCATGTATATTGTCATTTCATTAAAATCAGAGACATTATGGATAAATTGGTGTAGCAGTGTAACACGGTTACATTTTGACACCCATCACCTTCCATGAGAAATAACAGAAAAGCGGGTTATGCCATCAATTTTATTTCTTCTGCAGCTAATTCTCCTTCCTTGATGTGCTTAAACTGCCCACTTTAAAATCCATCCAATGATTTTGAAATTTGAGGTCCTAGGACCTCTTTTAGTGACCAAAAGCAAAGAATGACTCATATATATATATATATATATATATATATATATATATATATATATATATATATATATATATATATATATATATATACATAATATATAAACGCAGTCATTGTTTTCTCAAACAGTGAGACACTTTTTCTTTTTCCTGACCTTTCCCCTTTTTTTATATTCAGGTTTTTAACTTAATTTATATGTTATCCCATGCATACATTCTATAGCGCGTGTCTTGTATTAAGTTATGATTTTTTTATATTGTAGCAATATCACAGAATGAAAGATTTTATCCATAAAAAGGTGATGTAGATCACATGTACATTGTGTATATATATATATATGATCTACATCCCCTTTTCACTGATATCAACCAGCTGCTTCTGAATCATGTTCCACTCTTCTTTTATTACAACTCTTGGTGTGTGTATGTGTGAGTGTGTGTGTATGTGTGAGTGTGTGAGTGTGTGTGTGTGTGTGTGTGTGTGTGTGTGTGTGTGTGTGTGTGTGTGAGAGAGAGAGAGAGAGAGGGAGAGGGAGAGGGAGGGAGGGAGGGAGGGAGAGGGAGAGGGAGGGAGGGGGAGGGAGAGAGAGAGAGAGAGAGAGAGAGAGAGAGAGAGAGAGAGAGAGAGAGAGAGAGAGAGAGAGAGAGAGAGAGAGAGAGAAAATCAAATCAAATGAAATTCTTTTATTTCAAGGATAATGAATAAGCACTCGTGTGCTTTTTTACACCCAGTCCCCAACAGAGACAGATAGACAGACAGACAGAGTGTGTGTGTGTGTGAGTGAGTGAATGAGTGAGTGTGAGTGTGAGTGTGTGTGTGTGTGTGTGTGTGTGTGTGTGTGTGTGTGTGTGTGTGACACAGAAAGAGAGAGAGAGAGAGAGAGAGAGAGAGAGAGAGAGAGAGAGAGAGAGAGAGAGAGAGAGAGAGTGAGAGACAGACAGACAGACAGAGACAGAGACAGAGAGACAGACAGACAGAGAGAGACAGACAGAGAAAGAGAGACAGAGAGACAGACAGACAGACAGACAGACAGACACACAGAGAGAATGAATGAATGAATGAATAATCTTTATTTTTCAAGGGTAACAGAGTAAGTAAGCATTACATACTTTTTTTCATTCGGCCCTTGCCCTGATCAGGGAATAAAGCTAAGAAACCCCTTCCCTACCCCTACATACCAGCATCACCACCAGCAGCAGTTCAAACAATATTTTAAAAAAAGAAAACAGAATACATTCAACAAAACGCGTCATCCCAACTGGATACACTGATAATTATTTAAACAAAAAATAAGAGAGAGAGAGAGAGAGAGAGAGAGAGAGAGAGAGAGAGAGAGAGAGAGAGAGAGAGAGAGAGAGAGAGAGAGAGAGAGAGAGAGAGAGAGAGAGTTTTGTGAATAGTTCTTTTTTTCTGGAGGTTAAAAGTTCTATATCTGCTGGCAGAATGTTTAATAAAAATTAATATCAACATCACCATCATCTTTCTTATTCTAAAGCTTCTTCTTTTTTCTGTCCTTACACTTTGTGTAGTTGACATTGATACAGTGATACACTGATCATGATACTACATTTAAGACAAATTAAACAAATCACATACAGTTGGCTTCTTAAAGTTCTTAAGTTTTGAAGATTCTTATAAAAATACAATCAATTAATGTCCTTGCTGGATAGCCCAGAGCTTCAAATTAATGTCCTCTGGACAGAAAAGAAATCCTTTACGATACGTTATCTGTTCGAACAGACATGGGCAAAGCTGAACTTATGACCTTGGCTTTGATAATCATTATCATCAATGTCACTTTCACTTTCAACGTCCTGTCAGTGCCATTGAAAAGATTCCCTGGTTCGTTGAATTCCTCTTGAGCTCATGACTAGACGATCTATCCCGTTTCATACTATCATAACTACAGCGTCTAGTATGTATTTACTAGACATCTGCCTTTTCAAAATGACGTGGATGATCTGGTCAGATCTATACATCACACAGTGACACAGCACAACAGATTGGGCCTATAGGGCCTAACTTGTATAACGAAGTGCCTATCACCATGCTGCAATGATTTACCATATATAGGGCTAGATCAGACACAAACTTTTGAAATGGTAATTCAATTAACAGTAACACACTTGTACAGGTTAAAAAAACAAACAAAGATATACCCCATCAGCATCTCTGTCTAACTGTGCAGTAGACTTACCGTCACAGTCGAACAGAAAACTGTCAACTTCGTTGAGCAGTTTTGTTGCAGACGACTCGTTCAATCGCTGGCAAGCCATGTTTCTAATGTTACGAACTCCAACGCGCAGAAGAGTTTTAAAGGGCGACAACAGTCCATTAATCATTCTCGCTTATGAAGACACACCTGCTTCACAAAACAGCTGTGTCACGGAAGAATTTATACAACAACAAAAACACAAAACAAAACACACAAAAAAAACAGACTTTGAGACGACAATGAAACAGTTGCGAAATCCCTCCCGGTATCGCGCGCGAGCGCATGCGCGTGTATCTGATTCTAGATAAAAAGTTTGGGTGTTGAAAACCAGTGGACAAAAATTAATAAATGGATAGATCTAGGGGCCTATCAACTTTCAGACCTACAATGAAAGCTAGATCTGCAACTCTTGAATGATCTTTAAAGCACAAGCAAAAACAAACTCACATTTCTAACAATTCAACACTAAAAAAAACCACCCATATTTCTCACAAAAATCGACAAAGATCCTCATCAAAATCAGATGTTGAAGATGATGCAAACCAGGGCCTATAAAGTGGTTGTCAAAAATGAGTTTGAATGACCGAATGTGACAAAAACTACCGGTGTGGAAGATGCGCGTGGGCGTTTTGTTGAGATCCTGTGCAGTGCAGCTGTGTCATGCTCTTAGTGTTTTATTTTCTTGGTCTCTAAAAACCTACTGTGTACCCATGGAAAAAATCAAAAAGAAAAATGAAAAAATGAAGAAAAAAGTCATCTGTACAGTTAAAAAGATAAAGGAAGCCTACAACTTTTAATGATTACATGCCTGTGGCATTGACTCCTATAGCAATGAAATGTTTTTAACACATTGCACTGAAACATTCCTTTTGTGTACTTAATCTCAGTAAGATCCTTAGCAGTTGGCATGTAGAACAAACAGAAGTACTAGGCCCTAGTGATGCTACAGTCACCTTACTGAATCAAGCCTCTATTCACCTAGAAAAAACCTGGCTCTTTTGCACGTAGTCTGTTTTCTCATCTGCATTTAACACAATCAACCCCATCTTCTGGCCAGGAAATTGCTTTCTCTGAATGTCGGCCCTCAACTAATTCTGTGGAGCATGAATGTCTTGATCGACAGAACGCAGTCTGTAAAAGGTAAAGGTGTTCCATAACCAAGGCGGCCGTAGGGGAGCGAAGCATCAGAGACCTCGGCTTCTCTGGGGGCCAGCATATTGAGGGCGGCGCCCATCTCCTCCCCCTCGCTGCTTTACCTTCCCTGACTCTATAGAGGGCAGGTACCCATGACCAGCTGGTGAACTGGGGGGGAGGGGGGGGGGGGGGATTGTACTGAAGCCAAGGCGCGCAAATGGTCACCCGGTAGCCTACCATCCAACTGGTTACCACGCTCGACGCTGCTTAATATAACTTGATATGGGGAAAAGAGTGCTCTGACCACTTAGCAATCCCCCCCCCCCCCCCCCCCCCCCCCCCCCCCCCCAAGTCTGTCATCTTTCAAAATACAATCGGCACACAATGACCTACTCTTACGAAAAGCGGAACAGGATTTAACGTGAGTGCAAGATGTTCTGCGTCCGTTCGCACACGAGGCCTCGGTTTATAGTCTCATCCGAAAGACTTAGGGGGGGGGGGGGGGGGGGAGTGGATTCAGCACTAATGTTAACTCCAGAGGAAAAATCCCCTAGACCGGGAATCAAACCCGGGTCGTCAAATTGCGAGTGCAATGTTCTGACCACTAGATCTAGGCTATATCCCGTCCCTTGTGTGTGTGTGTGTGTGTGTGTGTGTGTGTGTGTGTGTGTGTGTGTGTGTGTGTGTGTGTGTGTGTGTGCGGTTTTTATTTATTCTTTTCTTTCCAGGATAATGGAATAAGCACTCATGTACTTTTCCTTCTTTTTTTTAAAATCCAGTCCCTGTGTGTACGCAGTTTTATCAATTTTGTCGCCCGTTCCCACCGGCACACAGCGGTCTACTCTTCCAAAAAGCGAATCGGGATTTAACGTGTGTGCAAGATGTTCTGCGTGTGTTTGCACACGGAACCTCAGTTTATAGTCTCATCAGGACTTGCCGCGCGCGCGCGCGTGTGTGCAAGCGCACATATATGCATGCATTATATGTGTGTGCATATGCGCGAATGTGAGAGACAAAAAAGTGTGTAGCTTTTTTATCATTGAATTTTGTTTTCTCTCTCTCTGAATTTATCTTCCCCCGCTTTCCTCCTCTTTTCACACATAATATGATGTGTAGGCCTACTTTCATTGCCATCTATGATAGTATGAATATTTTATGTTTCGGTTTTCTTATCTTTGTACCGTTTTTAATTAATATTTTTTTAAATATCACGTTTGTGTTTTAAACAAGTTTATTTGGTGAACGCGCGCCTGCGTGCGCGCGCGCGCGCGCGTGTGTGTATCTCTCTCTCTCTGTGCACGCGCAAGTGTGTGATGTTATCTATTTATTCATCTTTATTTATCTCTTCTTTTGTTTTGAGGAAAATGGAATAAGCACTCGTGTGCTTTTTCACATCTAGTCCCCAAGTGCATGCCATGTTGTAAACTTTGTTATCTCATCTGTTCCTAGCAGCACATAACTATAGCCTACACTTCTGAGAGTCAGAACAGGTTTTTAACAGTGTAGGCCTACATGATGTTATTAGTGTATTTGCACACAAGGCCTCAGTTTATATTATAGTCTCATCTGAAGGACTTTGGGGGGGGGGGGGGGGGGGGTAGTACGGTGTGCACTTTGTTACCACTTTATGTCACTGATGTTAATTAGCCGAACTCCAGGGGATTAAGCCCCTTCAACTGCCATCTTAGGGGTGCCCAATCCCGTCCAGTCAAAATGATCTTTATTGAGGGTAAGAGATTAAGTTTACCCAACCTTTTTTTTTCCATCCTGCCCATCCTTTTAATTTTATTCTTTTATATCTAGGATAATGGACTAAGCACTCTTGTGCTTTTTAACATCCAGTCCTCGTGTGTATGCAGTATTTTGTAAATGTCATCTGTTCCCACCAGCATACGATGGCCTACTCATACGAAAAGCGGAACAGGATTTAGCGTGTGCACAAGATGTTCTGCATGCATTCACGCATGGGGGCCTTGATTTAAAGTCTCATCCGAAGGACTTTTGGGGAGAGTGGAGTCAGCACTGATGACTCCAGGAGAAAAATCTCAAACGGGAATCGAACCCGGGTGGTCATATTGCGAGCGCAATGTTCTGACCACTAGGCTATCCCGTCCCCATATGTGTGTGTGTGTGTGTGTGTGTGTGTGTGCGCGCGCGCACCTGCTCCTGTGCATATGTGCATTTTCCTGCCTGTGTGGTGTTGTATTGTTTCAATGCCGATGCAACATGGGCAGTGGATATGAGTACAATGCCATAACCACTAGGCTACCCCCCCCCCCCCAGGTGACACATTCTGCTTGCAACCTGTGGGCTAGTTAAACACTAGTTTAAGATGCCCAGCGCTAGGGTAGTATGAATCCCAGAAGACAGAGACCACTTTACACATACACTGACAGACACAGGTTTGCTGCACGTCTACATGACGTAGTTACCTGTGCAAATGATCACACAACACTACACATTTCTGACGCAATAACAATTATTCATTCTTTATAGCTCTACCGTCCAGGAAAGCCATATCATGTCAGAGCTGTTAACATCTGGTGTAAAATTGTCATCTATGCCCTTAAGTGACAAGTGACTGCATTATGAACCTATGTTTGTTGTTTAGTACTAACTGGAATGCCTTCCTAACAAAGGGAAGATCATTACCTCCCTTGTAGATGTAAAGAAAGGGCACACCAGCTGCGCCATACATGTTGATCTGATCAGCAATGTTTGCCTATCAGCTGCTACTTGAGAATGTCAGGGGAAAAAGGGATGCTGCTTGTGGGTTCAAAATTTGTGTGTGTGTGTGTGGTAAATTGATGTGTCATACACACTTACATAGTTAGACTTACATAATTCAATTATTGTCGACTTTGAATAATTATTTTGATTCGTGATGAATGGCCAACGAGTTGTCTTGTAGTATAGCTAGTACTTAATTTTTACAAGGAGTATAGTGGTTAGTGCATGAAACTTATGATGGTAACAGAGTACTTAGGTCGAGCCTCTGTGAACACACTGTCCAGGGAATTGTTCCTTCAATTTAACATTGGCACCAAGATGTGAAACCATTCACCTAATTTAATTTTTCTGAGCAAACACACCCAGAATATCGTGCACATGTCAAAACCCTTCCATGCTTTGTGGAAGAGTAGGCCAGCTATGGTGGGTGATATGGATGACACCAACATACCCAGGATGCAATCTGCTCCCTGGAGGAGCATGGCCCTTGCCTAGTTTGACTCGCCTACCACATTGCCTGAATTGTTTTATTTTCATGCTGTGTGCATTTGATTTTTCATGTTGTGATGTTTTGATTTTTCTTCAGTCTTTTTTTTATGCCAGAGGGCTGGATGTAAAAAGGCATTTGTTACAAAAAAAGATGAAAAAAAAGGCATTTGTTGCTTATTCTTTTAACATCAGAATGTGGCTACCTTTATCAATGGTTGGTAAAAATGGTGTGCATATATCGATGCCTCAGAGCAAGAAAGGTCTACTGGCAGAGTTGCCATTTTCAAAAGTTTCGAGATATGCTCACTTGAAAAGTTTGAAAGGTCAGAACAAATCGAGGATTGAATGGAAACTTCGCGTTTGGTTTTCCGAGAGAGGAAGGGCATTGATACTATCTTTACCATAGTGTGTTTGTGTTGTAATACATGTAGAAGAAACGCCATGATAGCAAAAACACTGGCAGTGAAGCCAGACCACCCGTGTCTGCAGAGAAGTTACAGCAGAACTGGCACTTCCTCCCATGCAAGCATGGCATGGCGATTAGCTTGACCCTTTTTCCCAGATAAGATCACTCTCCAGCCACCAGTGTAGGCCCGCCAGTGTTGCGTAAACTGTGCCCAGTGGTCCTAGTGTATCCCTTCCCATGCAAGAAGGTTTTGCACAGCTGGAAGTCCTTCCTTACACAAATTACCAGGTTAATTGGCACTACAGCCTTTAGAGCAAAAGCTGAGTGCCGTGCAGTCCTCCCTTTTACCATGAGAAATTCACTCAGGTAATTTTGTGCAAGAACGGTTTTCTTCAAATATCTTTAAAATTAATTTCAAAAAATATTTTATCGTTTTGTCATCTGAAAAAATTGAAAATTGGTATTTTTTTCAGATGAACCGTTTTGCTCTGAGGCATCGATATACAAAAATCTCACCATTGGCGAGTCTCAGAGCACTAGCTGAGGAACAACTACTACTAAGAACAAACTAGGCACAGGTCTTGATGCGTTTGGGAAAACAGTGTCATCAATGTAAAGGGTCTTGTAAGTAGCCTCTTCCACAGGGGACCAACAATAAAAAATGGAGAATCAAGCATAAGAAAATTTGTTTACACACACTTTCCATAGCAGTCAACAGATTGTTTTAGTTTCACTTCTCAGTTCCATGTAGCAAAGAAATCTCAAATCCGAAAAAACCACCACCCAACAAAAAAATTCTCAAATCCGATGCAGGGTATACCTTTTGAAAGTAAATTAAAAATATGTCCATTCATAGTGGGTGGTGTGGATGACCTGAACATGCTTAGGATGCGATCTGTGTTACAATGGTTTACAAAAAGACTGCAAGCCGAATAATACTCCCATTCAGAAGAATAAAAACAAATTAGTTTCTGATCCTGACACCAACTCATCCAGTCAACAGTACAAATGCAGATCAATACAAGCTTCTATCTGATTGATTGGAGTGTCTGCTATTAACTGTCAAGTCATGTACTGTGAAACCTCCATGATTTAACAGCCCCCTCCCCCCCCCCAAACAAATATTCAGCCAAAAGAACTGAGAAAAAATGCCTTGCTGCTGTCAAAAATGCTTAATTACTGCATGGAACTAAAGAACTCTGTGATGTAAATCACAAGTCTCTCTCTCTCTCACACACACACAAGAACTCTGAGATGTAAATCACAAGTCTCTCTCTCTCTCTCTCACACACAAGAACTCTGAGATGTAAATCACAAGTCTCTCTCTCTCTCTCACACATACACAGAGGGACCAAACATCTTCTTTCTTTCACATTACACAGTTTTTTTTATTCATGAAAACGACATTTCAGAATTTGCTGAATCCCTTCTTCGATCCGGACTTTGCTGCCACTTTCAGCACATTGTAGCGCACCGTTTTGCTGAGAGGCCTGCACTCCCCCACTGTCACCACGTCGCCTAGGGCCACGTCCCTGCACACACACACACACAACAGTGCACTTTATAAATGGTTTAACAGAAATAACACAAATACATGAAACCAGACAAACTTTACATTCTAGTTTAAAACTAAGTAAGATCTCGGGCCATAACAGTTTCGAATCCCTGAGAGCAGTATTTTACATCTTTGTTTTTCAACATGCAAAGGAGTTATGTCTTGAATAATAAAAAAAAAATAATCTATAAACAAAAATAAAGGTTGACCCCTTTATTTGTTCCTTGGCTAATGCTCCAAGGTTCATCAAAGGTGTGTGTGATTTTTGCGCATGTGACCGTTTTTACTCACTATCAAGGTAGTCGCAGTGTTGATTCTAGGATTTCAAAAAAGGGGGCCCAAGGGCCCCCTGAAATGAAAAAAGGGGGGCATTTGCCCCCCTCCCCCCTTTTCTCTTCTTAAAAAAGGGGACAAGTAGTAATTGTATTTGCTCATAATACCGTTAGTACTCTGATTTCTGCAATTTTTCAAGAACGAGAAACAAAACAAACAGGATGGTATGTCAGCATACAGGATTTAATATACACCTTATGTATTGCAGCTGGTCTGTAAAATGATTTTCTTACACAGGAAAGAAAAGAGAGAGAGAGAGAGAGAGAGAGAGAGAGAGAGAGGAGGAGGGGGGGGGGGGAAAGGGGGAGAGAGAAAGGGTGGGGAAGATTGTGGTACATTCAGATGTGGAGGGATACATACTACATAGATACAGGAGGAGATGCATTGTTTGTATACAAGAGAGAGACAGAGAGAAAGAGAGAGGGGGGAGGGAGGGAAGGAGAGAGAGAGTCAAAGTCAAATTTGTATTTCCACATTTTGAGTTGGAGAGAGAGCTAGATCTAGATGAAAAAAGAGGCAAGAGCCAAAATCAGTCTAACCCCCCCCCTCCCCCTTTTACCATATGAAAGAGAGAGAGAGAGAGAGAGAGGAGGAGAGAAGAGAGAGAGAGGAAGAGAGAGAGAGAGAGAGAGAGAGAGAGAGAGAGAGAGGTTGGGGAGGGAGGAATGGATGTCAAAAGTCCATTTTGTATTTCCAATCAGAGTTGAAGGGTGAACTAGATTTAGATCTAGATGATAAAAGGGCTTAAAGCCAATATCTAAGTCTTATCTTTTCCTCCAGTCCCATAAAGCAGAGAGAGCGAGAGAGAGAGAGAAGAGAGAGAGAGAGAGAGAGAGAGAGAGAGAGAGAGAGGAGAGAGAGAGAGAGAGAGAGGGGGGGGGGGGGGTGGTCAAAGTCAATTTTGTATTTCCACTTTCAGAGTTAGAGAGATCTAGATGAGGAGAGGTGAAAGCCAATATCAAAGTCTTGCCCCTCCCCCCTCCCCAGGAGGGAGGAAGAGAGAGAGAGAGAGAGAGAGAGAGAGAGAGAGAGAGAGAGAGAGAGAGAGAGAGAGAGAGAGAGAGATTTTCTGTTAAAGAGAGATCTAGATCTAGATGAGAAAAGAGGTGAAATCTAATATCAAAGTCTTGTTTTTCCTCCCATGCAGAGAGAGAGAGGGGGGGGGAGAAGGGGAGAGAGAGAGAGAGAGAGAGAGAGAGGAGAGAGAGAGAGAGAGAGAGAGAGAGAGAGAGAGAGAGGAGAGAGAGAGAGAGAGAGGAGAGAGAGGAGAGGAGGAGAGGGGGGGGGGGGGGGGGGGGTCAAAATCATTTTTGATATCTCCAGCCGATAGTCTACCCTATGCCATCATTGTTGCCAAGCATGGGCTACTTGCCTAGCCAGATCTGAAAAACCGCCTTGAAAACTCTTAGGTCTGCCAGCTTTGAAGCCTGCCGGGACGTGGCTTCTTCCACTAACGATCTCTGTCACAATGACGTCATTTGTTTCAGTTCACGGCTCCTTTGAAAAATGACATAATAGACGTAAATGAGTCAGAAAATGACGTCAGACCAGCCGCTGTGTGACGATTTTGATGACTGTGGGCACTAATCAGTGCATCCTGCTGTCCCTGGGGTATCAACGTAATGACCCACGCATGTAGCGCTATTTTGAAACTATACAAACGGCAGTTGCGGGGGCGCACTGTTTGTTCAAATATGCGCTATCCACAGTTTTTTTGCGTCAGTCAGGGCGCACTGGTCACATTATTTTGCGGCAAAGTTGAAAAAAATGCGGGAATCCCGCAAGGGCGCACCCTAGAATCAACACTGTAGTTGCATTCCAACTTCGGCGATATCTAAACACGACACCTGTGTGTATGAATTTTGTCATCTGTTCCTACCGCCACAAAAATCATCTACACTTCTGAAAGGCAGAACATTTTTTTTTCACATGTGGGCAAGATGATGTGTGTGCCTTCACATACTGGCCCTAATGTGCAGTCTCATCCAAAAGACTTAAGGGGAAGTGGAGTCAGTACTGATGTTATCGCCTGGGAAAAATCCCCTAAAATGAGCGTATCTGAAAGGAAAGACCCCAGGCTGTTGATCACCAGCTCAGCGCTCTTAACCACTAGGCTATCCCACCCCCACCTTTTCCTTTTAAGTCCTTATTTTCAGCACAGTTTCCACAAATCCCTTTAGTATCATGGGGAAATGATTATCACAAGGAGTTTCCAGTAGAAATGTCACGATTTTGTCAATACTGCATCAAGTGTATCTTACATAAGTTGATCAACATCTTGTAACTCTATCTTTATATAAAATGTAT
Organism: Stramonita haemastoma; assembly: GCA_030674155.1. Classification (NCBI taxonomy): domain Eukaryota; kingdom Metazoa; phylum Mollusca; class Gastropoda; order Neogastropoda; family Muricidae; genus Stramonita; species Stramonita haemastoma. The sequence continues at coordinate 48,307,088 of CM060336.1, forward strand.
ATTTAATTAAAAAAACCAAAACATTTACTTTTCTGTTATTTTCTATCTTCTCAGACAAAAAATGGAACTGAACGTCAAAGTCCTTTGGATGAGACTATAAATTCATAACCTGTGTGCGAACGTACACACATCTCATGCACACATTAAAATCTTGTTCTGCCATTTGGATGAGTCAGCCATTGTGTACTGGCAGCAACAGATGGCAGAAAAGAAAACCCAGCATACAAAAAGATGTTTAGACACCATCCCTGAAATTTGAATGCGGCTATCTAAATGGTGAGGGAACAGAATGGTCGCATACGCATAAATCTTACCACTTGTGAACCTCAAGCTCTAGTCGAGACACCCCCCCACCCCCGAAAAAACCAACTGTGACAAACATTCAAAGGTAAAACTACAAAGGGGAGAAAGATAATACAAGTATCAAACGCCCCTGAATTTTGATTTTATTACTCAGTGGCCACCATGAAATAGGACATATGGCATGTGGAGGAAGTGTTCACGCTTCCCTGAAAAATGACAGGTGCATGGACTAGCAAGACAGAAAATACAAAGTGTGACAGGACCTCCTCCCCATTCTCTAACCAAATACCCAAACGCATAGCTGGAGAGAACAGGGGATTATAACAACATTATAACCTCACAACTCCAAGATACAAAATAGACAAGACCCCAGCAACATCACAAAGAAACCGCCCCTACTGCAAAGAACTTGCGAGCAGCGCTGTGGTGTGGATTTTACAGAGAAGAGAGAGGAAACAAAATAATAAGCAAAAAAAACCCCAAAAAGCAACCCCCCCCCCCCCCCCCAAACCAAAAAACAACAACAAAAAACAAAAACAAAACTCCCCCAACAACAACAGAATAATTCTCATCTCTGTCAGGCTGGTGCTACTCACTTGAAGCAGGGAGACAAGTGGACAGACATGTTCTTGTGCCGCTTTTCAAACCGGTTGTACTTCTTCACGTAGTGAAGGTACTCCCTCCGGATGACAATGGTCCGCTGCATCTTCATCTTGAGGACCACTCCAGTCAGTATGCGGCCACGGATACTGACGTTGCCGGTGAAGGGGCATTTCTTGTCGATGTATGTCCCGTTGATGGCCTGAAAAAAGTTTTAAAGTTAAAGTTTATCCCGAGCCTAAAGCTCATCAGGCTGGTGCTTATCCCGGTTTCTGTGGCGTTAACCCTTTGCTTGGCACAGCAAAATCATTTGTCACCTTCCTGCCGGGCAGAGAAAATGGAGGTGGATGGCTTGTGAGTGGGTGTATGTATTTAACATGCAATAACTCTACAATGGTCGGGTGGATTTTGATGAAATAAAAACAGCAAGATGCAGAAATGAATAAAGAAATTGCTAATACCCAATTTTTGTCATTATTTTTTATTTTCTTTTAGAATTATAATGCATAAACACACAAAGTCATTGATTGGTTTGTGTGTGTTACAGTTAGCGTTGCAATAACTTTAGAATGCGTGCATGGATTTTGATTAAATAAAAACTAAAACATTAAGAAACAATTATAGAAAAGATATTTTCAACCTACTGTTGGTTTTATAGTTTTTTTGATAAATGGTGCACGAACACATCAAACATTCCGACGATTGCCATTTTTGTTTACCGATGATCGCGATCAGCTTAACGTTTAAGTTTGAGCCGCTACCGTATCAAAATCCCGAATAGCAACCAAATAACAAAATATATCAAGTTCTGGACCATTGCCGAACTTGAAATCCGCGATAATTTCCCCAAATCTAAGAGTAGAATTCAAAACGCGTATCGGCCGTGTTAGATTTGACGATCGATTTTCATCTGAACTTCGCCGTAGTCAAAGTCGTCTCTCTCACTTCAGTCAACAAACTCAGAAGTGCACACACTACTAGGATCGATTACATCGATATTTGAGCCTAGATACACATCTCACAGCATCATATTTTCGGCATGGAAGCTGTAAAAACGATCGTACGTGTCGGGTTCGAAGATAGCATCCATCTTGGAAAAATTTGTGATTTTTTTCCTCCAAAACTTGCAACAAACTCACTCCAATCGCCGCCATTTGTATTAAACATGTGGAAGTCTCGCGGGCAGTCTCGTGGCTTCTATATTCACGAGATTTGAAGCGAGATTGGCGGGAATTTCGAATGTATGATCGCTCTGAAGTGACGGTCATGTCGCCGGGCGCTTTGGGGCGTTGTGCCCAAGGACAGGGTCGGGCGCTTTGGGGCGTTGTGCCAAGCAAAGGGTATAAATCATGATAGTTGAATTTCATCATCACCTTTGATTCTCTCAGCTTTTAATTTTTTAACCATTATATTGCATTTGGCAACAATGGTTATAATCCATGACATAAGATGGTTAAAATGAAAAAAATTGGGGTGATAAAAAGCAAGAATTATGTACAAATAATTTGCAACTACTTCACTACAGATCTGAAGAAAGCATTTTCTTTTGTCTGTCTTGTGTTTTCAAACACATGGAGAACTCTTGTTAACCCAACCAATTATATAAATAACACCTCATACTTTTGGCTTCCTAAATGCTGCCTCCCCCCCCAAATTCATGCTAGGACTTTTATGATCCCTGGTGTGTATGTATACACGTATGTGAGCGTGACAGAGGGAGGGAGGGAGGGAGGGAGGGGAGAGAGAGAGAGAGAGAGAGAGAGAGAGAGAGAGAGAGGACATACATCACGTGGGGTCTTGAAACCCAGTCCAACATTTCGCACGTAGCGAAGGTTCTTCTTCGATTTTCCAGCGACAGCTTTTTTGTTCAAAAACACTGTTGGCTGCTTCTGGTAGGATCTCTCAGTCTGCAACAAAATTCAAAGCGATTTAACAATAGCACAAATTCAGCTCAAGCAAAATGGGTTATTTAGTTATCTAGAGGTAGTGCAGTGGGAAGACCTAGGTTCTACACCCATTTTTGTCTGTCTGAGCTTCAAGGTTTACCAATAGTGAAATTTTGTGTATGCGACCATTTACCCATGACCAAGGCAGCTGCATTACGACTTTAGGGATGATGTCTGAACTTGACACCAAAATGTTAACATGCGCTTTGTAATTTCTGACATCCCCTCTTACCTGCATTCCTTAGACTACTTGTCCAAAAGGTAGACAGGCTTTCGATCAAGAGACTTCAGTTTATGGTTACATCTGAAAGACTCTGGGGAGTGGACTCAGTACTGATAAATTATATAGGGGGAAAAATCCCCTCTCATGGAGCCCTTGGTATTGGCTTGAACCAGGCCATCAGATCATGACCTCTGCGCTCTAACTGCTATACTTTCCCACCCCACATGTTTTTTTCCACCTTCAGCTACTCTCAATTCCATCCCACCCCAGCTGGGGTCAGCCAGTGCTGATTATAGCAAGAATTTACAGGGGATAGGATAGCCTGGTGGTCCGAGTGATGCACTTATGGTCTGCTGACTTGGGTTTGAATCTTGTCCAAGAGGATTTTTCATCTGGAGTACACATCAGTATTATCACTCAGTGCTGACTCCGCTTTCCCCTAAAGTCCTTCAGATGAGACTATAAACCCAAGTCCAATGCATGGGTCTATGCTGAACATCTTGCACACATGTTAAAACCTACTCCACTTTTTGGAGGAAAAGAAGACCATTGTGCACTGGTGGGAACAGATGACATATTTACATTACAAAATTGCATACACACAGGGACTGAATCAATGTAAAACAGCACAGAGTGCTTATTCAATTGTCCTTGAAATAAAACAATAAAATAAAAAAGAACCGACTACACTTGCGTCTGGAAGCTTAGCACATGTCGTGAAAAGGTTTAACATTAACAAAAAATATTTATTTATTTTTTGAAAAGGAAAAGTTTGTGATGTAATGATGAACAAATGGGAACAAAGTGGGGGTAAATCAATAGGGCTATTCTTGAAGCAATGTTGGGCCCGCGCAAGCGATGGTAAACGAATGGGGTGCACTAGGGCCTAAGCCTTATCGGCCCATGACCGATGGGCACAGTGATCCCTACTATTCCCTTTGTAATCCATGTAACTTGTATATTTAAATCTTAAATGGTGGTCAAATATAACAAGTCAAATGATTTTAAACAGCTAATACACCCCCATATATCAATCCTTGCGTTAATAATGATAAAATCGAATATAATGGTAACAAATCCTAACATGTAAGAGCTTACAGTACAAAAGGAACCGGCAGAGTATTCATAGCCTAATGGCGAATCACATGTTATACCTGAACTTGGCTGAGGGTACAACTCACAGTGAACATAGAAAAATGATTATTTAACCCTTCGCTAACCATTCTATCAAGTTTTTAACGTGTCAACTAGTTCTTAAGTAAAGATTGTAGACTTAAATTTACAAAAGAGAAGAATTTAAAAGCTATTTGTAATAAAAATCCAAACCTGAGCGTCCGCCATGGTGTCGACTCGTGGTTCGCAGGATGTCGGAAAAGGCCGGAAGTGCTAGGCTAAATTTCCATCCCATAATTCTTCACTTCAGCGACATCTATAGGAGGCCCTAAAGATATTCGTGAGAGTACAGCACCTTGTTACTGGACGACGATGTCTGCTAGACTGTTTGCCGCGATAGTAAGTTTGCTTTATTGAATTATATATAATTTGTCATTCATGTTGCATCACCATTATTCCCCTGATAACCTATATTATATGTTAGAATAGAGATTTTTTCAATCCATTATCATATAACGTGTCGAAGGGTTCTCTGTAGTATTAGCAAATATTTTTAAAAAAATATTTTTTACGGAGTTTCTGACTGAAGACTAATGTCAAGCAAAGGTTAATCAAGTTAGTTAATTGTCAGTTCTGGTTTTGTTGTGCTGTTCGTGGGTCACTTGGTGTCACTCACCGCTCAGAGATTCATGCTTTCATGTTGATTATGCTAGCCAACCTCAGCACATAATCTTGATAACAACATGCAATGATGCATACATCATATGTAATCTGTCTCACCTGTCATTGGCTGTGGTGGTGTAGGAGTGGAGATTCGAAGTGTGTGTGTGTGTGTGTGTGTGTTGTGTGTGTGTGTGTGTGTGTGGTGTGTGTGTGTGTGTGTGGTGTGTGTGTGTGGTGTGTTGTGTGTGTGTGTGTGTGCGCGCGTGTGCTTGTGCTGTTTGTGTGTGCGTGTGTGTGCACACATGTGTGGTGCATGTGTCATTGTGTGTTCTGATGCATTTATAATAATAATTTATGCATTGTGTCATGTGTGTGTACTGTATCATATTATATACAGTATTATATATATATATTATATATATATATATATATATAATATATATATATATTTTTTGTATAATCTAATACTATGTGTTGTGCACATGGGCATGGATGCATGCCATTGTGTGTGTGTGTGTGTGTGTGTGTGTGCTGTGTGTGTGTGTGTGTGTGTGTGTGCATGGTTTTGTGTGTGTATATTTGTGTTTGTGTGTGTGTATGTGTGTGTGTGTGTGACATTCGAATTTGTCAAAACTGTAAATTGTTGCTGATTGTGTGTTGTGTAGGTCGAATGCAAGCGCTTTGATTTGTTTTTGCAAGATATAGCGCTAAACAAATTCCATGTATTATTATTATTATTATTATTATTATCATCATCATCATCATCATCATCATCATCATCATCATCATCATCATCATCATCATCATTATTATTATTAGTGCATGCGCGCACGCGTACACAGAGTGGTGACATGTATGCCCTCCTCTTCCCAGATCAAAGCACTTATGAGAAGATCTAGGTGTGCATTGCAAACTTGTGCGCAGTGTGTGTAACCAAGTATAAAAGATGGTTGAGCCTGAGGTGTCATACATGTATTATGATGATCCCATAATTCTGTATGGGTAGTATGAACTAACACAGAAAATGCATTTCAGCAAATGGCTTTTGTTCAAACCTTACAAGCTCTTGGCTTCATCGTGGATTCTTTTGTTATTTGATGGAGTTGATAGCTGGTGAAATTGCTAAAAGGCATAGTGAAAATAGCTAATGTATAGATATATCTGCAAAAGAGTGGTGGTAAAAACAGTGGCATACACAAAGTCTCGCCATTGGTCAACTCCGGAGATCCAGCTTTGGGACAAAATGGCTGTTAAAACCAGGCAGTCCTGGTCACACAGACACACAGACACAGACACAGACACATTCATGCACGCACGCACACACACATGCATACATGCACACAGGCACGCATGCATGCATGCAAGCTCGCATGCACACACACACACACACAGTGACACACACACACACAACTATAATATACATATATATATATTTATTATAACTTATTATAAGGTAAAGTCAGGCAATCCTTTACTTTATTTGCGAGTCTTGAGGAAACTGTAAACACTTTTCAATTTCTAACTGGTCTGTAAAATTGTCGGTTTTAAGGACGTGTGCGTATGTGTGTGTGTTTGGGAGGGGGTGTGGGAGGTGGGGGGGAGGAGTTGAGGGGTCAGTATTTTTGGTTTGTTTCTAAGGTATGAAAATTTCAATTGTCATACCTATAAATCAAGGCCAAAAAAGGGTGTCTTAGAACAGTATTTGTTTAAACCCATTCAATCATTTAAAAAAAAAAATCAGCCCCCCCCAGACATGCTAACGTGAACAATTAAAAAAAAACCCCAACAAAAACCCCCAGACTAACCAGAAAGAAACCCAAACCTTATTAATATGTTATTGATATGATATAACTTTTAGAAATGATCATCAAACTGAGCTTTAGGGATACACATACATATCAATTAACCTTGTTGACTGTATGCTAAACTTTTCATTTTTAAATTATATGAAAAAGTAGGTATGTCAGGTCCATGGATCACATTAAGTTAAGATTTCAGATGACGATAAAAAAAAAAGAAAAAAAAAGGTTTCAGATGACGATAAAAAAGAAACATTTTTGATGACGATGTGACAAACTGTTACAGCCCAGACGTCTGCCTGTTCTCTGCCGCTGCAGCAGCAGCAGTGCAGGGAGTGCGGCCAGTGGGGGGGGCAAGGTGCCGAAGAAGCCAGCTGAGCCGCCCAAAGCCACAGGTAACTCAGTCAGAGCCTGTGCAACTACACTCTTTCATGGTTACTAGTTCAGAAAAGACAGAAGATTTTTCAACTTGTGCATCTTTCTGTAGATCTGTTTTTTTTGTCAATTTGCTGTTCCTATTAAGTTTGCTGTATGTCAGGAGTAGGTTGTCATGCTCATGTTGTAATCACCTTAACTTTCACCTATCCCATTGTCTTGTAGACTGTTTGGGCACTGCTGGAAATTTGTAACCAGCTTCATCTACTTGTGGTCCTCAGCTTTCTGTAGCAAATCGTTCCACTCGAGGCCAGTCCACTCTCTGAATTTGTCTTTTCATCGTTTCTGTTACAAACAGATCCAGACCTATTAAGAATATTTGGTAGGACTGCTATGAATAACATTCTTTGATTATGACGCATGGAATATTAGTGTTATGCAGAAAGGTTATTACCTGCAGCTTGCATATATGTTTGTTTGCTCATGATGTTTCCGGAATATTCTACAAATATTCTAAGAAGTTCTAGAGGTGTCAGGAATAGTCTACAGTATTCTAGGATGTTCTAGAAGTTTCAGAATGCTACTGTAAACTAAGCTGTTTGTGTAAAGTTCCTTAAGTTTCTGGAATGTTCCAGTGGGCAGTAGAAGGGGCCTGGGACTGTATATATATATACAAGGGGCTGTTATCACAGCAGCAGGGAGGAGAGTCGAGGAAGAAAGAAGAAGGGAGGATGTAAGATGAGACGGTGAAGATGAGGAACGGAGAGGAGGAGAGTCCGAATACCCTAGTGTGCGAGCAGGGGAAGCAATGCGGATTGCAGATGAATAGAAGAGATTTCTTGAAGAAGGGGGGAGAGAAATTGAAGGAATAGGAGAGCTATGAGGACTGTGAAAGTCATTAGCTGATTGAAGTTGTGTTTAGTGAGTGTAGTCACAGAGTTTCGGTTGTAAATCCATGGTGATTTTGGAAAGGATTTTCCTTTTTGTTTAGGAATTCTTGTACTGGAGACGAATACTGTTTTGAAGTGATTCAGTTGAATAAAAGCAATTCAACTTGATTCCTGAGTCATCGTGTGCTCTGTTGGATGTGATTCACGAGAGATATAGGAAGCAACTCTTGGCATTTCAGTCAGCGTCCTACGTCCACTGAAGTGTTTTCAAAACAAAGAGTTTGTTCATCCAAAATCAATAACGTAACAGTTTCCTCTGTCTGCCTCTTCGTCTCCCTCCTTGTACTGTTCCCTGTAGGACAGTCTTGGCCAGTCAAGATGTGCTCGTACCACTTCAGTTTGTGTTTTTCCACTGAAGTCAGGAGCTCTTTATATTAAGGTCTGATGGCATTTTCACCTCTGCTATTGACTTACTTGTTAGTGATTTCTGTATGAGATACCAAGAAGTTTGCCGTAGCATCTCATCTCCAGTGCCTGTATCCTTCTTTCAATGTCTGCTGTTATGGTCCATGTTTCACATGCATCCAATATTTTTAATAGGAGGATATAAAAAATCTTCCTCTTAGAAAAAAAGAAAGAAGCAAAAACCAAAATAAATACAACAATCAACCCCCCCAACCGTTACTTTTCAGCAGTGGTCCGTTTGGGGTACTGTCGTGTTCACAGATTTCACCCACTATCCCTGTTCTTCTTTTTCAGCCATAAATTAAATGACAAACTAAATCACTCCTTTTTTTTGCTTTGTGCTTCTGAACAAAATCCTATAGATGAAGAAATCTTGCAACTGACACAACAATATTCAACACCATGAGACAGACACTGTAGGCTGTATAGCTGAGTGGTTCAGACCATTCGACTTGTCACATGGGTCGATGAAGTTGTGGGTTTGAATCTTGGCACTCTCTTGTGAATTATGGATGGGGATTTTTTGATCTCCCAGGTCACCTTTAAGTGCAGACCTGCCAGTGCTTAAATTCCAGTCATGAATATACACATGCAGAAGATCAAATATGCACATTACAGATCCTGAAATTCATGTCAACGTTTGGGGGATTACCAAGCATGGTACATCTATGTGAATTTGCAAAAAGAAAAAAAAGTCAGTCATATTTTCTGTTCCTTGACACTGAAAGACATTTTTTTTAAAAGATGAATTTTTGCCCCCCCCCCCTAAAAGGTTAAAAACAAATATTTGACGTGATAACGGTTTCCTTGTCTATACCATGCATGAAAAACAAAATTTACTCTGTTATGAAAAAAAGAAGATAAAGAACACATAAACTAATTTAAATGCTTTTTAAAGGGAAAACCTCCCACAGTTGAAAAGATCAGGCTCGTCTTCATGTACGTAGATCTTACAATTTTTTCTGTCACAATCCTGCACCCTCTTAGTCCCAACCCAGGATTAAAATTTAATAATTCCCCTCCCCCCCCCCCGAATCCCGACTCAGGATTTACACACAGTAGTTTTCCATCACACAGTGACCTTCACTGATCGCAACCACATGCCAAAGCTCTATCAGGCCACATGAACAGATCCTGCTGAGAGTCTGGAAGTAATTATAGCTGCTGGTATGTACTTAGAAGGAGGAAATGGTGAGCAAACATGTGTGCCTGACCTGATTTCGTGATGGAATGTGAAATCTAGGGGCAATTTGTGTTCTGAGAATCAGAATTCAAGAGGGTTAATTGGTATATCTAAAAATCACTGCTTGACAGGAGCCTCAGTGGAGAGCAAGGCGCCCCCAGCGGAGCCGACAGCGCCCTTTGACAACAGCAAGTACCAGGCCCAGGAGCTCTTCCAGTACAACATCATGTCTTTCTACGACATTGAGTGCGCCATGTCTCCCTCTCGCTGCCCGGTGCCGTCCAGTCGCAAGAAACCCTCGTGATATTTCTACAGCAGTGTCCAGCCTAGCTAAGCCATCGGTTGTTTGTCAATAGTTTTTGGAGTATTGTAGTGTGTTGGTGTGTTTTTTGAATGAGCATGTTATTGAGAATTATTCAGTCATGGGGTGTTTAAAAAAAAAAAAAGGTGAATGAAAATGGGCTACAGTTGAAAACTAGGTTAATGGATTCAAATTTGAGGCTAGCTGATCCTTGGGTTGGTAAGGATTTAGAGATGATTTTTCTACAATTAGATGCTGTAAAAATTCCAGTTTGAACTGATTAAAATCCTTGAAAGAAGTCTGTTACCCTCATGGATTTTGCAATGTTTTGTCATGGTCTTTCCCCTGCAGTGTGGAAATCAGTTAATACTATCTCCCCTTTTTTTTAATATTTGTGTGTGATAAAACACAATACTGTAGTTGATATCCTACCTGATTTTTTTTTTTCCGTGATGATAATCGGGCAGTACGGTAGGCATGAGAAGTGAAGAAAATGAAGTGATGGAACACTCCTGATTTCAGCAATTTTAGGACTGCTTGCTGCAAGTTTCAGATTTTGATCCTTGGGCATCTCTGAAGAGACCATGGATCTCAAAGTCATACAAGTGATATGTTTGGAGTTTGTGATTAAAATTATGACTGGTATATTGTTTTTGGCTTGTGTTTACAAATGTGTGAATTATGATCTTTTAGCCTATTTGTTTTTCCTTTCTGTCTGTCTGTCTGTCTCTCATATGCACACACACACGCACAGAGGATGAATATCAGGCAGCTGAGTGCAAGAAAAATTAGGACTATGTACACACATTTTTAATGAACAACATGAATCCCTATACAAAAGCTCAAAACATGAAAATCTTCTGTACACAATTTCACTGCGTCATGTATACATGTATAGACACACACCTCAATACATTCATTTCTCTCACTGTTCATCACCATACTGCAAAGTTATTCATTTACAAGTCATGGCATTTCTCCCATGTTCTAGTAGTCTTTATTGCAATTCTTGTAGATATGTCAAAATATCAACTATCCTTAACATGAACAGATTACCCATGAACATGAAGGATCAAAGATTCACTATAGATAAGAAAAGCAGCATCATGTGGCAAAGATTCTAAGCAGCACCTCACACACAAATGTAAAGTTACAGGCTTTGACACTTCTTCATTTTGTCCTATACTTCAGAAGAGAATCTAAGGAGCCTGGTTTCTTCACACAACAGTGAAAACTCCCTGTGGGGATTACCAGGGAGCTGTCAGTATAAACAGCATCCCCACTCTCTGGAAATTCTGTGCTATCTCTCTGTTTTTGTCTTGTTCTTTTTCTTCCTGTTATCATCCCCTCAAAAGGATTTGCAAAAACAATACTGCAAGGCACTGTTGAAGGAGGAGGAAAAATAGGCAGACCATGGAAGAGATGGGAGGACAACATCCCCGAATGGACAGGCCTAGAATTCAAAATTTTGAGAAAGGCAGAACAGAGAGAGGAATGGAGGGAACTGGTTGTCAAGTCTTCAGGAATGCCCCCACGGTCGCCAGACTAAGGGATAGATAGATACCCTCCTTGTCTATTTTCTACCTTCTTTGGTCCATTCTCCTGCCTTTTTTCCAGACAGACAGACTCAAAGATAACGATTCTCTCCCATGCTGAAATCAGATGTGCTGGGCCTGACTTGTCAGGGGCTTAGCTGCAGCACAAGGCATTTTCGCTCATTTGAAAGTCAAACATAGCTGCTGTCTGAGCATTTGACAAAGAACAACAGCAGAAATAAAGATCTACACATCTCCTACATCCCATCCAGAGAGGCAGAGGGTAGATCTATCTCCAATCTGCTACCTGTGTTTTAACTAGGAGAAAAAGGTTCCAGTGAGTGGATGGAAGATTTGATTTGATTTGATTTGATTTGATTTATTCTTTTATATCGAGGATAATGGAATAAGCACTCTTGTGCTTTTTTTACATCCAGTCCCTGTGTGTATGCAGTTTTGTAAATGTCATCTGTTCCCACCAGTACATGATGGCCTACTCTTACAGAAAGCGGAACAGGATTTAACGTGTGTGCAAGATGATCTGCGTGCGTTTGCACATGGGGCCTCGGTTTAAAGTCTCATCCTAAGGACTTTTGGAGAGAGTGGAGTCAGCACTGATGTTAACTCCAGGAGAAAAATCTCCTCGACCGGACTCGAACCCGGGTCGTCAAATTGCCAGCGCAATGTTCTGACCACTAGGCTATCTGTCCCCCCCGAAGAAGAAGGTGCAGGCTGCTGCTACATGAAGTTGAAGTCGAAGGAGCGGAAGGTGGTTTTGAAGGCGACTGCCTGCTCTGTCTCCTCCTCTTTGCTGCACTTGCAGTTCCTCCAGTCCACACGCTCTGGCATGTTCAGGATGGGGGGCTCGGCCAGCGCTTCTCTGCACAATGTCACAACACCACCAATCACTACAACACGATCAATCACAACACGATCAATCGCAACACGATCAATCACAACACGATCAATCGCAACACGATCAATCGCAACACGACCAATAACAACACGATCAATCGCTACAACACGATCAATCGCTACAACACGATCAATCGCTACAACACGATCAATCGCTACAACACGATCAATCGCTTCAACACGATCAATCGCTACAACACGATCAATCGCTACAACACGATCAATCGCTACAACACGATCAATCGCTACAGCACGATCAATCACTACAACACGATCAATCGCTACAACACGATCAATCGCTACAACACGATCAATCGCTACAACACGATCAATCGCTACAACACGATCAATCACAACAGAATGTCCCCAAAGTTGGAATGCGGTTACCTTCATGGGCAAAAACGGTTGCACACGCAAAATCTCCCCACAAGTAAACTTTCAAACTCAAGCTGAGGAACACAGAAATAAACAGGAAAAAAAGATGGATTGTTTTAACCCGTTACTGCAGCAGTCAAGCTGAGGAACAGAGAAATAAACAGAAAAAAAAGATGGATTGTTTTAACCCGTTACTGCAGCAGCAGCTGGCAGTTGGTCCTGACCTGACCATGTGGGCAGTACTTTTCTATCACACACACATTACATCGCGTGGCTCTCACACAATGGGTCTGAAATTTGGCGGGGCAATGCAGGGAGTGTTTCAGAGGAAGCCAGTGATAAATTTAGACCACTACCACATGTACACATGGAGGGAAGGAAGACAACACAACCAGTGATAGAAACAACAACAAAAAAAGGTCCTCTTCTTTGGTAGGAGACAACTCATCTGATGAACTAGATGATGAACTGAATGTGTCAACATGTCAGCTAGGCATCATTTCCTTATTCAACACTAACATGCATTCATTTTTGTTGTATCCATGCATGTTCTGCCATTTTTTTCCCCAAAAAAACCATACTTTTACCTGTGATTGGTGACAACGACAAGACATCTGGTGACCAGACACGTAAACTTGTGTTGAAATGCAAGTACAAACACACATCTAGCTTGTGACAAAATTTCAGCTTTGATAGCTTGTCACGCACACACACAATTGTCTCTGGAGTAAACTAAGTCAGCTGGGGGTAGAAAACTTTTGATGAATTCAAAATCTACATACACATGGGGACTGGATGTAAAAAAGCACATGAGTGCTTATTCCATTATCCTCTATAAAAGAATAAATAAATGAATAAATAAGATAAATAGGATATACTCATGACACTAAGTGGTGAATAATGGCATTTACCTGCCAAACTGCAGAGGGAACTGCTCGGTAATGCGATGCAGGAGACGATCCCCTGTGGGCAGCTCTGCATAGAAGTAAGGAGTCCCTGCAGGAACAATCTGAAATATTCCAATGTAAAATAAATACAACTGAAAAAAACCCCAAATATCATGTACTACACACTCTGGTACAATACAACTCAGTAGTCAGAGCACTCACTTTCCCCAAAGTTAAGTTACAATCTAAAATATTCAAATGTGAAATAAATACAACTGAAAAAACATAAATATCATGAACTACACACTATGGGTACAACACAACTCAGCAGTTAGAGCACTCGCTGTCTTCAACGTTAAGCACAATTTAACGTGGTTACCAAGTGGATGGGTGACTGCGCACCTTAGCTTCAGTACAGTCCCCCAGTCCACCCAGCTATCAATGGGTATCTGCCCTCTTTAGGTTCAGGGAAGGTAAAGCAGCAAGGGAGAGGAGATGGGCGCTGTCTTCAATTTGCTGGCACCTAGAGAAGCTGAAGTCTCTGACATCTCGCTCCCCAACAACCGCACAGGTTAGGGGAACACTTTTACCTTTACTACACACTTGGTTTTCTGCATCTCTTCCATTAACTGTCTATCGCTATGTGGGGATCTGGACATCACAAGCCACACTAGAATCCAAGAGAGAAGTTTTACTTCAGCAATGTTAATAAAGTTTGCGCGTGCGTGCACACACACACACACACACGCATACACACACACACGCATACACACACACACGCATACACACACACACGCATACACACACACACACACTTACACACACACACATACTTACACACACCACACATACACACACACACACACGCATACACACACACACACCACACACACACACACACACACACACACACCTACACACCTGCTTCAAGTCAGAGTGTTTAGGAATCTCCATCAGCTCGAAGGGCTGGGCCTCTGCACACTGCATGAAACAGTCCTTCAACTCCTGCAGCGAGTCGGCTGGGATGGGAACACACTGCAACAACAACAACAACATGAACCATAATCACAACCATAATACTGTTTATAGCCCTACCCACCACGACAGTCATATCAGGGCTGTCATCTCATTCAGTTCCTCTGAAGTCGGAGTATGGCTGCCTATATGGCGAGGTACTTGAAAATAGTCATACACGCAAACTTCTCATTCAGTGTGTGCAATTTCAATCTCACAGTGATTCCCAGGTGGGATTAGTGAGTCAGAGAACACATTCTGGGTGACCCCCCAGAGTGTTAAGCTGGGGAACAACAACAACAACATCTCATTCAGTTTCAGTGGCTCCATTAACTTTCCACTCCAGGTTCAAAACCAACACTTCCTAATACTTTCTAATGTTGTTCAGATGAGATTATAAACCGAGGCCCCTTGTCCGAATGCACGCAGAACATCTTGTGCACACGTGAAATCCTGTTCCGCTTTTCATAAGAGTAGGCTATTGTGTGCTGGTAGGAACAGATGACAAGATTGACAAAACTGCCTACACACGGGGACTGGATGCAAAAAAGCACACGAGTGCTTATTCCAGTATGCTCAATATAAAAGAATAAATAAAATAAACATAAATTCAGCTACTTGCTTGACTGATCCTGGTGTGTTTTAGTCAGTCTACACATCTCTCCTATCTGTTCTGCCACAACTAACCCAAAGATTCAAGTTTTCCCTAAACCCTGCTGCAGAAAGTGAACTCTGAGAGCAGCTTTCATTTCACAAACGAAACTTATGGCAGGTTATATACTGTTATATTGTTGTTGCTCAGTTATCTGTTGATGCATGTACTGTATGGTGTAAAAGGTAAAGGTAAAGGTGTCCCATAACCTGTGTGGTCATAGAGGAGCGAGGCGTCAGAGACCTCAGCTTCTCTAGGGGCCAGCATGTTGAGGGCGGTGCCCATCTCCTCTCCCTCACTGCTTTACCTTCCCTGACTCTAAAGAGGGAAGGTACCCATTTACAGCTGGGTGAACTGGGGGACTGTACTGTAGCCAAGGCATGCAAACGGTCACTCATCCAGTTGGCAACCATAAAGTTCTTACTGAAAGCGATGGACCTGGTTGACAAGATTAACAAGTTGACTACAGATAAGGCCACGTACCTGTATTTGAAGATGTGAAGACTTGTAGTTCCGTTCAAAGAAAACCACAGCTTTGCCATCTGCCTTGAAACATTTTCTTAGAGAAGATTTGTATGTGAATACAGTTAAGGAGATAAAACACCTGTCTTCACCTCCCCCTGAAAAACCACCGACAAAAAACCAACAACAACCCTAAACAAACGACAACAAAACAAAAACAAAAATCCATTTCTGAAAGCTTGAACTAAAATATTACTTGTCCACCTGTATTCAAAACTCAAACACTAATCCAGATCCCCCCCCCCCCCCCCCCCATGTTTTCTTTCTTTTTTTCTCTTCTGTCGAATATCACAATTTATGAAGAGACTTAAAATGAAATCAAACACAAACACACACACACACATACAGAGAAACCCATACACACACACACTCTCTCCCTAATACACATTCTCTCTCCCTCTCTCTCACACACATACACAGCACACACATACACACACACAGAGTATGTTTTTTGCATATGTGGTCACAGCACAACTATTGATCACATATCAATATGTCAGATGCTGAAAGATTACATATCTATTCTTGCCTCATTATAATCGAAATCTTCAGTGATCCTTTATTGATGTATGATTTAAAAAAAAATAATTCCTACATATTCCAGTTGGTTAAAAATCATTTGAAAAAAACCACACACACACAAAAGATACAAACAGTCACAGAGCGACTCAAAGTGAAGCAAAGATATACAGTCACAGAGATACACAGTCACAGAGTGACTTAAAGTCAAGCAAAGATACAGTCACAGAGCAACTTAAAGTGAACAAAAATACACAGAGTCACAGAGTGACTAAAAGTAAACAAAGATACACGGTCACAGTGACTCAGAGTGAAGCAAAGATACAAACAATCTTTTTAACAATTCTTTTTTAAAAGATACACACAGTCACAGAGTGACTCAAAGTGCAGGATATTTCTCGATTTCTTGCAGCACTTCCTGAGGCGCGGACACAGCACACCTGTGGTGATGTATGGGCAGGATCAGGACATGGTCCTCCACAAGGCCTCCCTTAGCCAGGGCCATGTAGCTCTGTCAACACACCACACACACACACCTTTAGCCAGGTAGCTCTGTCACACACCACACACATGTAGCTCTGTCACACACAACCACACACACTACACATGTAGCTCTGTCACACACCACACACACTTTAGCCAGGGCCATGTAGCTGTCACACACACCACACACACCTTTAGCCAGGGCCATGTAGCTTGTCACAACACCACACACACACCCTCCCTTAGCCAGGGCCATGTAGCTCTGTCACACACCCACACACACCTTTAGCAGGCCATGTAGCTCTGTCACACACCACACACACACCTTTAGCGCCATGTAGCTCTGTCACACACCACACACACACTTTACGCCATGTAGCTCTGTCCACACACACACACACCTTTAGCCAGGGCCATGTAGCTCTGTCACACACCACACACACCTTTAGCCAGGGCCATGTAGCTCTGTCACACACCACACACACCCTTTAGCCAGGGCCATGTAGCTCTGTCACACACCACACACACCCCTCCCTTAGCCAGGGCCATGTAGCTCTGTCACACACCACACACACACCCCTCCCTTAGCCAGGGCCATGTAGCTCTGTCACACACCACACACACCCCTCCCTTAGCCAGGGCCATGTAGCTCTGTCACACACCACACACACCCCTCCCTTAGCCAGGGCCATGTAGCTCTGTCACACACCACACACACCCCTTTAGCCAGGGCCATGTAGCTCTGTCACACACCCCACACACCTTAGCCAGGCCATGTAGCTCTGTCACACACCACACACACCCACCCCTCCTTTCCGATGGCCAACATTTCTCATGCAACCCCCCACCCCCTCATTTCTCATGCAAGCAGACAGGATAGCCTGGCGGTCAGAGTGATGCACTCGTGATCTGCTAACCCGGGTTTAAATCTCATTCGAGAGGATTTTTCCGCTGGAGTTAACATCAGTGCCGACTCCACTCTCCCCAAAAGTCCTTTGGATGAGACTACAAACCGAGGCCCCATGTGTGAATGCATGCAGAACATCTTGTGCACATGTTAAATCCCGTTGTGCTTTTCAAAAGAGTAGGCCATTGTGTGCTGGTTGGAATAGAAAACAAAACTGACAAAACTGCATACACACAGGAACTGGATGTAAAAAAGCACTTGAGCACTTATTCCATTATCCTCGAAACAAAGAAATAAAAGAAAGAAAGCAACAGATAACACATTTCCATGACCTGATTGACATTGAACACTCTATCACAATGATGACTGGTACCATTCACAACTTTCTTTCTTCTTCATCCCTCAGCTAGAGCTACGAGGTTCACCAATGGTGAGATTTGTAACAGTTTTAACCCAGTAAGATGGCTGCATTCTAACTTTGGGATGGTGTCTAAACATGACACCAGTGTGCATGCTTTTAAAAATTTTCATATTTTGTCATCCGTTCCTACAGGCGTGAAATGACCTTTTCCAAAAGGTGAAACGGGGTTATTAACAAGATATTCTGCGTGTGTGCATGTGTGTGCAGGTGTGTGTGTTATAATTGAATAGCATTTAAAAAAAAATCATTATTGATTGATTGATTTATTTATCTATTTATTTATTCATTACTTTTTGATTGAAGATTAATGCAATCTTAACAACTAAAACTTTATCTCTGATGCAAGGCAACTCACCATGTAGTGGAAGGTCACATATACATACTGAGCGAACCTCTCATGCAGGGAGCGACGTTTCAGTTTTCCTGTCACAAAGACCTTTTAAAAAAAAAAAAAATTTTTTTTTTTGGGGTGGGGGGTATTTAAAAAAAAAAATTCTTTAAAAGAGAGACCTGCCTGCACAGTCATGTCAGCAGCCTACCTGTGATCCTTTTAAAGAATTAGTTTTATTTTATTTAATTTTTTAAATTATTTTTTTTCCTACCTGTGATCCTACGCTGACGACCAAATGCTTCTCCACCTCAGGGCTCCCCAGACAGAACCAGCAGTCACTTGTGTCCTCTGCACACACATGCACGCATGTGCACACATGCATGCACACACACATGCACACACACACACACACACACAGAGGATTAAAAAAACAAAACTGGATAAAAAGTTCGCATGGATGCCTGTTTTAAGTACCTCACCACACAACATTCCTGTTTTTAAGTACCTTGTCAAAAAAGGCAACCATACTCCAACTTCAGAGGAATTTAAGGAATAAAGAAGCATAGGTATGTAACAATATACGCAGCCATACTCCCCGACTTCAGAGGAACAAAACATATCATACAAGAGCACAGGTATTGATAAATTCATTCAAGAACAAACCACCAAAGGTAAAAAAAAAAACCCACCCAAACAACCCCCAAACAAAAATGCCATCCAAGGTAGATTGGACTATAACACATCTCTCTTTTTCTTCATTTTTAAAATGTCTTTTGTTTCCTTGCTTTTTCTGTTCTGTACTTTCTTTTTTTTTTTTTTTTTTTTTTTGCTGCCTCGTCTTCCGTGACGCTCCCGCACCGCTGTTCCATGCCGCTCATCCCAATCTCCCCGCCACAGCCATACCCAGATTCGTTGTGTCTCACCCCCGGGGTCGGGAGTCCACAGGGAGCTCATCAATATTAGGCCGCCGCGGGGCCACCAGCCAGAGGGGCCCTGCACTTCTGCTGGGTCACTTTGGTGGTGTTCAGTGGTGCCTGTTCTGAGCTAACATACGCAGGACACCACCTACTAAGCCCCCTACTAACGACAGTATTAGCTCAGTCGCGGAGCCAGACTGAGTGAGTCACCCACCCAAGGTGGCGACCACCACAACGTCCCTCCAACGACCGCCTCCCCACGAACCCCCAACCCCAAAGGCTTTGACACAAATTCACCACAGGCACAGAAGCGTATGGGGAAACCGAATCTGAGGTCACCATAAGACCAGAGCAACGGAGGCCACCGAATCAGAGGCAATTTTTTATTATTGCATGATGATCAATGATGATGAGGATGATGTAATGATGCTGCTGTGGAGGTGCATCCGCTTTGAGACTACTTGACAGGGTTGTTCTCTACGCTTACTGTCATAATATATCCCGGCGTCAACCAGGCCCAAGAGATACAGACACCTGCAGTGTTGGTCAGGTAATTTGAGCAACACTCTCAAATTCGCATCCGTAAAGTGGATGAAGCTCGACTGTGTGGTCCCAGTCTCCCCACTGAGCCCACAGCACACTCACTCTGGGTAGGAGCCGGCCGGAGCCCAAAAAAATCCCTATGACTTATGGGATTCGAACCCGCGACCTTCCAGTCCGGAATCCACGGCGCTAACCACTGCGCCATGGCGGCTGGTAGGACTATAACACATCTACCTACCTGATCTTCTTGGTGCCTTCCCTCCTCTTCCTTCTCCTCCCCCTCCTCTTCCTCCTCTTCCTTCTCCTCCTCTTCCTCTGTCGGGATGACCTCTGCGTTTTCCTCCGCGACCTCCCCTCGATTTCTGACTCATGTCGTAGAAGAACTGCTGTCCACTCTCCTCCTGTGTGTTATCAGTCAGTGTGGTGAGAGAGGTATAGGTTTGATTAGAGTGATAAACTTTGATTACTAGTCAACAGGTTGTGTGTGTGTGTGTGTGTGTGTGTGTGTGTGTGTGTGTGTGTGTGTGTGTGTGTGTGTGTGTGGTGTGTGGTGTGTGGTGTGTGTGTGTGTGTGTGTGTGTGTGTGTGTGTGTTGTGGTGTGTGTGTGTGTGTGTGTGTGTGTGTGTGTGTGTGTGTGTGTTGTGGTGTGTGTGTGTGTGTGTGTGTGTGTGTGTGTATCTGCATGTATATATTCACACACACATGTATATAATATGTATATATAATACAAGTATATATTAACACACACACACACATACAAGTATGTGTCCACATACACATATATATATATATATATTCACATAAATGTTTATATATAACATGTATATAAATCATACATGTATATATTCACCCCCCCCCCCCAACACACACACACATGTACTATAAAACTACAGTACCTGAGAGGCCTGAGCATCCTGCAGGGCACAGGGTTGATAGGCACACACACACACAGACAGACACACACACACAAAGACACACACACACACAAAGTCACACACACACACACAAAGACAGACACACACACAAAGAGAGAGAGAGAGACACCACACACACACACAAAGACACACACACACACAGACACACACACACACAGACACACACAAAGACACACACACACACACCTCTCTGATATCACTATTTTGTGGAAGGACGTTAAACTGAAGAACTTCACACACACACACACAGACACAGACACAGACACCTGTACTACAAAACTACAAATACCTGAGAGGGTTGAGCATCCTGCAGGGCACAGGGCTGATAGGGACACACAACACACACACACACACACATTACAAATACCTGAGAGGGCTGAGCATCCTGCAGGGCACAGGGCTGATAGGGACACACACACACACACACACATTACAAATACCTGAGAGGGTTGAGCATCCTGCAGGGCACAGGGCTGATAGGGACACACACACACACACACACACACACATTACAAATACCTGAGAGGGCTGAGCATCCTGCAGGGCACAGGGCTGATAGGGACACACACACACACACACACATTACAAATACCTGAGAGGGCTGAGCATCCTGCAGGGCACAGGGCTGATAGGGACACACACACACACACACACATTACAAATACCTGAGAGGGCTGAGCATCCTGCAGGGCACAGGGCTGATAGGGACACACACACACACATTACAAATACCTGAGAGGCCTGAGCATCCTGCAGGGCACAGGGCTGATAGGGACACTCTGTGGCATCGGATGGCTGCTTGATCAGCTCCTCTCTCTCCATCTGACACATCGGCACAATGGAAAATGCGTACAGACTCTGCAAAGGTGCGAGAAAAGGACACTTTCAAAACCTAGTATTGAAACCTAGTACTGAAACCTATATATTTATTTATTTTTATTTAAATAAATAGTTAAACCTAGTATAAACCTAGTATTGAGGCCTAGTATTGAAGCCTAGCTGTGAAACCTAGTATAAACCTAGTATTGAAACCTAGTATTGCAACCTAGCATCAAAACCTATTATTGAAGCCTAGTATAAACCTCGCATTGAAACCTAGTATTGAAGCCTAGCACTGAAACCTAGTATAAACCAGTATTGAAGCCTAGTGTTGAAGCCTAGTATAAACCTAGTATTGAAACCCATATGAAACCTAGTATAAACCTAGTATTGAAACCCATATTGAAACCTAGTATAAACCTAGCATTGAAACCCATATTGAAACCTAGTATAAACCTAGTATTGAAACCCCATATTGAAGCCTAGTATAAACCTAGTATTGAAACCATATTGAAACCTAGTAAAACCTAGTATTGAACCCATATTGAAACCTAGTATAACCTAGTATTGAAACCCATATTGAAACCTAGTATAAACCTAGTATTGAAACCCATATTGAAACCTAGTATAAACCTAGCATGAAACCTAGTATTGAAAGCCTAGTATAAACCTCGCATTGAAACCTAGTATTGAAGACCTAGTATAAACCTAGCATTGAAACCTAGTATTGAAACCTAGTATAAACCTAGTATTGAAGCCTAGCACTGAACCTAGTATAAACCTAGTATTGAAGCCTAGCATGAAACCTAGTTACCAGATTGAAACTCAGCCATCCCTGAAGTCAGAATGTGGCTACCTCCAACCCTGGGGATGAGACATAGCGAATCTGGGTATGGCTGTGGCGGGAATTGGATGAGCGGCGTGGAAGCAGCAGGATGGGGAATTCACAGGAGATGAGGCAGCAAAAAAAAAGACCAACAAAAAAACCCAAACGGAATGTGGCTATCTTCATGGTGGGCAAAAAACCGGGCATACCCAAACTCTCACCAAAGGTGAACCTCAGAGCTCTACCTGAGGAATGAACCCCCTCCCCCCTCCCCCCAACTATCAGTTTCCCCATTTCCACTACTCACAGCTGCTATCCATTCCTTCCTCGAATGTGTGTGTGTGTATACAAGTGGCATGTGGGCATATATGTGTGTGGACGGTGTGTGTTTGCATGCATGCATACATGCGGGTATGTGTGTACCTGATGGTGTCTACAAGTGTTGCCTTCATGTATTTTCTGACCTTTTTTTTCTCTTTGTTGGTCAGTTTGGCCAGAGAAATGAAACGTGTCACGTGTTCCGCAACTTCCTGCATCGTCCGGTGGTTCCTGTTACATACAAACTTTATATTTAACATTATTATTCAAATTTGAACACTCCCAAAAATCCCCCACCAAAAAACAAATCAACATGACCTTCCTTCATCCCCCTCCAAAAAAAACAAGTGACAGCACCCTTCCTCAATGCCACCCCCGTCCCCCCCAAAAAAACAACAAAACAAAACAAAAATGTCAAAATCCAAAAACAAACAATAAAATAAAAACTAGGTAGCAAAAAATACCCCCTCAAATACAGCCTTATGATATCAACTGTTGATATAAAAAAAAGTGATGACAACAAAAGACTCCTATCTAAATGTGTGTGTGTGTGTGTGTGGTGTGTGGGTGTGTGTGTGTGTGGTGTGTGTGTGTGTGGTGTGTGAGTGTGTGTGATGTAATATGTTTTATGTCTTTGTCTGTCATGCAATGACATTGTATTCATTTGTGTGTGATGTGCTGCATGTGTGTGGTGTGTGTGTGTATTTGTGTGGGGCTCTTCTCTTGTGTAATTATTCCTCTATCATCATAAATAAACAGACAACTGTCAGCACTACTATATCGTATGGTTCCTTTATCTTTGTGTAATTTGTCTCTCTCTCTTATTATTCAAATGCTTTATATAGATAAACAGACAACCTGTCAGTATTGATACATACCTGTCGGCTCTTTCTCTCTCTTATGTAATTATTCTCTCTCTCTCTCTATATATATTATCATGTATATCAATATCAAACTGTCAGCATACTACATACATACATACTGTATGGCTTTCTCTGTGATATGATTTCATGTTAAGTTTATAAATAGACAACCTGTCAGCTTATACAACATACCTGTAGCTCTCTTTTGTGTATTATCTATGATACGTGTTTATAGATAAACAGACAAACCTGTCAGCATTACACTACATACCTGTACGGCTGCCTCTCGTAGTTAACCCCTTCACACCAGCAAAATGGTAACGAGGCCGCACAACACGCGCCACTTCCCCAATCAGCTCTGAGTCCATCCTCCTGTCCAATTCCTGCACACAGTTACAACGATGATAAATGAACATTGAATACTCACAAATCCCCAGACTCACACACAGGCACTCACAATCCCCACCCATACACACAACAGGGCCTCATAAAACCCCTGACTCACAACAGGCATCAAAACCGCCCCCTCCCCCCACACACAGGGCCTAAATAAAACCCTGGACTCACACACATGAACCCACTCTTACACTACATTTCGAGTGAACAGACATTAAATTAAAGAATTAAAACCCAGACCCACACACAGGCACTCATCCCCCACCCCTACACTCACAAACCCCACCCAACACACAGGCAAACACCCCCACCCCTAACTCACAAAACCCCCGTCATCACACAGGCACTCACCCCCCACCCTACACTCACAAAACCCCACCCACACACACAGGCACTCACCCCCCCACCCCTACACTCACAAAACCCCCACCCACACACACAGACTCACCCACACCCCTCACAATCCCCCAAACCACACACCACCCTAACCAACCGACTCACGGCGTCTGACGCGTACTTGTCGACGCCTCGTGGCCACTGTGAGGTGAGGAGGATGTCGACACCCTTGAAGTGGGCATTGCTCTTCACGGCTGCAGAAAATCCACCACATCCTTCGAGCTGAACGTGCTCACCCCCCTCTCCCCCTTCCCCTCCACCCCGCTCAGGTAGGTGATCTGCAGACCCGAGCTTCCTCGGAATCGTCCATAGCGACCTGCACACACCACAAACATCGTTCGTTTGTCTGTTTGTTTTTCTGATATCCCTATTTAGTGGAAGGATGTTAAACTGAAGAACAACATTTGTTTGTTTGTCTTTTGTGTTCGATGATGACCTCCAAAACAGCAGAGGAGGCAGCTGCTGTTTTGGAAACTGGGCGGAAATTTGATTATAGTGGAGATGCCTTGCCCACAGTACATCCCCATTCTCTTGGTCAAGTGGGTAAAAGGACAGTCAGTGTTGGAGATGTTCTCCAAAGGCCAACTAGCAAGGGCTGGGCATGAAACAAATGTAAAGAGATACAATTTGAATTTGAAAGAAGACAAAAGAAGAGACACATGAAACAAATGTAAAGAGATACAATTTGAATTTGAAAGAAGACAAAAGAAGAGACATCAACACCAGCAACAACAAATTCAACCTTAATTTTTCAAGAATGACCCTGACTTACCCAGATACATAATACATCAACTATAAAAAAAAAAGAAAAAAAAGAGTCAACCTCTATTTTTAAAGAATAACTCAGACTCACCCAGATACATCGTACATCAACAATAAATTAAAAAAGAAAACAGTCAATGTTTATTTTTCAAGAATGACTCAGACTTACCCAGATACGTAACACATCAACAAATAAAATTATGTAATACATCAACAATAAATTTAAAAAAAAGAAAGAGTCAACATTTATTTTTCAAGAACGACTCTGATGACTCACCCAGGTATGTGATGTTCTCACACAAGTCAGCAGCCTGGGCTTCAGGGTAATAATCGCTGAGCTCTGGTTTGCATGGGCCCAGAATCAGGGTGGAGACGGGAGCTGCAGAGCAGAGAAAATGTGGTCTGTCAATGCAGTTCATAGCAGATCAACAAGTGAGAACATGCAGTCGTTCCATTTTGTTACATTTCTTGTGTTGTGTGTGTGTGTGTGTGTGTGTGTGTGTGTGTGTGTGTAGACATATAATTTGTTAATTTTGTTTGTGAACGGCTGCATGTGCGTGACTAATTTGAATATAAGCGCTTTCATTTGTGTGCTTTACAAGATTAAGCACTATATATTTATATCCCATATTATATATTATTATTATTATTATTATTTTCTCCACCAGTTTTTTTACATTTCATTTACTGACTTTCCCTGTGAGGATGCCAGGGGCCTGTCAGTATAAACAGCGTCCATCACCTGGAAATTCGGTGCTAGGAATTCCCTCTCTTCTATCCCTCTCTTTTCTTACTGTCTTCTTCCTTTTCTTCCTGTCACCTCCTTGGTCCTTTCTCCTGCTCCCGTTTTCTTTTTTCAAGAAAGACTTAAAAGATAACAATTCTCTCCCACGCCAAAGTGGGATGCGTTGGGCCTGACTTGTTAAAAAGAAAACACCCTCAGAATTCTGATAACTCACCCTTCAGCTTTCCAGATTTGTACTGTTCCCAGTCAGAGCTGTCCCGTCCAAAAAAGTCACCCACACATAAAAGAAGCTGCAACACACCAACACACACACACACACACACACACACACACACACACACACACACACACACACACACACACACATATATATATATACTGGTAATTACCAGCCTTATTCTACTTCCCACCTGAAAACTTTCAGGGAGCTATAAAAAAAGAAAGAAAAAAGATTGGACCATGTTTTTGTCTTGTTAATGTTAACAAAGAGGGTAGCTGACAGCCCTGTTTTATCATAAGACAAAAGCAGACAAGTAGACTTCTTGTTGTAACATGTACTATGGGCTATCTATCTTCATCATTTATTCACAGTATTTGATAATGACATTACACAGAAATGTATTATAAAAAAAGGCCACACAAAAACTTGAGCTTGTAAACAAAACGCCTTTGACCCTAATGGCAAACAAAACAATGTATACCGTTATCATATGTACTTTCTATACATATGATACACAATCATAATTATCACTGATGATCTAGGATACTAAAGAATGAATCACAGAGAGGTACATAACTTGACTGATCATCTATCCTGTTAAAAATTTTAAAAAAGCATTGCACAAACATGTTACATCTCAAGTAAGATTAATAATTAGATACCTACATCAAAAGGTCCGCCCTTCTTGTTGGCTTTGTTGAACTTGGTATACAGCTGTGTGATGTTACCCTCCACATCCCCACTCACCATCCTGCACAATATAATTACAAACATAACTATTATCATAAAGTCTGAATATATTGCAAAATGCTATGCAGGTTTGTTTATAATGCATGTGGATTTGCTCTGTGTCATGCAAACAAATCAGTAAAAATCTGTTTTAAAAAAAGAAGAAAAAGATAGAAAGAATTAATCATGAATTTAGAATGTAGTATACATTTGGTTTATTTAAAATGTTTGAATTATTATTATTATTATACATGGAATTTGTATAGCGCTCTCTCTCGTAAAGACAAATCAAAGCGCTTGCATTTGACCTACAGAACCACAGATCATGCTGCCACCAGATTTAGAATGCAGAATATATTTCATTTATTTAGAATGTTTGAACCATTAATACTATAGTATAGATTTATTTGGAAAGCTTGAATTATTTGGAATGTAGCATATTAATTATCATATTTTTAAAACAAATGTCTATATCATTTGAAATGTAGTTTATATAAGGTTTATTAAAAAATGTAATGCATACACATTTAATACATCCACAGCTACAAAAATGCAAGTAATTTGCACAAACACATAAAATACAAAATAAAGGCATAACACACACAGAGCTACACACAGAGTGTCTTACACACATACACACACACGCACGCACGCACGCACGCACGCACGCACGCACGCACGCACGCACACACACACACACACACACACACACACACACACACACACACACACACACATCAGTACCCTTCACTCCATCACCCCCAAATTAAAAACAAATTCCAAGGGCACAGAACTGAACAGTAAACACAAACACAGGGGAATACCAGTGGGGTGGAAAAAAATGGAACCACCAAACATGAATCCAGCTTTTGTTATTTTTCTTGTGGAAACGATGCAAAAATATAAAAAGTGTGTGTGTGTGAGCGTGTGTCAATCAATCAATCAATCAAATTTTTATTTCCAGATGGTACATTGAGTAAGCAGCGATCTGCTTTTTTCCATCAAGCCATCTATCTAAAGAAAAGAAAAGAAAAAAATCAAAACAATAGCAAAAATCAAATCCTAAACAAAACAAAAAATCAACAAAAAACAAAGTAGAAAATCCCTAGCAAAAAAAAAAAAAAAAAAAAAAAAAAAAAAAAAAAAAAACCAACGAAAGAAAGAAAAGGGGAAAAAGCAAACAAACAATTAAAACAACAACAACAAACAT
Source organism: Stramonita haemastoma (assembly GCA_030674155.1). Lineage (NCBI taxonomy): Eukaryota > Metazoa > Mollusca > Gastropoda > Neogastropoda > Muricidae > Stramonita > Stramonita haemastoma. The sequence goes on from CM060336.1 coordinate 48,335,190, forward strand.
TTCACCAACATTAACTTGCTAACATGATTTCAACAACTTTAAAATAAACTATGCCTATAAATAATACAAGCAACTACTATAACAACAACCAAAAGAGAAAATAAAATAAATAAAATAAATAAATAAAATAAATAAATAAAAATAAAAAAAATATTTTAAAAATCTACTCGAAAGCCATACACACATATGCACATACACCCACACACTCATACACACACACACACACACACACACACACACACACACACACACACACACACACACACCCGTGCATCTACACACACACACACACACACACACACACACACACACACACACACACACACACACACACACACACACACACACACGGTTTGCGCTCTTCCACTCAGCTCGCATACTCGTAGGTACATGCACACATTTAAAGTCCTTTTTAAAAAATCATATAGTGTCAAAAAAAAAAAAACCCAACAAAAAAACACTCTCTCACACACACACACACACACACACACACACACACACACACACACACACACACACACACACACACACCAGCTTATATCAATTACAATGTAACTAAAAAACATTAAGACTTAATAATAATAATAATGATAACAATAATAATAATAATAATAATAACAATAATAATAATAAAACAATTTAAAAAAAAAAAAAGAATAAATACAACAACAACAACAAAAAATTTCAAAAACAAATAAGTAAAATAATAAAAAATCTATAAGCAACCCATGTCAGACCACAACATCTCCACACTTCAACTCACACTTTACATTTTCAAAAGAAGACAAGGAAAAAACAACAAACACAACGACACCCCATGACAACACCCATCATCACTGAGAGGAAACAACATATACGCCAACAAACATACAATCAAACAAAAGAAAAACAAAAACAAACAAACAAACAAAAAACACATAAAAACACACCAAAAAACAAACAATCAAACCAAAACATCAAAAAACCAATCCACACGGACTACATATTAGAAGGAAGAAAAGAAAAAACAACCAAAGCAACAATACCACACGACAACACCCATCACCACTGAGTGGAACAACATAACAAACACATGGGCATGCACACATTTAAAAAAAAAAATTTTTTTTAATCATATGGTGTCAAACAGCCCATATCAATACAATGTCACCAACAACAAACAATCAGACCAAAACATCAAAAAACCAATCCACACGGACTACATATTAGAAGGAAAGAAAAGAAAAAACAACTAAAGCAACAATACCATATGACAACACCCATCACCACTGAGTGGAACAACATAACAAACACATGGGCATGCACACATTTAAAATTGTTTTTTTTTTTTAAAATCACATGGTGTCAACAGCTTACATCAACACAATGTCACCAACCATTATTTAAGACTTAAAAAAAAATAATAAAAAAAAAATAAATACATAAAAATAATTTTAAAAAATCCATGAAACGTCAATATGCAACCTATGTCAGACTACACCATCTCCACACTCCAATTCACACTCATGCTATGAGGAAGAAAAGAAAAAACAAAACAAAACAAAACAAACAAACAAAAAAACAAAAATAAAACCCCGAAAAACAAACGCAGCAATACACACGACAATACCAATCTCCACTGAGAGGAAACAACACATACACCAACAAACATTCAAACCAACCAAAAAACTAACAAACAAACAAAAGCAACAGAGAACCAAACAAACATAATGAACGAAAAAAAAAAAAAAACCAAGCAAAACAAAAACCAAAGCAAAAAACAAACAAAAAACAAGCAAACAAACAAACACAACCCCCCAAAAAAAAACACACACAAAAAAACCCCACACACTCAAAAAAGAAAAAAAATTTGGAGGGGGGGTGGGAACGGGTGGGGAGGGGGTATCAAGAGGAAGGGGGAAAACACAAACAGCAACCAGAAGAATTATAATAATGATTTATGATTATATTTCATAAATAAAAAACCCTACACATATGAACAAAAACAAACAAACAAACATTCAAACAAACAAACAAAAAACAAACAAAACACAACAAAAAACATACACAACAACAACCAGAACAATAAAGTAAGGCCTTTCCACTTATCAAAATAATATAAATATAATAGTGCTAATAGTCTCATTAGTATAATTAATAAAATATAAAAAAAATTAAATATTTATCCTGAAACTATTAAACTGGGTAAGTGAAAAAAAAAAAAAAAAAAAAAAAATCCGATCTAGTCGTCAAATCAGTGGTTTGGTTTTCTCCTTGTGAATTTGCAGAATATACACGTGTTTACATACATCACTTATTCCCTATCCTGTTCAAAATTAAATTATATTAAAAAAAAAATACAAAAAAACAACCCTTTCTCCACCTTTTCCCCCTTCCACATACATATATAGCAAGCAAAGTGTAGCTTTTTCAGTCACAGTGAGCCACACGTGAAAGATTTTTCGGGGTTAGCAGAGAGTATCAATATCTTTAGTCTGTTCTAAGTATGGTTGATTGGATTGATGTGTAGTTCTTAAACATTTTTGCATAAGCGCATTAAGTGATTTTTCAACTGATTTTTGAACTGATTTTTATTTTTGATACATTTTAAATGTTTTGGGAGCTTGTTCCATAAATCACTACCTGAATATAGGAAGCTTGTTTTGTAAAGATTGTTTCTGGGTCTGGGAAATGTTAGTAGATGGTTATGCCTGTGCTCATTAATTTTGAATCTATTGGTGATCTTGGGAGGGGCATTTCCATTGACAACTTTTTGTACAAATAGAGCTTTATTGAGATAAAGCCTGTTTTGAAATGTAAGAATATTTGTTAGCTTATAATCATTGATGGTTAGGGAGCTTGATTTTAATAGGACAAGTTTTAGAGCTCTTTTATATAATCGATGGATGAATTTCAAATTAGTTTCACTGCAGTTGTCCCAAAGAGATGAGGCATAGTCAACTATAGGCAAGATGTGTCCACAAAAAAAGAGTTTGCGTGAATGACTATCTAGAAAGTGTTTTATTTTTGATAGCTGACGTACCTTGTTTGTGTGTGTGTGTGTGTGTGTGTGTGTGTGTGTGTGTGTGTGTGTGTGTGTGTGTTTATTCTTTTATAGCGAGGATCATGGAATAGGCACTCATTTTTTTTTTTACATCCAGTCCCCGTGTATATGCAGTTTTGTAAATCTTGTCATTTGTTCCCACCGGCACACAATGGCCTACTCTTATGAAAAGTGGAACAGGATTCAATGTGTGCACAAGATGTTCTGTGTGCATTCGTACACGGGCCTTGGTTTATGAACTCTTCCGAAGAGAACTTGGAATTGTGTGTGTGTGTGTGTGTGTGTGTGTGTGTGTGTGTGTGTCTTCAATTTTACGTCTGTTCACTTAATGTGATATTAGACGTGTGTGTGTGTGTGTCACTGTGTGTGTGTGTGTGTGTGTGTGTGTGTGTGTGTGTGTGTGTGTGTGTGTGTGTGTGTGCGTGCGTGTGTGTGCATGTGTGAATGCATGCGTGCCTGTGTGTAACTAAGCATCCAACAGTGAAACGCTGGAGTGGAACAGTTGGTGTTCAATTTTCTGTTTAAGGCTTAATTTTTTTGTTTGTTTGTTTTTGTTTTGGTCAAGCTGTTGTTATGATTGTGGATACTTTAACTAACTACCTAATTAAAAATTCATACTGTCAATGCATAACTTAATTTTAAGTCAAGTTTAATCGTATTACAATATACAATATATTACATTATTAGTGTTACAAATCAGGTTTTAAAAGTTTATAATGAATTATAAATTTTATTATTATGAATTTATCATGAATACCGATACTCCTAGCAATGCAATAAACAAAATCTTTTCTGTACAAACAAGGCTGGAAAAATCACGTTTCTGTTTTCGTTTGTTTGTTTTTTGTAGTAGGTCTAACCCTCCCTTCTCCTTTCCCTACCCAAGGCCTATAGGCCTACCGTCACCGGTAGTATGCTAAATAAATCAGATCGATTTATTAGATGGATATTGGATCAACTCGAACTCAAACCAGAAAAAAATGAACATAGAGAGTACTTTTTATTAACAAATACTGTATTCACGGGACTGAGTTCTGACAAATTATTCGACGTAAACAAGATGCACGTACACTTTCAATGGTTTCTGTGACGCCATGCTTCAAACAATTTTGGAAGTGAAAGTCATAGCGCGCCAAACCGGAAGTACAGATTAACGGAGGAAAATATATATGCTACTAAATAATAATAATATATGGATATACCAAATATCCTTACAACAGTTAAGTTGTTAGTATTATCTATCTTTTCAGGAGTTCTATAAAAAAATAATTTACAAAGTTTATTGCATTAACTGCAGAACTTGTTTGTTGAAAGATGGCTGCCTGGGGACGGTTCGCGGCGTGATTGAACTAGTTTTGATCACAACTGAAACATCATCAGAGAGTAGAACACTACAGATATCACCTCAGAGCTTTAAATCAGCTAAAAATGGCTGAGAAAGGACTTAGTGGCCTTGGGAGTATTACATGGTGGGGATTCAGCCCTGCTCTTGATATGCAAGAAACGGGTAAAGATTCCAGAACATTTCTGATGTTGTTAGTCTAATAAGTGTTGACCCTTTTGCATGTAGTTCTTAAATACACTTATGGAGATGATGATGATAGTGGTGGTGATGATGATAATGACGACGTGTATGTGTGTGTGTGTGTGTGTGTGTGTGTGTGTGTGCGTGCGTGCGTGCGTGCGTGCGTGCGTGCGTGCGCGCGTCTGTGTGTGTGTGTGTGTGTGTGTGTGTGTGTGTGTGTGTGTGTGTGTGTGTGTTTTCAGCTGAGCGATGGAAGTTTCCACCCTTTGTAATGTATTTTGTGTGGATAGAGAGAAGTGTAACCTACTGTTCAAGCTTTTTTGTGGTAAAAATAGTGTGCAGTTAGTACTGACAATGTAATTTCAATGGTAGTGAAGACTTTTGATTCATATTTCATTGTGCTGCTGATACTGACAAGTGACATTGTAATTTCTGTTTTTTTCTGCAGGAATCTCAGAGCTGATGATAAAACTGGATTTGAATAAAGGGCCAGGTAAACATAGATGTTTTCTCTGGATGTTTATGAACATGTGTATTTCACTGTGAGTGTGTCCCTGAGTCAGTTATTTATTTTTGATTTATTCTTTTATATTGAGGATAATAGAATAAGCACTCATGTTTTTTTTTACATCCAGTCCCCATATTTTTCAGTTTTGTAAATCTTGTCATTTGTTCCCCCCGGCACACAATGGCCTACTCTTACAAAAAACGGAACAGGATTTAACATGTGCGCAAGATGTTCTGAGTGAGCGAGTGAGTGAGAGTGTGTGTAAGTGTGTGTGTGTGTGTGTGTGTGTGTGTGTGTGTGTGGTGTGTGTGTGTGTCGTGTGTGCGTTTGTGCATGCATGTGTGTGTGTGTTACATGTAATCGTTTTTGCTTTTCTCTTTGAATGGCAGAATGATCAGTTTGTGCTGTTGATGCTGTTCTCAGATGTGGGTGCTATTCTGTGTCATGTGCAGATGCTGTGAAGATCCTTGTGGTTGGAGGGGGAGACCTTCGTCACATCCTCACCACCATTGCCAGACGACACCGCCACGCAAAGAGGAAACTACATGTGCGTGTGTTGGTCATGGATAATGTTGCTGATATCGTTCTTGTGTTATGTGATCAGTTTTTAAGGGAAGCACTGTTGTGTGTATTCTTAATTTGTAACTAAACACATTTTGGCTTGTTTGACAGATGACAAGATGTTGTTTGTAACTTTTTTCTCATTCTGTCTTCAGTATGAATGTTAAGGAGGATGTATTCAATGTTTAGACATGTGCACCTCTAAAATCTTGTTAATTTGATTGTGAATGGCTTATTAGTGCAGTATGTAAAGCATTCTTAAATGATTTAGCAGATGGAGCACTGAATATGGGCTCTGAAGATTGTAGCTTTCATTCTGTCTTGACCAGCTTGAAAACTGCTCCAGAAACACACACACACACACACACACACACACAACAAAACAACACACACACACACACACACACAACACACACACACACACACACACACACACACACACACACACACCACACACACACCACACACACACACACACACACACCACACACACACACACACACACACCACACACACACACACACACCACACCACACACACACACACACACACACACACACACACACACACACACACACACACACACACACACACACACACACACACACATACTCACACACATTATCAAATCTCATATCCCTAAGTCAGAGTGTGGCTACCTTAACAATGGCTTGCAACAATGGCGGCAAACACTACGTCACAATATTAGTGAACTTCAGAGCTCCAGCCGAGAAATGAAAAAGAAAATCTCATGAATGGTTACTCCAACAATACTGTGTGTGGTATTCTTGTCAGCTTCATGTATTCAGTTCATGCTAGATTTTGAAAAAAAGAAGGGATAATACAGTATGAACTATAAAAGGTTCAGAACAGGTGAAAACTGATGAATAGGTGCCAGTGGTAATTGAGGAACACATGATATAACTTCATGTGTGTGTGACAGTGTGTGTGTGTGTGTGTGTGTGTGTGTGTGTGTGTGTGTGTGTGTGTGTGATGTGTGTGTGTGTGTGTGTGTGTGTGACAGTGTGTTGTGTGTGTGTGTGTGTGTGTTGTGTGTGTGTGTGTGTGTGTGTGTGTGGTGAGGAGAGAGAGAGAGAGAGAGAAGAGAGAGAGAGAGAGAGAGAGAGGAGGAGAGAGAGAGAGAGAGAGGGGAGGGAGGGAGGGAGGGAGGGAGGGAGGGAGGAGGGGGAGGAGGGAGGGAGGAAGGAAGGAAGGAGGAGGGAGGGAGGGAGGGAGGGAGGGAGGGAGAGGAGAGGAGGGAGAGAGAGGAGAGAGAGAGAGAGAGAGAGAGAGAGAGAGAGAGAGAGAGAGAGAGAGAGTGTGTGTGTGCATGGGTGCGTGTGTGCGTGTTTGTGAACATTTAATTTATATATATGCTTATGACTGATTTTGCGATGACTGAACTGTGCTATTGCAGTTCTTCATTGTGGAGACATCACTGGAACTGTACGCCCGACACATGCTGTTTTTGTCTCTGTCCCTGGAGATGCAGAAACGTATGGGTCTGCAAGGTGAGCTGTGGTGTGTGTGTGTGTGTGTGTGTGTGTGTGTGTGTGTGTGTGTGTGTGTGTGTGTGTGTGTGTGTGTGGCTGAGGAAATTCATTTAATACTGAGTGTAGCAGAGCAAGTACATTCCAGTTTCCACTTTGTTTTGTAAGCCATGCTCTCAACATTTAGAAGAGCGCAGTGCAAGCAACACACCACACTGAACATGAATGATTTAGAGCTAAGTGCACCACCACACAACAGCCGCGTGTGTTTTTGTTTTTTCCTGATCCTCTGCTTCCTTCTCTTTTTGCCAGAGAAGCATAAAGTTTTTTAAAACTCCTTTTTGTCATACTTAAGTATGTATTTGTGAAGATTTTTAATACAAAGTTTTGCTAGAATCTTTGTTGACAGTTGCATCAATTTAATAGATTAAGATATGCTGCATTGGAAAGTCACATGATTGTAAGAACTGATGAATTATATTTTAACTTTAGTTTAGCAGCCAGTCAGCCAGTTGGGGAAGCTAAAAGAAGAAGAAGAAGAAGAAGAAGAAGAAGAAGAAGAAGAAGCTAAAAAAAAGTTGGTAAATGTGAAAAACACATTTGTTTTTGCCAGGTGTGTTACTATGAGGATTGAAGATGTGACAGTTTTGTTTCAGTGACATACTGGTTGCAGTTTGAGGTTACCACAGCGTTAGTTTCAAGGAAAAAAATGTTTCAGCTTGTAGTTTTGTGATTTGTAGCAATTAAATGATTAAAGAAGAAGAAATGTGGTAGGGTGGTTAAAACATTCACCTGCCTATTAAGCAAATTATAAGGTTCTGGGTTCAATTGCCAGCCTTGCCCTCAGAGCTCTAGTTGAGGAAATGAAAGAAGAAAAGAAGAAGAAGAAGAGAGGAGAGAGGAGAGGAGGAGGAGGAAGAGGAGGAGGAGGAGAGGAGAAGAAGAAGAAGAAGAAGAAGAAGAGAGAAGAAGAAGAAGAAGAAGAAGAAGAAGAAGAAAAAGAAGAATTGTGAAAAAAGAAGTAGAAGAAGAAGAAGGAGAAGAGAGAAGATAATCAAGTATAGTAGTTTTTTCAAGCGTATAGATCTGTATTTGATATTCATGCCTAAAGGGGTGTGTGTGTGTGTGTGTGTGTGTGTGTGTGTGTGTGTGTGTGTGTGTTTCTCTGTGTGTATTTCTGTGTGTGTGTGTGTGTGTGTGTGTGTGTGTGTGTTGTGTGTGTGTGGTCATGCATGTGTGATTGTTCACAGAGAAGACAGAGATGTTTCTGGAACTGTATGGCAACACCTTGGTGCGCCAGCAGAGTGCAGACTATGTGGAGAAGATGTCGACAGAGTTCATCAAGTGGGTTTGCCTTGAGCTATCTTCAGATTAGCTAAGTGGTCAGAGAGCTCACTTTCCACAGTCAAGTTAAGCAGTGTTGAGCATGGTTACCAGTTCTATGGGTGACCGTTTCCGTGCCTTGGCTTCAGTACAGTACCCCAGTTCACCCAGCTGTAACTGGGTACCTGCCTTCTTTAAGATAAGGGAAGGTAAATCAGAAAGGGGGAGGAGATGGGTGGCCGCCCTCAACATGCTGGCCCCTAGAGAAGCTGAGGTCTCTGACGCCTTCTACCCTACAACCGCCTTAGGTTATGGGACACCTTTACCTTTTAAATTTTTTTTTTATCTTTGTTTTGCATATCGTGTAAACTGAAGAACAATCTTTTCTTTTTCTTGCTGCCTTACTTTTGTGGCTCTTTACCTTACTGTTCCCATGTCACTCATCTGGATCTCTCCATCTCAGTCATACCTTGGCTTATTACGTTGCATCCTCAGTGTCAGAAATTCATGGGGAATCCGGCACATTAACCACTGCACCGTGGTGGCTGGTGAACAACTGAACTAAAACTTATCATAAAGAAAAGCTGTAAGAATACAGCAAGATTAAGCTAGTCTTCCTTTTGCATTGTCTGTTTTGATCCATTACACATTTCCAGAGTTTTGAGCACAAAAGAAAGTTTAGTTTGAAATCTGTGTGTGAAAATTGGAATTTTTTTTTTTTTCCATTTTCATTTTCATACCACTTGAAGTCAATAATTGGAATAAGCAATGGGGAGTTGTTTGTGGTTCTTTTCTTGGTGGAGGCTCAATCTTATCTTTCAGTCAGGAATTATCATTGCTTGATGATGTTTAAGCTTGGAGATCTGTTTTTTTTTTTTTTTTGCAGAATGGTGACAGATTTTGACTACTTGGAGAAAAAACTGCCCTGTCTAGACTTGTCACAGCTAAAGGTTAAGTATTTGTATCTGGTTGCTTTCTTTTGTTGTTGTTGGTGTTGTGGTGGTGGTGTGTGTGGTGGTGGTGTGGTGGTGGTGGTGGTGGTGGTGTGTGTGCGAGGCACGTATGCATGCATGGTGTATTAATGGGTGGTGCATGTGTGCAAGTGCAATTGCATGTGTGGTGCAGCATGCATACATACATGTGTGCATGCATGCATGCATGTGTGTGTGTGTGTGCGTGCGTGTGTGCGTGCAATGTGTGTGTTCATGCCTATGGACGTGTTTACTGAAACACTCAGCTTACAAGTGTTAGTTTTTTGTGTTGTAGAATTCATACGACTCTCAGCAAAACCAAAAAGTGGGAGAGAGAAAAACAAAGCATGTTTTTTACATGTTATTTTTGCTTGTAGATTTGTTTGCTTTTTGCTGACACCTTTACTTCTTAAATGTAAGAATTTTGAAAAGTTATCTTTTTTCTGCCAGCTAGTGTAACTTTTTGCGTGTTATGTTGTGGTACCTATGAAACTCGGTGCTGCCGAAAGGGATGCTCGCTTGTTATAAGCTGTCCCCTCATTATAACACTCAGGATAAGTTTGTTTGCCTGTGTGTCTGCTTACCGTTTGTCTGCCTGCTCTTTGTTTTTTTTAAATTATCCTTTTTTTTGTTTTTTTCAGTTCAAGGAAAGAGATTTTCTGGAGGGTATCTTCAAGTTCTGGCGAAAATCTCAGCCTGAGGCTTATGATGCCAAAAAGTGTCTGGTAAGAATACATATATGTTTTTTTGTATCTTTGTTTTTGTTGTTGTTGATATGTTTATTCTTCTTTTTCCTCTTCTTCTCTCATTCGCTTTACACTGCCTGATATGTTTTATTCATTTCTTTGATTCTTCTGTGTTTTATTTCCATTTCTTTCAAATTCAAATTCATATTCAAATTCAAATACTTTATTTTCTAAAAAAACAGAGAACTTCACTTCTTCTTTCTTTCTTTTCTTTTTGCTCATTTTTTAAAACTAAGTTTGTTCATAAGGTTGGGTTGTTTTTTTTCATCTGTGTTTTCTGTCTGTCAGTTCATAGTTGTTTATTTGCTGTCTTTCTGTAGTGAATAATTGTCTGTGAATGTGTGTTTGTGAACATGTCTTGACTTTTTCCCCTGTTCCTCGGCTAAGAGTTCTGAGGTTCACCAAAACAGAGAGATTTTGCATACATGCAACTGTTTTTGTCTACCTTGAGGTTAGCCGCATTCTGACCTTAGGGATATTTGTGAAGATTGTTGTCGTTTAGCTGTGTTGTTTTTAATGTCATGCTTTATCTCACATTTGTAATATTTTCTAAGTGTCTTCAGCACAACTAAAGGTGTTGTCCCCAAAGTTGGAATGCGGCTACCTTCATGGCGGGCAAAAGCGGTGCATACATAAAAAATTTCACCAGTGTCGAACATGGGAAATGTAGCTGAGGAACAAACAAACAAAAAAAAAGAAGGGAAAAAAGGTATTTTAAAGGTAATTCATTGAGATGTGTTGTGCCTGGTGTATCATTTGTTGCCTGTCAAAAGTGTGTAAGCCTGACACAGTCTGTGTGGAATAAAGCCGTTTTTTTTAGGTTGCGGACAATCTTTACCTGTTACTGTGTATTGTGCAGGGAGCTGAGGTTGAGGCAGCACCTGGGGACTCGCTACGACGCACGCTTCAATGTTTTTGACTGGGACTACTCCATGCACCTCACTGAGAGAGGGGTGAGATGAGGCTTTAAAAATTAAAAAAAAAAAGAATTAAAGTCTCAAACAATGCATTCATTCCCGTAGGAATGCCGGGGCCTGTCAGTATTAATAGCATCTCGATATTCTGGAAATTCTGTGCTAGAAATTTCCTCATTTTTATCACTCTTTTTTTATGCTTTGTTCCTTTTCTTCCTATCGCCTCTTTCTTGTTTATTTTTTGCTTTCTTGATCTATTCTCCTGCCTTTTTTCCTCAGAAAGACTTAAAAGACAACAATTCTCCTTAATGGCCTAAGTCAGATGCGCTGGGCCAGACTTGTCAGGTGTTTAATGGCAGCGTGATGCATTTTTGCTCATAAAAACAGAGACAACAATAGTTGATGAAGAAGAAGAAGAAGAAGAAGAAGAAAAAGAAACAATGCATTAGAGCCATCTTTCTTGCTGAACTAACATTAATGGAGAATTTAACCCCCCATCCCCCCAAAAAAAGCTAGTATGACAAAATTTACAAAACTGCATACACATAGAGACTGGATGTAAAAAAGCACATGAATGCCTACTCCATTATCCTTGATAGAATAAATAAATAAATAAATAAATAAATAGTATCTGTTTGCCATAGGATATGCATTCTGTGCATGTAAGTAAAGTTTCAGCCATTACGCAGTCTAGATTTGTGAACAGAATCCTTCAGTATTACCATAAATGATGAACTTTGACCGCACAGGGCAGCATCATCCACACGCAGGAGTACAAGAACTGGCGCAACACGGGCGTGGCTTTCACCGTCAGAGAGGGAACCTACGACACCCCCAACAAAACGCTGGCGTCGGGCGTGCTATTGCGACATGTAAGGAGGATTGTTTTTCTCTCTCCATTTTTCAATTGTGTGGGAGAAAAGAAGTAGAAGAAATTGGTCTTGAATCACAGTCATTTGTGTGAAAGTTTCAATTTTTTTTGTGAACGGTAGCTGTAAAGTGAACCTTGGTACTGTGCTTGTGTTTAAAGTAATATAAAATACACTGATGTGTTTTGATAATGTTATTGTTTACGCTTGTTGTACATTTTACTTTGAGAAGTATATTTTTGATTTTTGCAGAACCATTTTAAAGCCTTTTGTATGTGAGCATGATTTTATGCATGTACATGTTTAGAGACATACATTTGTTCATGAAGTGACTGTTATTTATGCAAGTAAGCATACTCACACCTATACCCATACCCACATCCAAATACACTTCCTTACTCACACCCCCACACCACATCACACCATGCCACACCACTACCACACCAAATTTCACCTCACTACACTACACCACACTACCCCCCCCCCACACACACACACACACCAACCACACACACACCCAGCCACCCAGACACCACACACACACACACCACACCCAACCCCCCCCCCCCCCCCCCCCCCCCCCCCCTCACACACAAAACTGTTTACATCCTTACACAACACTAACAGTCACTGCTGTGCTTCACAGGACGGGGAAAACTTCGCCAGGAGAGGGTTCTGGGGCGACATCATTGTCAGTCCCTTCGTCCCCATCGGCATCGAGTGTGAGGAGAAGTCCTTCTTCAAGAAAGCCAACGGCATGCACACCAAGGTCAGAGGTTATAGAACACACGGCAGTAAGCTAACGGCATTACACCAAGGTCAGAGGTTATAGAACAGACAGCAATAAGCTAATGGTATACACACCAAGGTCAGAGGTTATAGAACACATGGTAGTAAGCTAATGGTATACACACCAAGGTCAGAGGTTATAGAACACATGGCAGTAAGCTAAGGGTATACACACCAAGGTCAGAGGTTATAGAACACATGGCAGTAAGCTAAGGGTATACACACCAAGGTCAGACTTTGTTCTTATGGCATGCACACCAAGGTCAGACTGTAGAACACATAAGCTAATGGTATACACACCAAGGTCAGACTGTAGAACACATAAGCTAATGGTATACACACCAAGGTCAGACTGTAGAACACATAAGCTAATGGTATACACACCAAGGTCAGACTGTGGAACACATAAGCTAATGGTATACACACCAAGGTCAGACTGTAGAACACATAAGCTAATGGTATACACACCAAGGTCAGACTGTAGAACACATAAGCTAATGGTATACACACCAAGGTCAGACTGGAACACATAAGCTAATGGTATACACACCAAGGTCAGACTGTGGAACACATAAGTTAATGGTATACATACCAAGGTCAGACTGTGGAACACATAAGCTAATGGTATACATACCAAGGTCAGACTGTGGAACACACAGCAATAAGCTAAAGGCATGTGCATGAAAGTCAGACTTTGAAGAACACTCACAAGAAAAAGGCAGAGACTGTGGCAATCTGTCTAAGAGGTGGATCAGTGGTCTAGAGGTAATGCACCTGCCCAGAAAGCAACAAGTCTGGGCTTGAAGTGTGTGCTGGTTTGATCCCTGTTTGTGCCTGAAACTTAAAGTTTCATAATGAATGGTCTTTAAAATTTTGATTGCTATGATGAACAATTGCACAGAATGGTCTTTTAAGTTTTGATTGCTATGACGACCAATCGCACAGAATAGTCTTTAAAATTTTGAGTGCTGTGATGACCAATGTCACGTGCCTGTGCAGACAGCGGAGGATGTGGCGGAGTTCAACATGCTGTCCTTGTTCCATGAACTGATGGCTGGTCAGCGCTACACGCTTCCCTCAGAGGACAGCAAGGCCAGCGACAAAGATGCCCCCACCAAACCCAAACTGGAAGGTAGGCAGGCAGCTTCATCAGGGAACATCTCTCTTTTTTTGATGGAATTGTTTAAAGTTTAAGATGTTACGTAATAAGGAATTATGTTGTTTAAGTTTGGTTTAAAAGTTTTGAATAGTTAAATACTTAAACAGTGAAATACCACCTGCTCAACTAAAAAGAAAAACAAAAACCCCCCAAAAACCCCATGCTGTCCTGTCTGTATCATTGCTGTCGATGGCAGGAGCTCCAAGCAATGTGACCAGAGTTCACCATCTCTCTCTGTCTCTGATGAGTTCTCCCATCTCCTGTTGTCCTCCCAGACCACTGACCTCAGTGATGGTGGCAATGTAGGATGTTGGTGGTCTGCCTCTTTTCCTTCTGCCCTCAACCTTACATCAGAGAACTGTCATCATCAGATTTGTCTGTGTGTGTTCTGTCTGCATGATCATCATACCTCAGTAATGAAGTCTGTGTTTATATATTAGGTGTGAGTGGATTAGAGACTGGGCGGGGGGGTGGGGGGGGGAGGGGTAGTATAGCTTACATAATGAAACCCGTCTTGAAGTCCTAATATTATGGTAAATGTTTACACATGGCTTACCACATACTAATGATACTTAAGGCAACATTTGATTACAAATTCTGCTGTGACTTGACATCTTTATTTTGGTAAAAGTCGTTGATTTGCCATCTTTCTTTGTGATGTTTTTTCTTCACAGAAATAACAGAGGAGGATGAAGAGGAGGAGGAGGAGAAGGAGGAGCAGAAAGAAGCAGACAGTGGTTGTGGGACACAAAGTGGCGAGGAAAATGGTGAAGACAGTTCTGCTGCCCAGTCTGCACCCAGACCACTGGACCTGGAGTACGGTGAGTACATGTGTGGTTTATGGGGACAGGGGGATTCTGGTTATAAGGCACACCATCCACACTTTTACAGATTTTGATGACATCACAGGTACATCTTGCAGATGTGTACAGACTTCAAGTCAGGTACATCTTGCACATATTTACAGATTTTCACGACACAGGCACATCTTCCATTTTTTAAACAAATATATTTACAAGTTTTTGACAACAACGCAGGCATCACTTCCTTTTTTTTTTTTCTCCAGATTTTCACGACACAGGCACATCTTCCACATTTTTACAGATTTTCACAACACAGGCATAGATTCCAAAATTTTACAGATTTTCACAACACAGGCACATCTTCCAAATGTTTACAGATTTTCACAACACAGGCACATCTTCCAAATGTTTACAGATTTTCACAACACAGGCACATCTTCCAAATGTTTACAGATTTTCACAACACAGGCACATCTTCCAAATGTTTACAGATTTTCACAACACAGGCACATCTTCCAAATGTTTACAGATTTTCACAACACAGGCACATCTTCCAAATGTTTACAGATTTTCACAACACAGGCACATCTTCCAAATGTTTACAGATTTTCACAACACAGGCACATCTTCCAAATGTTTACAGATTTTCACAACACAGGCACATCTTCCAAATGTTTACAGATTTTCACAACACAGGCACATCTTCCAAATGTTTATAGATTTTTACAACACAGGCACATCTTCCAAATGTTTACAGATTTTTACAACACAGGCACATCTTCCAAATGTTTATAGATTTTCACAGCACAGGCATAGCTTCCAAATATTTACAGATTTTCACAACATAAGTCAGCATATCACAAGGCACTGTAAAATACAGCATTTTTCACAGTGATATAGAAGTTTATTTTTTCCTTTTCTTTTTACTTTTAACTGAACTGCTTGAAATAAAACCAGATCTCTCATTCTTGTTCTAAATAATGTAATCGATCAGTATCACAAAAAAATGAACATGATCTTAAAGTATTTTGGAAATTGGAAAACATTTTAATCAATAGTCGCAATAAGTTCATTTTTAATTATTATCAGTTTCCTATCAGTGTCCATGAAAACAAAATTGTTGCAGTATATAAGAACCTTAAAAGTGGAAGGATAAAAAACCACTGCTTTTACTGCCTATTGGTCACTTGTGATTGAACTTTAAAAAGTATTACAGTTATATTGTCGTAACACGAGACCCGAAGTTCATGCTCTATAGGAAAAGAAGACAACCCTACACTACTTTTATTTTCAACATACTGTCATACCCCTGAGGTTTAAGCTATTTGCCCACTGCAAGTTGCATGTTCGAATAAAGCTGCAGAAATACCAAACTTTCATGTGGTCTACTTCAGACTCTGGTGCACACACCACCACCTTGTGCCGCACCGTCTGGTGAGTCTCCGAAGGCAGGAAGGCTTTATATTATTATTTATATTTGAATTTTTTTAATATCTTTATATTGTGGATAGCACTGAAATCTACCTCCTTTTCCCCCATTGAAGTTTGAGCGCAACGGTGCCAAGGAAGGTGGTTTTGCGTCCTTGGTTCATATCTTCTCCCATACCCAGCTGTCTGGTTACCTGACACTCTTTAGGGTAAGGAAGGAAAGCTAGCTTTAGTGCAAGGAATACTTCAATGCTGTCCACTAGTAGAAGTGAGGTTACTATCCTCAAATCCCTTACACAGTAGGTTATGGATATTGAGATCTTTTCCTATTATTTTATGCAAGATAAGGTAAGCACTTGTGTCTACATCCGCCCATTATTAAAGTAAGATTGTTTTTCAATATAGTGAAAGGCCTATTTCTACAAAAGCGAAACGTTAAATTGTCCAAGATGTTCTATTTAGAATGGGCCTCTTTTATAGTGCTTATTCGACTTTTGGGAGGCGACCTGTTTATTTTCCCAGAGAAAAATCCACCCGACAATCATATGGTCATCAAATTGCAAGGCAATTATTGACCACTAGGCATCCGATACCACAAAGTGTTGGTGATTGGTGTTATTAGTGTCCCTCATGGGAATTCCAGGTCCTGGTTGCATCCCACCTTTGGGCTTGCAGGAATTTTCTAATTTTCTCACCATTTTGTTGAACTAAGTTCTTTTCTCGATGACACTCTTTATTTGTTTATTGCCTTGTCCATCCCGTCTTATGGGCCAAAAAGACTTAACTAGAAGGCTGTCTCTCCACAACAGGTGCCTGATTGTCAGCGCAACAGAGCAAGACATTCTCTTATATGAGGACAACTGAATATTTGATCGAACTTTGGTACAGAAGAAGTAGATCCCCTAGAGATCTGCTGATTTGGTTATTATATTGTTTTTATCACGAATAGGATGTCAATTGATTATAATGGGTTGTATGTTTTTCATCGATTGCTGTATGTGAAGTATGTGTGTGTGTGTGTTTATGTGTTGGTTTGTGTATGTATGTATGTTTGTTTGTTTGTTTTTTGTGTGTGTGTGTGTATGTGTGTGTGTGTGTGTGTGTGTGTGTGTGTGTGTGTGTGTGTGTGTGTGTGTGTGTGTGTTTGTTTGTTTGTTTGTTTGTTTATTTGTTCATTCTTTTATTTCAAGGATAATGGAAATTTGTGCATGTGTGAGACGTAATTTATAGAACAGAGTTTTTCTTGTATTCATAGCCAGAAGTTGGTGTGTGTGTGCATGTTTATGTGTGCGTGCGTGTGTGTGTGCGTGCATGCGTGCATGTGTGTGTGTGTGCATGCATATGTGCATGTGCCATGTATGTATGCATGTGTGTGTGTGCGTGTGCGCATGTATGCATGCATGTGTGTGTGTGTGTGTCACCAGGCTGATGGTGGAGGTGAAGAAAGAAGTGGTGCAGCAATACGTGGACAGAGTCAGTGGTATGGCCCTGGCTGCTGGCTGCAAGGTGAGAGAGACAGAGACACAGAGAGAGAGAGAGAGAGAGAGAGAGAGGAGAGAGAGAGAGAGAAGAGAGAGAGAGAGAGAGGGAGAGAGAGAGAGAGAGACAGACAGAGACAGACAGACCAGACAGACAGACAGACAGACAGACAGACAGACAGACAGACAGAGAAAAAGAGACACACAAAACACACAACACACACACACACACACACACACACACACACACACACACACACACACACACACACACACACACAGAAGAGAGAGAGAGAGAGGAGAGGAGGGAGGAGAGAGAGGGAGAGAGAGACGACAACAGAGCACGCACGACAGAGCAGCAGACGCAGCACGACAGACGCACGACGCACGCAGAGACGACAGAGACGACGAGCACCACACCACCACGCACCACGCACCAGCACCACCACGCACGCACCACCACACACGCACACACACACATACACACACACACACACACACACACACACACACACACACACACACACACACACACAGTGCTGACCAAAGAGCAGTGCCATCATCATCATCATCATCATCATCATCATCATCACACCACCACCACCACCACACCACCACCACTATCATCATCACCACCACCACCCACCACACATCACCACACCACCACCACCACCACCACCACCACACACCACCAAACCACCAACTGATCATCATGATCATCAGTGTTATTGTTGCTGCAGGACTGGAGAAATGTGACTGGGAACAAGACACCGTCATCAAGACCTACTTTCAGCGATGACAGGGACAGCTGTGGCCCACACATCCCTCAGTGTCTGTGTCATTTGCTTCACTGACACATGACATGTCAGTGTCTGTGTCATTTGCATTGCTGACACATGACATGTCAGTGTCTGTGTCATTTGCATCACTGACACATGGCAGTCAGTGCCTGCTGGTTTCCTGCGTCATCTGGTTTCGTTCTCCTGGGAAAACGTCCAGCCATTTTGTGGGGGAAAAGGTGTGAGATTGTTGGAGTGTGTGAAAATGATGATAGGAGATCTTGGTTTGTCAGGAGTGATGGTGATTTGTGCATGTGAGTGGTTTTGTTTGTGTGTGTGTGTGTGTGTGTGTGTGTGTGTGTGTGTGGGGTGTGTGATTCTTTTATTTCGAAGATAATGGAATAAGCACTCATGTGCTTTTTTACATCCAGTCCCGTTTGTATGCAGTTTTACAAATTTTGTCATTCATTCCCACCGGCACACAATGGCCTACTCTTCCAAAAAGCAAAACGATTGTAATGTGTGTACAAGATGTTTTGCATGCATTCACACACGGGACCTTGGTTTATAGTTTCATCTGAAGGACTCTTGAGAGGAGTGGAGTCGGCTCTGATGTTAACCCTAGGGGAAAATATCCTGTATGTACGTCTGTGTGTTTGTGTGCCTGTGTGAGTGTTGCTGAAGAGAAAAAAAACTTACAAATGTTGCCAGTGTGGATGTGAGAAATCAAAGGATTTGGTGTGTGCAAAGACTGCAGTGCTGACAGTGCTACAATGTGTTACATTTTTACAAGTGTGGCAGAGAAAGAATGATTTAAAATTCTGGTTGTGTTTGACTTCTTCATTTGACATGTTTTATAGATCAATTTTATTACAAACCGGAGGAGAAAGCATGACTTTGCATTTATGGTTGTGATTGAGTTATTTATTTGACATGTTTATTTATCCTTTTTTTCATGCCATCATATCTGTACAATGCTACAATGACAGTTTGAAGTTGTTGAACATTCTGTCCAGTGTATTGATTGATGTTGGAAACATTAAAAACAAAATGTTTATAATGTGAACTGTACTGGGTTGATGATTTGTGAAAGGTTTGCATGAAATCAAAGAAACAAACAAATGCACAGAAGGCTCACCAACAAGAAAATCATAGTTCAGTAGCTTGCTATGGCATTTCCCTTCATGTAGTTAGTTAATCTGTTTCCAAGTCTTTTCAGCAAGAGGGAATCAGTATGTGAAACCTAAAAAAAAATTACACAGACAAGCAGACAGATACACACACACACATGCACGGACGCACTCACGCACGCACGCACACATGCACGCACGCACATGCACGCACGCATGCATCACGCAGCATGCATAGTTTAGCAACTTGCTATGGCCTTTCCCTTGTGTAGTTAATAAATCTTTTTCCAAGTCTTATCAGCAAGAGGGAATCAGTATGTAAAACCTAAAAAAAAAATATCCCAACTGGTATTCATTGTTGATTTGTCATTCCTGAATTATTAACTTCCTTTGCATATTGTACAAGATTCCACATGCAACATGCATTAAGTGCATGTAAAAGAACCCATGACACCAAAAAAGAGAGTTGTCTCTGGTATAACTCTGAAGAAGAAATGATAGTGAAACAAATATACATACAGATAGGGGGAAAGAGAAAGGGGGGAGGGGTGGAGGTGATTTTTGACAAGCTCTCACAGGGAGACCTGCCCAATTATAAAGCAGAGAAATTAACTGTGATGTACAGTACAGTACAATGCAAATACAATACAAAACAAAACAATACAAAAGCGGGTCTAATCACCAGGATGGTCAATTCACCTTCTAAGGGACAACAACAATCATTAACTCTACCTTAGTGCCAAGCAGAAGTTACTTCCCTTGGAACACAGTCGCCTTTCATGTGTTTGTAGGAACACAAGTCAGCCTACAAGCATACATTTGGTATAGCAGCAAGCCACATGAGCCACTGACTCATGCGGTTTAAGAAAAAACCAAACTACAAACAAAACGTCATGTACAAAACCAGCTGTGACACTCACACACACACACACACACACACACACACACACACACACCACACACACACACACACACACACACTGGTCAGGGAAATCATGTCAGTATAATTTGTATTTATTTATTTATTATTATTTACTTTATCTAATCTTTTATTTCGAGGATAGTGGAATAAGCACTCATGTGCTTTTTTTTTTACATCCAGTTCCCGAATGTATACAGTTTTGTAAATTTTGTCACCCGTTCTCACCGGCACACAATGGCCTATTCTTCCAAAAAAGCAGATGGGTTTTAACATGTGCGCAAGATGTTCTGCATGCGCTCGCACAGATCTCATTTTAAAGTCTCATCCCAAGGACTTTTGGGGAGTACTGGAGTCGGCACTGATGTTAACTCTAGAGGAAAAATCCTCTTGAACGAGGTTCAAACCTGGGTCAGCAGATCACTATGGCGGTAGGCTTTAAGCCATCCAAATTTTACATGGGAACTGAGGGTCAGGGATGAAACAAAATATCCAGAAACAAACGCTCCTGAAACTTCCATACAACACTTCTTCCTCCCCCTCCTCTTCTTCTTCTTCTTCTTCTTCTTCTCTTCTTCTTCTTCTTCTTCTTCTTCTTCTTCTTCTTCTTCTTCTTCTTCTTCTTCTTCTTTTCTTCTTCTTCTTTTTCTTCTTCTTCTTCTCTTGTTCGCTTTGCACCATGAGATGTGTCTGAGAAAAATAATGGCATGTCCCTTCCAGCTCCTCTCGTGGGCCCTACAGCTTGGTCTGCAGGGTTATCTCCGTCGGCCACACTTTCTTCCTCAGGTCGCTGAATAAAGTCCAACAACACAACCAACACAGTGATCCACATGACATGGTCACCTTATCATGGAATGTTGCACAACACAACATTGATATTCAGCACAGGCATCACCAACTGATTGTTACATCACTGATTTTTTCACACTGTTAACATTCATCAATGGATCAATCATGATTCACCCATGGTACAATATTCTGCTGCTGTTGGTTTTGCCATGTGGAATTTTTGGCAAAGAAATGTAGATCAGTGGTTTGCTTCTTTTGTTTGCGTTACCCTGGAGGCGCCGTGTGCATGTTGGAATAATAAGACTGCAGTTTACAAGGCTAAAGCAGTGTCCGGCAACTTTGGCCGCGCGCGCGCGCGCGCGCGCGCGTGTGTGTGTGTGTGTGTGTGTGTGTGTGTGTGTTGTGTGTGTGTGTGTGTGTGAGAGAGAGAGAGAGAGAGAGAAGAGAGAGAGAGAGAGAGAGAGAGAGAGAGAGAGAGAGAGAGAGAGAGGGGGGGGGGGGGGGGACGGGATGGAGGACGGGATAGCCTAGTGGTCAGAACATTGCGCTCGCAATCTGACGACTCGGATTCGATCCCGTTAAAGTGGATTTTTCCTCTGGAGTTAACATCAGCGCTGACTATATCATCCCCAGAAGTCTTTCAGATAAGACTAAAAACCGAGGTCCCGTGTGCGAACGCATGCAGAACATCTTGCACACACGTTAAATCCTGTTCCGCTTTTCGAAAGAGTAGGCCATTGTGTGCCGGTGGGAACAGATGACAAACTTTACAAAATAGATCACAACATTCAAACCGTAGATGGCATTGGTACATTCCATGGCATGGGGGTGGTTGCTGCTGTCACTCCTGCCTGTGTTAAGCCAACTGCTCGATGAGCACGCACCTCCCACTGATTTTGCTCTGCCTGATAGGCCCAGCGCCCCATGGTATAC
>CM060336.1:48364846-48367346 GCA_030674155.1 Stramonita haemastoma
GTGGGACTGGTAAATGTTTGTTTTCCCAAGAATCGAATGAATGGTGTTTTTAAGAGTATCTTCCCTTGATAATCACTATCAATGCTCTTTTTTTTTGGACATGAAACAAATTGTACACCATAATTGGAAAATAGGTTCAATGTGTTCCATAACCTATGTAGCCCTTGGGCAGCAAAAGTGTCAGACCTCGAAAAAAAGAGCAAAACAAGCAGTGATATAGCCATCCTTTTGGCTGGAGTAGAAATTTGTAGTAAAAAGTCCTAAGAAGGGTCGCGGGATGGTTAAGACGTTTGCTTGCCAACAGTAAACGAGGTTCTGCGTTCGATTCCCAGCCTAGCGCTTTGTTCCCATTTCGATGAAAAAATAAGTCAATTGACTAGACTATAAACTGATCCGTGTGCAACGCACGCAGACCATCTTGTGCACAAGTTAAAAACCCATTGCTGTTCTGAAAAGTAGGTTATAGTGCACAGGTAGGAGGGGATAAACGCCTCTCCCAGCATGCACACAGGTAGCGCGAGCCCGCGCGCACGTGTGTGTGTGGTGTTTGTGTGTGTGTGTGTGTGTGTGTGTGTGTGTGTGTGTGTGTGTGTTGTGTGTGTGTGTGTGTTGTGTGTGTGTGTGTGTGTGTGTGGGTGTGTGTGTTTGTCTGTCTGTCTGTCTGTCTGTCTGTCTGTTGTCTGTCTGTCTGTGTATAAAATGGGTGGTTGTGTGGAGGAGACATTAGGTTGGAAGGAGAGGAAAGGAAGGGAAAGGAAGGGTGTTTAGGAGGGCATGGATGCATATATAAAGCAGTGGGGAAAGAAAATCTGGCTGATAGAATTGTTCTTAATAGTTTATTTTGGGCTGCAATATTTTTAAAGGGATGTAACTTCTAAAAAAATATCAGGTTTGAAATCGATTTGACCTGTCCTTACACAGAATCTCGCCATTGGTAAACCTGGGAATACTAGCCAAAAAACAAACCAAAAGTGGACAGTAAAATAATTTGTTGCTGGAACTAGATATTCCGATTAAAGCGCTTAATAATACTGTAAGCTACGTACCATTGTGTCTATAGCTATTTACTATTTGTCTATGTGCCTATTGTGTCCATTTTTCTAACATTCAGACGGATCATCTGACAGACAACCTTTACCCGTTATTAATTCTTTAACCTTTACACTAACCTCAACTCTAACCATGAGCCCCCATGTGGACACAAAAGGCAGGTAGATATATGGTATATGCTAATGCTATATATATGGTATATGTTCGCACGTATTGGCTAGAATGCTATGTACCTGGTCTTTTTCCAGGCTGCCCTCTGCAGGAGGTCTATGCCTTGCTTGCCTCATTCTCACCACAGGGCAGTTCATTGAAGTTTTCAAACGAGAAAAGATATGCCAGAAGAAAAAAACCGCGAGAATAGACTAGGTCGGTAGGAAATAAGCAAGAGAGGATAGAACCGAAGGAAAAGTCAGAAAGAAAGCGAAGGATAGAAAAGAGAAAATTTCTTGCAGAGCATTTCTAGAAAGCTCTTTAGACTGAAAGTGCCTCCTCGCATTTTCGGGGGGGGGGGGGGGGGGGGGGGGGGGGAGTATGTTGACACAATGCATGTACATTTTTTCAGGGTCAGGGGAGGGGGTGCTAGAATTTTAGCAAAAAGGCTAGGAGGAAGGGGGGAGGAGGGCAGGGGGGTAGCAGTAACGTCTTTTTTTTTTTAAACATAGGGATGGGAAAATATTGAATTTTGAGAATTTTATTTAAAAACAAAAGTAAAGGTACCGGTCGTTAGAATGCCTATTTGGCAGGGGGTGCATATTTAAATTTTAAAGATTTAAAATAGAAATGGGGAAGGGGGGCACCGATGTTATAGGAATTATTGAATAATCATTGGAGCAATACACAGTGAGACTGCACTGCAGAAAATAGGCATTAGTAAAGAGTAGAAGGAATGTTGTGTGTTTTCGGGGTGTGTGTGTGTGTTAGCGCGTGTGTTTTGGCGTGTGTGTTGGGGTCAAGGTGTTAAAAAGAAAAAAAAAAAGCCGTTAGCGAAATAACATGATATATGTTATCTGTGCATGTAGCGGGATTTTATTAAAGAAAATTTGTTAAATTGCTGGATTTGCCACTGTAAAAAACATTGACTTAAAAAATCGCTGTAAATTTGGAAAGGTGGAGGTGAAGAAAGAGTGAAGTGTGGTTTAAAAGAATTACAGCATTAAAAAAATTACGTGTTCATCTTATTTAACAAACTTGCATTAGAACAGGCAGGATAGCTCAGTGGTCAGAAAACTCATTGTAAATGTGTACACGCCCACTTTAAGGACAGGGAAAGTAAAGCAGCGAGGGAGAGGAGATGGGCGCCGCCCTCAATATGCTGCCCCCTGGAGAAGCCGAGGTTTCTGATAACTCTCTCCCCAACGACAACATAGGCTATGGGACACATTTACCTTTTTGTGAATTAGAAATGCCGTTTATTTTTTAATTTTTTACTGGATAAGGTGCAAGAAAAATG
>CM060336.1:48372346-48389846 GCA_030674155.1 Stramonita haemastoma
GGGCAATTACAATACTGACAGGCATATTGATATGAATCGTAATCAAAGACACAAGATAGCTACATTTCATATTTGTTCAGACATTATATGATAGCTTCCAATAAAAATGTCACACACACTCGTACGCGCGCGCGCGCACGCACACACGCAAACGGATACATACACACATCAATGTATGCATACAATGTTATTAAAATCATTGACTTGAAAAGACAAATGATCACTTTTATTTGCGCATTGTACGCACGCACTCACACACGCACGTATACATGCATGTACACTCCCCCCCCCCCCACTCACACACACACACGCCCCACCACCATCCACACACACACACACACACACACACACACACACACACACACACACACACACACACACACACACACACACACACACAGAGTTTGTTTTTTAATGCCAATATTTATAAGAAAAAAAGTGATGCGCAAGGTTATGCAAGATTGACAGTAGGAAAGAACATGCATTTATGTATTGCTGATATCAAATCAAGTATTCTTTCTGCTCTGTACATCTTTGTCTTTGTGTCTCTGTCTCTATCTCTTGTTGTTGTTGTTGTTGTTGTTGTTGTTGTTGTTGTTCTTCTTCTTCTTCTTCTTCTTCTTCTTCTTCTTCTTCTTCTTCTTCTTCTTCTTCTTCTTCTCATCCTTCTGCTCCCTCCCCTCTTCGTCTCTACAAATGTCACGATTCATACAACTTACAAAGTTAGTACACATGTTACAAATAAACTTATGTTCCTAAATTTATACACGCGTCTACTCTTGCATTGAAATTCAAAGGGAACCATTGAATATAATTTCGCGAAAACCGTTGATTACTGATGTTGCTAGGATTATTTCCAAGTCTTCTGTAAATATTTTACGGTAGGGGTTTTGTTTATTTGTTTGTTTAGTCTAATATCACCAAGTGTGAATATACTTTAAATTGAACAACAACAACAACAATAACAACGCGTCTACTTACAATCTACCCAGAAAAGAAACTGAAATTGTGGTCTCGATAATTGTTTTGTATAATCTTTATCATATTTTCATTTAGATTGGTCATTATTATTAAAAACTGTTTTCTTATCCCCTCGTTTATCAACCTATTCCTGTCCCATCTGAAACTCTCCTCTTACCTCCCCCTCCCCTATTGTTTTCCATATGTACTGACATAATCACGGTGCCTGCATCAGACTAGAAATTTTAATGTCAGTGCTACTTGTAATAGTATGAATTCTAATCATAACATTAAAATGGTAAAATTAAATCACCAACCATTGCTGTATCTTATTATTTATTTAATTTTTATTTTAAACCGAGGATAATGGGATAAGCACTCATGTGGTTTTTGACATCCAGGCCCCGTGTGTATGCAGTTTTTGTAAATATTGTCATCTGTTCTCACCGGCACACAATGGCCTTCTATAAGGAAAAGCGGAACAGGATTTAACGTGTGCGCAAGATGTTCTGCGTGAGTTCGCACACGGGGCCTCGGTTTATAGTCTCATCTGAAGAACTTCTGGGGAGAGTGGAGTCAGCACTGATGTTACAATGAGCTCTCTTCACCTTTACCACTCGTTCTCCCATAGTTTATCTTCATGTTTCTTTTTTCCAAAATGAAGACAGTTCCTAAAGAGAAAGCCAGCTACATTAATAAACGCAAAAAAATTAACGTGAAAAAAAACACTGTACTGGGGCATAGCTTTGATCAGGGAACACATTAATTAACCTTTTCACTACCGTGTCCTCATGTTTGTAAAGAGTGAACGTCCTGTCGGGTGCAACAGCATTTTCAACGCCACCCACGCAAAATGGCGGCAGAGAGAAGTTCAGGTGTGTGACACTGTCACATTGACCGCTCCCATCTTGTCCTCACCGGCCCTCTAATGGAATGTCTGTGTTCATTCTCTCTTCTGAGACCTAGGGATGTTGGAAACGCCATCTGAGCATCTCAAAACGTTCATATATTAAATGTTGTTGGAAAAAACGGAGTAATTCTGTCATGTAGGTTTTTCAGCTGTAAGAAAAGGGAAATTTCACAATATGCCATCTCATAATATTGTTTTATAACTTTTTTTTCTTCTTCAAACTTTTTATTCGTTGTTGCCTATGAAGTGTCTGATGCTATATCTCATAAATATTTTAAATACATACAGAACTCTCTCTCTCTCTCTCTCTCTCTCTCTCTCTCTCTCTCTCTCTCTCTCTCTCTCTCTCTCTCTCTCTCTCTCTCTCTCTCTCTCTCTCTCTCTCTCTCTCTCTCTCTCTTCTCCCCACCATCAGTTGATCTCCCATATTTATTAAACCTTTAAAAATATAAAAAGAAGAGAAAAGAGATGCCATGTGCAATGAAAAATAGAAACAGAATGATAAAGAGGGGGAGGGGAGAGGAAGGTTGTGAGGTGGATAATTTTAACCAGGGGGAACAAATCTATCATGCCACTTTCCTGCTCCTTTTGCTGTGAAGAGTCACAGCCCTGTAGCGTGTCACGGCATTTTCAACGTCACCCACGCAAATTTTGTACAGAGGAAGTTGATGTGTGTAACGCTGTCACACTGAACACACTCACCTTGTCACCACCTCACCTCTAATGGACTGGCTGTGTTCCTTCTCCCCTCTGGGAACTGGGAATATCAGAAATGTCATCTGAACCCCAGACAGTTGTCGTGTTATGGACTGTCATGGAAAATAAGCCTTTTCATGTCACTTCCTATTTTGTTTTTGCTTGTGGTGTGTTCAGTTTTTGTTTCTGTTCCAATATTTCTGACACAGAAGGAAACATAGTCTAGGGATGGAACTGTTGTCTAAAAATACTCATGGTACAGGGTTCGTACAGCATTAAGTCGTGGCTACCCATATGGCATTTAATATTACACAAGAGAAATGTGACGCTCCACCACGAAATGAGTCGCTTAGCACATTACCCAATTTTGCGCTAGGAGCCTTTTAAAGAGATGGGGTCAGTTGTCAATTTTGTGAATTTGGAATATCTATAAATAGATCTGTTATTATCTTATATGAAACTCAAGAAATTTTATTCCTTTGCTTTAATGTGTTTTGAAAATACCAAAACACTCATTTGACAACTGTTACAAATAACTTGCCGTTTCTCATTTTGCCACATCTGCAGTGTATCATTTCTATTCTGTAATATGTTTGCACAGAATTGTCCGATTTCAATCTGTTTTTGTATATGATAGCTGCTTTATTGTACATTAATAACTTTCTCATAACATAAAGACTCATGTGCACTCACTTCATTTATGTGTGAGCGACAAATACTTGACTATCTTTAAAACTCACTTCTCAAAAGGAACAGACAAGGTTGAACCCAGCTGTGCAATTTCAGCTTTCTGAAGTCAACATGAAATTTTAATGTAACAAAAAAAGGGGCTTAAGCGATGATTATGAATTGCACACTTTTACATTACATTAAATTACACAGTTTTAGAGTTTATTTTCATGGAAGCTTTTGGATTTATTAAAAAAAAAAAACAACGTACATCAACACTCTCTTGTCCTAAAAAAATATCCAGGTCTCATCTTGAGGAGGGAGTCAATAATGCAAGAGAGTCACTAGAGTGGTCAGTCTCCTTGAGGGCATCACTGATGGACAGACAAGTGTGGGGACAGACAGACAGACAGCGAAGAGTGCCCAGACACACAGGACAGAACACCGGCCCTTGCACCTGTCCCCGCTGACAGAGACGACATCTCTGTGGGGACAATGGCCAACACTCCCCACATGACAGCACTGACGTCCTGCCCTCACTGTGAGTGGTGGAGTGTGGCCGTTCTGGTCCCTTGGCCTGTGCTATATTTAGATTGGTTTTCTTCTCCCTGGAGGAGGAAGTGAGTTAGCCAGGGTGTAGCCTCTCTGCCAGACTGCTGGGGATGATTAGGTAGAAGGCGTGTGAGAGGAGGGGTGCGTGGGTGTGTGATTTATTGAATTAGTGGCTCAGTAAGTGAATTTTTACAGAAGTTGATCTGTGTAAACTTGTCCTCAGGGAAACTGCGATAAAGAATGCCATTACCAATAGATGATTGGATTTAGTGTTTTAAAGATGCCGGTGTAGATTATTTAATGGAGCTAATGTTAAACTGAAAAGGGATCGACTTTTAGTTTAAACATTATTTCTTCAGTACATCTTTTCTGAAGTGAATTTGTTGCCGAGGAACACACACATACACACCCACACACACACACACACACACACACACACACACTGACACAACGTCAGAACACACACACAAATTCAGTACAATTCAACATAACAACAATCAGTTTGATTTTAAGCTTGGTTTATCTGGACCTTTTATATAATTTAGCTGTTGGCTGTTTGGAATATCTCTTTTCAACATAAAATAGTGTGTTCCTGAAAAAAAACACTGAATATTTTTCCAAACTCTTTAAGAGTGATTCAGTGCACTCTCTATAGCCCTGGTATACAGTATAAAAAAGGGTAAAAGTGTCCCATAACCTGTGTGGTTGTAGGGGAGCGAGGTAGTCAGAGACCTCAGCTTCTCTAGGGGCCAGCATAGTTGAGGCGGCGCCATCTCCTCTCCTCTCCCTGACCCCGAAGAGGGCAGGTGCCCATTTACAGTGGGTGAACTGGGGGGACTATACTGAAGCCAAGGCGCGCAAACGGTCACCCATCCAACTAGTAACTACGCTCGACGCTGCTTAACTTGACTGGGGAAAGCCAGCGCTCTGACCACTGAGCTATCACGGCCCCTATATCAGTCAGTATAACCACTAAAAAAACACAAACCCGAAGTGGACAAACGAAAAGAAGGCGAGGCCGGGGTCAATATTTCAATCATAGTAGATACATTTTGGAAGAAAAACAAAAGTTAATCAATGATCTTGGTTGCCTCTTGATCCAGAAGATGGAGTTAATGCTATCAAAACATTCTGGTGCAAGCTGATTTAAACACCTCCTGTAAACTATTTCACAATACAAACTGGGGTGCAACATGTTCATGTGTAAGACCTGTGTCAGCGAAATTATGCTGCTATGTTCCCGCATGTTTAAGACTGATGATAGCATTTCTACTTAAACCATTGACAATTGGCACGCACAATAAGCAAAATGGCACTCGAAAACGTGAAAAGAAATTGCACGTACTTTTGGGTAACATATGCATAATGATTGTATACAATGACAAATCACCTCAATCTCAACTATTGTCTTTAGACCACGAGACAATTCGATGACTCAGGACAGGAAGAAACCAGGGCAAGTGTCTGTGATATTTCTTCTTTTTTGTTGCTGTCTTATCTTTTCTGACATTCAAAGATGCTGCTCCCACGCCGTTCATCCATATCTAATTGTGCATTACAATCATAATTCAAACTCATCTTGTGTGTGTGTGTGTGTGTGTGTGTGTGTGTGTGTGTGTGTGTGTGTGTGTGTGTGTGTGTGTGTGTGTGTGTTTTAATAGTAATACTGAAGCGGCCGCTGGCCACAGACCATAAAAGACCCTGAGTCCATGGCGTCCATGGCATGAGAGAGAAGCTGACTGTCCTCTGATCAATTCCACCACCATAACTATTGGTTCTGATGGGGCCTGAACCCTGACCTAGCCCACTCGGCTTCGATAACAATTGCACCACAGCAGCGGGTAGGATTCTAGGAAGTTATCTAGCCTGTAAATCACACACTGGGCTCTACAAACAGAGATCGCAGGTAGCGCTTATCAGTGATTTGCACAAACACCATTGATGCCGGTTTGTGATTTGGCTGTATGTGTTTGGCACACACGATAAACTATGGAAATCTGACCGAGGTGAGAGAGAAATAGGACAGCCTGACTTGTGGAAATTGTATGAAAAGGACTAGAAGCATCGTTTAAGAGACCTCTTTATCATGTGATTTGGTGCAAAACAGTGTGATGAGCAGCAATCATCGATATTAATTATGCATTCTGCAGGGTAATGTATGGTATGATCTTGGAAATGTCTACACTTAAATCAGATATTTTCAAATGTCAGTTATTAGTGATGCACACTGACTCATGGGAAAGTCTTGCTGCAGACAGGGCACAGTGGAAACATCAGTGCTCTCTGGGAGCAAAGACCTTTGAGGCCAACAGAACAGCTGCCATCCTAGAGAAAAAGAACAGAGGGAAACAGCGTCCTGCCCCAGTGGACTCCTATCCCTGCACTGTCTGCACGTTAAGCAGCACATCCAAGATTGGTCTTCATTCTCACATAAGGACCCATTCCAGCAACTGGCCTGTCTGCCTACTCATCTGTCGTACCCACAGGAGAGTCCATCACTAATGAGCACTTATATTTTTCAATGACAATATTCAATTTAGTGTTTGTCTTGTTAATGTCTATCATGGACATCTATCGATTCATTCTTTTATCCACAATCATACTAGTAGTAATATAATATTAGGCCTAGTAATAGTATTACACTCACCCTTCACACTTCTGTGAACAATTCAATATATAACACTACCATCTTATATAATAGGCTGCCAGTCTGAAATTGATTTTTTAAAAGTTTGAAAGCTCTCCCATATGTAGCCAACTGGTACGATTTTACAGAATATGCGACCATTTGCCGAAGACTTTCATTCGGGAAACTTGGTCCTCTCATCTCTAACACAGCCATTCTGAGATGAGATCCACAATAACTCAAAATAGAAATATAAACACAAACAAATGAGTAGACAGGTACAGAGATAAATGAATAAAACAAAGCCGAATAACTACAATTTTCAGGGGGGGGGGGGGGGATCTGTGCTGTTGTGTTGTTGTTATTGTTTGTTTATTATTTTTTTATATTTTATTTATTCTTTTATATCGAGTATAATGGAATACGCAACCATGTGCTTTTTTAAAATCCAGTCCCCGTGTGTATGCAGTTTTTGAAAATCGTGTCATCTGATCCCACCGGCACACGATGGCCGACTCTTACGGAAAGCGGAACAGGATCTAACGTGCGCGCAAGATGTTCTTTGTTCGTCCTTCTTGCACCAGGGTATGAATAATGCAGAACAAATGACCAGGACAAAATACCATACCAAATATTTGACCAAAACATGGACCACACATAGTCACCTTCACCTCCACCTGTAACATAGTCCCGCGGACCGTGGGGGTACCACTGAATATTTCGCAACCAGCTTCCTCCACACATAATCATGAACACCAAAGGTCAGGTCTGGGTGTGGGCGGGGAAGTTCCAGTTTCTGGCGTTGGAGGATCCATTAGCGACAACTGCCACGACAGCAGACGATCAATATGGCGGCACTGTTGCTCCACTTAAAGTCCAATTTCGTCCAAAGTTTTCTCAGTATATTGAGCTAATCCAATACCCGAGGTCTGGTACCGGGGACAGTGTATTAATTAATCATTACGCCCACACTTCGGGGGAGCTTGTACCCGTGACATTTTTCTTTAACCTTTGAACAGGATGGTAGCTGCAAAAATGGTGGCGAGTTTATCTTGGTTTGTGTGTACCCTGACGTGGGAGGGTCTGTATTTACGGGTTGAGTTATATCAGTGCTGCTGCTGCTATTGCCACATCAGCTCGTTGCAATCTCGTCACATAGTTACACACAAGTTCGTCTAAAGTCCAAAATCCCTCAACTAGTTGTCCTCTGAAAGCAGTCATTGCCATGTCACTGCAAGGCCACTCGCCAGAAGAGGCTCTCCAGACCTGAAGACTTTCAAGAGAACACAGAGCTGGGATGAAAGGAGATCTCGAAATTATAGTGTTGTAGAGGTCGCTTTAGGACGAGGTCTAGAAATCTCTCTCTCTCTCTCTCTCTCTCTCTCTCTCTCTCTCTCTCTCTCTCTCTCTCTCTCTCTCTCTCTCTCTCTCTCTCTCCTCTCTCTCTCTCTCTCTCTCTCTCTTCTTCTTCTCTCTCTCTCTTTTGACAAACCCAACCAACAGATCCACTAGTCGTGTACAAAAAGTGTTAACTTCAAATAATATGTCCGAGATGATATCTTTAGCAATATATGTAACACAGGCTCTAGAAAAACACAAGCAGACTATGAACCAAATAGATTCTATATTAATAACTAAAAATATTTGTTGATATTTGTCTGGATTCGAGTTATTATTCATGTTTTCTTTTCTGTCCATCCATTATTAAAATAACATTTATAATTAGCCCCCTTTGACTGATGGGCTTGTAGCTTTTGTCAAAAAAAATGGTTCATTCGTTCATTCATTCATTCTCTCTCTCTCTCTCCTCTCTCTCTCTCTCTCTCTCTCTCTCTCTCTCTCTCTCTCTCTCTCTCTCTCTCTCTCTCTCTCTCTCAAAAATAAAGATTTTAAACTGCATTTGAGTTGATGAGGAGAACAATTACTTTACCAATACCAGTGACACAAAAAGTCCTCAGTGCAAGTCGGAGAAAACTGTTAACGTCAAACCCACCAGTAATTATCATCCTGATTTGAATCAATGACTACTGATAGTACCTCTGTCAGAATTTGTGTCCCCACACACACACACACACACACACACACACACACACACACACACACAACACACACACACACACACACACCACACACACACACACACCTTTTTATAATGTTGACATAAGCTAGTCGACCTCTCGCTCATTCACTCCCTGATCGATCTTTTACCGAATGCTGCTGATAACCAATCAACGATCAAAGAACCGGCACAAAGCAACCACACCAATTCATGGCACCAACAAACTAAATCAAACCAGCCTGGGCAAAAAATAAAGTGAAATAAAGCAAAACAAAACAAAAGATAAAAGCCGTTTATCACAATTATGCGAATTATCCCATCGATAAACATTAACTGATCAGACAATCTGCTCATGAATACATCAACTGATAAATCATCCGTTGTGGATGTTTAATGATTCGTTCTTTCTCTAAGCCAACCACTGTGGATGAAATTAAAAAAAAAAACTACAACAAACCAAACAACTGAATAATTCATTCATTCATTCATTCATTCATTCATTCATTCATTCATTCATTCATTCAGCCAAGAACCCCCACATCACCGCACATCTAACATTTAATAAAGACAAACATGTCTGCTAGAGGCGGGAAGCGGCGCGCCGATCCTCCCCCACATAGTTCGTTCCTCCTCTTGGGAGAAGAAACCGATCTAAATATAGCACAGGATGGCCACACTCCGCCTCTCGCAATGACGTGGAGGAGGCCGCTGCTGTCATGTAGGAGGTGCCTGTCTGCCTCCGCCCCCCACCTGAGACTGGTGCCTGGGAGATTTCTGTCCGCCCGTCACTGCAGATTGGTGCAGCAGCAGCAGCAGCAGGGGATGTTGCTGTTCACAACTCGCGCCTTTCTGTCAGCAGTGTCCAGTGAGTGACACAGACTCCCAGACTCCCATGACAGGCCCAGCTGTTTTTGTGGCTGAGTGGGTGGGTGGTCATTTGTTTGTTGGGTTTAACTTTTGAAAATAGATCATCAGTCTTGGTTCAACTGTTGAAAATAGATCCAAAGTATTGGTTTTAACTGTTGAAAATAGACTCAAAGTCTTGATTCAATTGTGCAAAAAAGACCCAAAGTCTTGGTTTAAACATTGAAAATAGATCCAAAAAGTCTTGGTTGAACTGCTGCAAATTGATCCACGGTCTGGGGTCAACTGTTAGATCCAAGTCATTTTTGGAGAAAAAACCCCGCCATCTTAAGACGGATGAATAACGAGGCAGCTTATTTAGAAACAGAGAGCTAGTAACGGCTTTCCCTCTGAAATATTACTTATTTGTTTTGACGTTTTAAACCGCTTTCTTGTTGTGAACAGACACCCTTTCATGACAAAGGCTTTGTGGTGATATTTCAAGTGGCCTTGAATTGACCAGTAATTATTATGGCAGGCAACGTGCAGAAACAGAATCATTGGCCTGGAACTGTTTTCTTCGCAGGACATGGCATCTTTGAACATGAAAAAGCAAGTCCTCATTTTTAAAATGATTTCGAAGACATAGCTATAGTTCTAGAAGAAAAGCTGTCACTGTCATGATAGAGGTTATCCTTATGAACTTTTTCGTTTTATATAAACCAATCAAACACAATGTTATTCTGTACATAACTGAATTTATTTACATATTCACAGAAAAAAAAATTCAGTTATGCAAAGGATAAGATTTTGTTGAATGTAAAAACGAATGTTTGATTGTCGAGATAGAAAGATCTATTTCTAGAGTTGGACGTACATGAAGTTGAATGACAAACAAACATATTTCTCCATTATTTTTTTATATCCACTTTACATAAATCCTAACTCTCCAAGCCCATTATCACGCCAATGTGAACCCAGGAAAAACAAACACACGTGGGGCATAAAAGAAAAAAAAACACCCCAGCATCTGGCGCTTATTTCTGTCAGAGGAAGCATAATTTTGCACTATGACGATACCACCCTCCATTAATTTTCTGCCCAATACTAAACAGAATGCTTTCTAAGGACACACGCTCAAAGGTGTATAGAGAGCTGTGGGTTTTGTCACTGTGCCACACTGACACTTCTCCTGCTTGCTAATATGCCTGTCTGTCGGTCTGTCTGTTTGCCTGTCTGTCTGTCTGCATGCCTGTTTGCCTGCATGTCTGTCTGTTTGCCTGCCTGCATGCCTGTCTGTCTGTGTGCCTGTCTGTCTGTCTGTCTGTTTGCCTGTCTGTTTGCCTGCATGCCTGTCTGTC
This sequence comes from Stramonita haemastoma, assembly GCA_030674155.1. Classification (NCBI taxonomy): domain Eukaryota; kingdom Metazoa; phylum Mollusca; class Gastropoda; order Neogastropoda; family Muricidae; genus Stramonita; species Stramonita haemastoma. Next base: position 48,383,023 of record CM060336.1, read on the forward strand.
TGTCTGTCTGTCTCCCTGCATGCCTGTCTGTCTGTCTGTCTGTATATCTGCCTGTCTGCCTGCATGCCTGCCTGTCTGTCAGCCTTCATGTCAGTCTGTCTGTCTGTCTGCCTGCTTGCCTGCCTATATGTCTCTCTGTATCTCTGTTTGCCTGTCTGCATGTCTGTCTGTCTGCCTGTGTGTCTGTCTGCCTGTCTGTGTGTCTGCCTGTCTGCCTGTCTGTCTGCCTGCATACCTGCCTGCCTGCCTGCCTGCCTGCCTGTATGCCTGACTGTCTGCCTGTCTGCCTGTCTGCCTGCCTCTCTGTCTGTCTGTCTGCCTGTCTGCCTGCCTCTCTGTCTGTCTGCATGCCTGTCTGTCTGTCTGCCGGCCTGCCTGCCTGTCTGTATGCCTGTCTGTCTGCCTGTCTGCCTGCCTCTCTGTCTGTCTGCATGCCTGTCTGTTTGTCTGCCTGCATGCATGCCTGTCTGTTTGTCTGCCTGCCTGCCTGCCTGTCTGCCTCCCTGCACGCATGCCTGTCTGTCTGTCTGTCTGCATGCCTGTCTGTCTGTCTGCCGGCCTGCCTGCCTGTCTGTCTGTCTGTCTGAATCTCTCCACACTTCATGCTTTCATCTTGTCATCGCTGTCCCTTTAATGGAGTGGCGGTGTATGCTCTCTCCCCCAGGACCTCGCTCAGTGTGTTAGATATGGCTGTTTGGGCATTGACTGGTATTGATATCTTTATGGATGTTCCAACCCCCCCACCCCACTTCTCCCCGTCCCTTGGTTGGTTTTTATTTGTTGGTGTATGTTTTTTGAAAATGGCTAATTTTCAATGTGGATAATGAACGCTTGTAGTATATTTTCTTTTTTTGTTTTTGTGTTTTTATGGTAAAATGTATTTTGTTATTTTGTTAAAAGTCTTATAGTAAAAAAAAAAAAGTTGAATGTCCAGAAAAGGTTTTCATTCATTCATTCATTCATTCATTCATTCATTCATTCATTCATTCATTGCTTCCTTTCTTTTTTTGTTTTTTGTTAGAACATTTGCATGATTGTTTCTCCCTATATTAAGTATTATTTAAACTTTTTTTTAATATTCATTTTACAAGAAAAAGAATGTAAGTTTTTAGAATTTTGTTGGGTTCACTTTATTTCTCGGTATAGTCTCACTTTGTTCACACATGTATATTTATGTATGTCCGTTGTGTTCGACAATGACCTCCAAAACACCAGAGGAGGCAGCTGCTGTTTCGGAAACTGGGCAGAAATTTGATTATGGCGGAGATGCCTTGCCCACAGTACAACCCCACTCTCTCGGCCAAGAGGGCTTAAGGACAGTCAGCGTTGGAGACGTTCTCCAAAGGCCAACTAGCCCCCTGGGCTGCAGCACATAAGGCCTGTGCAAGTCAAGCCTCCTAGTCAGACAGTCATAGTCGATCACTAAAGACTAAGCTGTAAAGTGGAATTCCATGAGTGGGAAAGAAAACCACTGATCATACAGCCTCTCACTTTGCTGTTGCACCCAGTGTGAATGGTTTAATCAAAAACTGTGATAAATCCCAGGCGTAATACGCTAGTGTGATATCATTCTTTGTTCTGAATGGTCTTTTCAACCTCCTATCAGAACATGCATGATGTTATGTAACACAAAATGAAGTGTTTTGATATTTGTTTTACTGCTCAGCATTCTCAGCGAGGACCACAATGCCCGGAACATGGATTTTTTAAAATCCACATTTCAACACAACTGTCCCACAGTTCTCGTCTGGTATGTCAACCAGGGATATAGTACTGGTCACCCACATTTGATCTATCAGGAGCCACGGAGATTCGAACATCAGATTTCAAGCTGTTTGGATCAAAAGTTTGTCTTTTCCACTGGGCTAATGGGCCTATGTTAAGGCATTTCATCCGAAACTAATGACCCATTTAAAGGAAAAAGCTGTTTGAATTTCTTTTAGCTGATCGTTATCTACAGAAATATAACAGGAGAGAAAGGCGTTCAAGATAAACACGATCAAAATTGTGACTGATTAAAAAAAAAAAAAAAACCCGGTCAAGAACGCAATCTGATGCTGAAACTGCAAAATGGGAATGGCCAACACATTTTTTGTTGTGTGAATTTTTAAAAGCTTCACCAATTTAGAAAAATGTGTTTTATTTATTTACTTTTTTTGCATTCTTTTATATCGTGGATAATAGAATAAACACTCGCGTGATTTTTTACATCCAGTCCCCGTGTGTATGCAGTTTTGTAAGTCTTGTCATCTGTTCCCACCGGCACACAGTGGCCTACTCTTACGAAAAACTCTTACGTGCTTTCTAGATTTGAGTACACAACTAAAAGTAGAGTAATGTGAGGGGAACTGAAATTAAGTTTGTTGTCTTTGAGCCACCGAGTTTTACATAATTGATCAGGTGAAAGTGAATGGCTCCAGGGGTACCCTGCCACCTGTCCCAATGTGCACTGTCACTCAGAACGACAACTGGGTGTAAATACTGGCGGAAACATCAGACCCCAAGTGGGCGCAGATCAGAGGAAGAATGCTGGCGTAGGTGGTATTGTACAGAAGGTAAGCTGGAAGAAAACGTCAACCCAACGTTAACCTGCAAATATCTTTTTCAAGAGGACTGAAAACCTGTCGACTCAAAACCACAAAGGAAAAGAATCTAGTCACTTTCGCTACCAAAAAAAAAAAAAAAGAACGAAAAGAAAGAAAATAGCCAAACCATGTAAGATTTTAGATATGGAACTCAACGACTTTCCTTAATCAAATGAGAAAGTCAGACACAGATCCCAGCCAGGCCGAGGCCTCACCCCCTCCCCCCCCCCCCGCATCTGCCAATGAGGCCTACACCTGGACAAGGTACTACCGTAGACCTGGGACACATGTATAGACCTGGGAACACGTGTAATAGACCTGGGACACGTGTATAGACCTGGGACACGTGTATACCGATACTCCACGGTCCAGACTTCATCAAGCACTGAAAGGACAGGCGCAGGGCAGGAAAAGAGGGGGTGGTGGTGGTGGTGGGGAGGGGGTGTGGTTGGGGTGGTGGTGGTAGTGGTGGGGGAGGGTGTGTGTGTGTGTGAGGATCTGGACGCAGTCACCGGAGAGGGACCCTGCATTGTCAGCAGGTGATGAAGTGCCTGTCGCCAAACGCACAGGAGTGTGTGGAGTACCTTGCAGTTGACTCACCTAACTGACGGAAGAGCGGCCAAAGTCCCCATGATTTCCCTCCGGTAATACAGGCTTCCCTGTGTTAGAGTCTGTGTCACTGTCCATGGTGGAAGGGCAAAGGTCACACCTACCAGTGACGTTTCTTCTTCATGCACGCGGCGTCCCCTCCTCTCTGTGTTTCCTACTGGGTGGGGATGTGTAGGAGATGGTCTTCTGAGGGGGGTGACAGCCCTGATATGGCTTTCGTGGTCGGTAGGACTGTTAACAAAATTATTATTATGATTATGAGAAAAGTCTTCTCCTAGGCTTGTAACTCTGCAAGAGTTTTTTTTTTGCTGCCTCATTTTATGCAACGTCTCCGTCCTGCTGTTCCCACGCCGCTCATTTCAACGCCTCCCCCGCAACAGTCATACGTGTACCCAGGTTCGTTATGTCTCAACCTCAGGGTCGGGAGTCCACAGGGAGCCCATCAATATGAGGCCGCCGTGGGGCCACCAACCAGAGGGGCCCTGCACTTCTGCTGGGTCGCTTTGGTGGTGTTCAGTGGTGCCTGTTCTGAGCTAACATACAACTCTACAGGAGGTTTGCCTGCCCACTGGGGTCAGCCCACACAGTACCGAATAGGTTGCTCTACACTAGCAAAGAAATCTGATTAGCAGATTCTTGATCAGTGCCATTAGCCAGTGTATTCATCAAGCTTTCAGCACGTAAATGGGATGTGATGCTTATTTACTTTTCCATTGTCCTCTTCTTAAAAACAAGTGTATGCAAAGAGGGAACTGATCTATCTATCTATCTATCTATCTATCTATCTATCTATCTATCTATCTATCTATCTAATCTATCTATCTATCTATCATCTATCTATCTATCTATCTATCTATTCTTTAGTCTGGCGACTGTGGGGCACCACTGAAGACTTGGCAACCAGTTCCCTCCATTCCTCTCTCTGTTCTGCCTTTCTCAAAATTTGTTGAGTTCTAGGCCTGTCCATTCGCTGATGTTGTTCTGATACAAAGAAGGAACTGATACAGGATCAAATGATGGGGATGTTCGAGGTGTATCGTGTGATTCTGGGCAATCCATAACCTCAATAGCTGAAGCCATACATCATTCAACAGTGAAAAGGAAGGTTACTATAGTCTTTCTCAGGTCCCTGCATACTCCTGTCTCCTTTGATCAATAGTTTTGTTCTAGAGGTCTGCTTGTTTGAATCCCCTAATAGTGAATAGACATTAGATCAAGCAAGAAACAAGCGATCGGGATGTTTCTGCATCCCACAATATGTTATATATAATATATATATATATATATATATATATATATATATATATTATAATATATAATATATAATATATATATTATGCAGACGTACCACTCTTGTTCAATGCAGGTTTGATCTTCTACATGAATGTATAAGCAAAAGGATGCAGTAATGAAAGATCTGCAGATGAATTAACTTGGGAGATTGTTTCTTCTTGTTGCTGTTACTGTTGTTGCTTTTATTGTTGATGCTGATGCTGATGCTGATGTGTTGTGTTGTTGTTGTTGTTGTAGTAGTAGTAGTAGTAGTAGTATAGTAGTAGTATAGTAGTAGTAGTAGTAGTTGTTGTTGTTGTTCTTGTTCTGTTCTTGTTCTTGTTCTTCTCTTTTCTTCTTCTTCTTCTTCTTCTATGAACACTCAGACAGTTGCTATGAGCGACATATGAGCATAAACTAGTTGCGTTCCTATTAAGCCCTTGACAACTCAGGCCCAGCCCATCCGACTTTGGCGTGGGAGAGAACTGTTATCTTTCGAGTCTGTCTGGACAAAAAGGCAGGGGAATGGATCAAGGAGGCAGAAAACAGACAAGAAGGAGGTGGCAGGAAGAAAAAAAATCGAGACAAAAACAAAGAGAGGGATAGAAAAGAGGAAGTTCCTTGCAAAGATATTCCAGAAGGTGAGGATGCTATTTATATTGAGAGGACTGATGCAAAACAGCGTGTAGTTACGAAATGCTCTGTACACGCACACCTCTGTCCCAAAAAAGAACAAGAAGAAAAACCAAAACCAAAACAAAACAAAACCCAAACTCTGAGAACAGGAAAACTTAGAAACTGTGATTAATGAGACCCTCTTTGTTGGCGCACAAAGGGCAGTTATCACACACCACACCTGAGGGTTGACCTAACCTGAGCAAACACCTTCCTGTGATGCCGGAGATAAAGAGTCAGGGACATGAATACGTGTGTGTGAAGTTCGCCTTTGAAAGGGCCGGTAATCCAAGACAGTGGCGCAGCGCGTTAGCAGACGACCTCAGCCAAGCTGAGAGGTGTCAGAGAACACCGCTCCCTTCTGAGGGGCAGGGAGTCACTCCGCAGGGCAGAGGCAATGGAGGTAGTGTGTGTTGGGAGGTATGCAAACTTCACTGGAGAGAGCTTTGAAAAAAACAACTGAATTCTGGTTGTATGGCCTTTCTTGGCAGTGAAAACTTTACTTTTTTAAAGTTAGACACCGGAAAATGGCTGTATTAAAAAAAAACAACCCACTTTTTTTTATATATAGAGTCCACATGAATAGAAGTAAGGTCTCATCAAGTATGTAAATGTAAGTGAAATAGAATGCAACTTGTGTATAGTGTACAGTGTATAGTGTTTCCTTAATTAATGTCACTAGCTTACTTTTTAAAGCTAGTTTCAGATAGCAGGTTCACACTCATGGTCAATCTCAACTGACATGTTGTGTTTCGTGAGGTAGGTACACTTGATTTGTTGTGAAGGGAGGAGGAGGGGGGGGGTGTCCAGTAGGTGAGAGCTACAGGTCTATAATCATTTAGAGATTTGGGGTGATGATTTTTCAAAACATGACGAATAATCGATTTTTTCCCAGAGGCTAGGAATCTGGCACGCTTTCAAAGATATAGAAAATAAATTAATAAAAATATGACAAAACTATTCAGCATAAGTTAAAACCCGCCCACAAATACCATCCACACCCACAGCCTTTCTCGCATGCAATTTTTTAAAATACTGATTTCGCATTTGTAAGATTAACGATAAAATCTTCATCTTCTGGATCATTCACATACATTTTTTGCAGGTTAAATAGAACAGATCAAGCTCATGTTTACAATCTTCACTCAAAGAGGCAATAGAAATCATTTCATCACCATCCAAAGTCTTTTTATGCTTCTGGCATGTAGGCAGCAACAAAGGTTCTCCACTCCTGCCTGTCTGGCATTTCTGAAGTTCCCAGAGTGTTGGAGGGTCTTCAGCTCTGTTTCTATTGTCCGACGCCAGGTGTTCTTGGTCGTCCTCGCCTGCGTTTTCCTTCTGTGTCCAGTGGAGGCTGTTCGGGCGATGTTCCCTTGTTCCCGTGCTTCAAAAAAAGCCCTTTTTGTTCCTCTATTGGCTTTGACTGTGTTGATGTTTTTGAATTTGTTTGCCCTGAAAGTTTTTATTTTGGGTTTATATGCAGGTATCAGATAAATGATGTTGTGGTCTGAGGTACCAAGGGGTAGGAGAGCAACAGACTTGTAGGCACATGAATATTCCCAAAACATATGTCATGAGTTTTGTTTTCTGGAGTAAAACGAGCCACATAATAATTAAAAGCAGGCAAAATGGGTTTTATATCACTGGTTAAAATCGCGCAACACAAAACACAGCCATTCAGGA
>CM060336.1:48394846-48397346 GCA_030674155.1 Stramonita haemastoma
CTGATATCTTTTTAACATCTCTAGGTGTGTTCTCAACTCATTCCATGTTGATGTCTATCACAGGATGATGACATTGCATATTGGATCTTCAGCATGTGTAACCTCCTGGGAGAGGGATGGGCTCTGCCAGGTTTAATCTGGTCACGACTCACGGCTTGGTAAAAACAAAATCAGAGCAGTTTTTATATATTTATTTATTTATTCATTTATTTATTTATTATTTTTACATCGAGGATAATGGAATAAGCACTCATGTGCTTTTTTTTTTTTTTACATTCAATCCCCGTGTGTTTGCAGTTTTGTAAATCTTGTCATATGTTCCCACAAGCACACAATGGCCTACTCTTGCGAAAAACGGAACAAGGTTTAACATGTGCGCAAGATGTTGCGTGCGTTGGGACACGGGGCTTCGGTTTATAGTCTCATCCGAAGGACTTTTGAGGAGAGTGGAGTCAGCACTGATGTTAACTCCAGGGGAAAAATCCCCTCGAAAGGAATCGAACCCGGGTCGTCAAATTGCGAGAGCAATGTTCTGACCACTAGGCTATCCCGCCCCCCAATGTAGTGCCGTAACCGCCCCTCTAGGCTGAGATCCTTGTCATCTTTGACAAGCTGTACGCTTCACGCCCTGTGCTCAGTCTTTAGTCAGAGAGGAAAAATCCTCTGAAGCCAGGAAACGGCTGCCTTTATAGTAAACTGAAGTAAAAAGTTTTTTTTTCCTTTATAGTAAGGTTCTTAAAAACAATCACACATGCACACCTATCCAGTGTGTACCTCCACTGTCACAATGATTCTCAGATGTGGTGATGGAGTTTCGGTGGTCCAGAGGTAACGCACCTGTCTAGAAAGCGAAAAGTCCGGGTCGAAAGTGTCATCATCATCTTTCATCATCATCATCATCATCATCATCATCATCATCATCATCATCATCATCAACATCATCATCACATCCCCTCCTCTCTCCTCTCTTTACACCCAGTGGTGTGTAGGGCAGCAACAAAGACTTTCCCCTCTGTCCTATCCTGGGCCAGCCTGGTCAATGAACTCCAAGAGTGCTGCATGGCTTCCATCTCACATTCCACTGTCCTCCATGTTGTTAATGTTGTTGTTGTTGTTGTTGTGCGGTGGTTCAAACCCCGTTTGGGCCTAGAACCCCCCCCCCCCCCTCCATCGGACCAAAGTGGTGGTGTGGGTATTAGTCTTTCAGATGAGACGATAAACCAAGGTTCTGTGTGTTGCACATAATTATTTAGTGCACGTAAAAGAACCCACGGCTACAAGAGAGATTGTCCATGGCAAAATTCTGTAGAAAAAAGCTACTCTGATAGGGAAAAAATACAACTGCATACAGGAATAGGAAAAAGGGTGGCGCTGCTCTTGTGCCGACACAGCTCTCCCAGAGGAGAACAGGCCAAATTTCACGCAGAGAAATCTGTCGTGACTTAAAGTGGTGAAAAAGTAACAAACAAAAAGTAAACCGTGTTCAATATCTTGATAGACTAGTTTACAAATTTAATTGGTATTTGTCTTATCATACAACATGTTATAACAGTTGGTTTGTGTTAAAATGCATGCGCATGTGTGCGAGATTTTAAAATATTTTGTGTGTATGTATTGGTGTGAATGTGTGCGTGAGCCATGTGTGAGTGTGTATGTGTGGATGCGTGGGCATATGGTGCGCACACGAATGTTTGTGATTTTACTTGGGTGAGTTTGCGGCTGGCTGAGGTGTTGCTGACTTGTGGGTGCTCTTTGTGCTGTGATGGGTACGTGCTGATGTTCAGAACCCGTGTTGAGCTATATTGATGTTATTTTTGTGTGGTTATTGTTCTTATATATGGATTTTAACCCACCTGAATTTCTTTGTTTTAGAAATAATAAAGTATTTTGAATTTGAATTGAAAAGAGTGCATATTCTGGATAATCCATAGAGTGTTAAGCTAGAAAATGCCCAACAACAACTACAACAACAACAACAACGTTGAGCAAGTGCCACACAGAACCGAACGCACGAACCCGTGACTTGCAGACGGTTTAGCTCCCCTTGTTCACTGAACCGGTAGCGTGCGTGGTAAAAAAGCTAAACCTTTAATGCTGACATCCCTGTGTCACACACTACTTAGCACCGTTCCCTGCACGCACCCACATAGGAGACATACCAAACATTGCATGGCCGCTGTGGATATATACAGAACGTGTCACTGGCTATAGAATTCAACAAGTCGATGCAACCATGCTCTCTCTCTCTCTTTCTTCTTTTTTTTTTCAATGGACTACAGCAAGGCTTTTGGGTATGGTTCATAAATAATTCATTCCGGAGACGTCTGAAAACTGGGGGATTTTGACAGTGCTCTGCGAAAGTGAGAAGAGATAGGCTAATACTTCTAAACCCGTCTGTGCCAGCTGGGGCGTAGATTTTTGAAACTCTGTGTGTGTGTGTGTGTGTGTGTGTGTGTGTGTGTGTGCGTGTGCGTTGCGTGTGTGTGTGTGTGTGTGTGTG
>CM060336.1:48404846-48409846 GCA_030674155.1 Stramonita haemastoma
ACAGTAGCCGTGTGGCTATATCAGGCAACAGGCTGTCTAAATGCTGGGGGTGGTGAAGTCTGGAGCAGCAGGTTTGAATCCAGCAAGGCGTGGTGATATTCTTCCTCTTCGTCGTTGAACACTACACACAGCAACTAGTGCTGCCGTTAGGCGCATGCGTCGTGCTGCAAGTCAGGCCCTGCACATCAGACTTCGCCGTGCGAGAGAATTGCTATCTTTTAAGTCTTTCTGAAGAAAAAAAGGCAGGAGAAGGGACCGAGAAGGCAGAACATAGACAAGAAGGAGGTGACAGGAGAACAGGAGCAGTGTAAAAGCAAAGAGAGGGGTAGAAAAGGGTGAATTCTGAGCACAGAATTTCCAAACTGTGGGGATACCATTTATACTGACAGGCCCCGATATCCTCAATTGGGAGCTTGGTGATGTAGGGGTGGGACTCTTTTTGTTAAAAACGAGTGCAAGGTTAAATTACCGTACACGCTTTGATACTTTTACTTGCTGTGCATATATGTACACATACAGAAGACCAAGTATGTAGGGCAAAAGTCAGTAGGTTACGGTAAAAGTTCGATCCTTACACCCTAAATTCCCCTTCTCTTAAAAATATCCCCCAACAAAAAAAAAAAAGAAACAACCCCAACCAAACGAGACCAAACCAAAATGAACAAACAACCCCCACAGACCCAACAAAATCCGAAATCAAAGCCATCCCCCATAAAAACAACAACATATCATCTAAGGAAAGGACCCCTATCCAAACAAAACAAAATAAACAATCCCCCCCCCCACCACAAACCCTTAAAGTAATACGCCTTTCTCTAGTTTGAGGCCCCCCTCATCCTTCCCCCAAATCACTTACATTTCTTTTTTATTGGCCGAAGGTAAGTGAATATTTCCCCCGGCAGAGTTCTTTTTTTGAGGGTGGGTGGGTGGGTGGGGGTGGGGGTGGGGGGCAGTATAGATTCCTATTGTCATTATTCCGCTCAAGGTTCACGATAGCTTAGTGGAACAGTACCGCTTTAGGCCGTGTGTGGTGTGTGTGTGTGTGTGTGTGTGTGTGTGTGTGTGTGTGTGTGTGTGTGTGTGTGTGTGTGTGTGTGTGTGTGTGTGTGTGTGTGTGTGTGTGTGTGTGTGTGTTTATATATATATATATATATATATATATATCCTTTGTATAGAGGATAACTCAATAAGCGTTGGTGACCTTTTTTGCTTGTGTGTGTATGTATGTGTGTGTATGTATGTGTGTGTGCGTGCGTGCGTACATGTGTGTATGTGTTGTGTGTGTGTGTATATATGCGCACGCGCGTGTGTGTGTGTACGTGCGTGCGCGCGCGTGCGCGCGGGGCTGGTGTGTATGACTGGAACAGTTTGGCGCAATAAAAAGGTTTATTTCAAAGTGCCCAGGGACACCTTAAGGCGGGAGGGATATTTGTGGTCTGGAAGGAAGGAAGAATGGAATGACTCCGAATATAGAAAGTCCGACCCTGGGGCAGCACATCCATGGAGGATAATTGTTATTCGTCTCTCCCAGCGTCTGGGCTGGGGGGCTCTTTCAGAATTGTATATTCTGAAATGAAAATATGTGCAATTGCTTGCAATATCTTATTTTAGGTCACTCTCTTTGTTCCTGTTCTGTCCTGTCGGTTTGTCTTCTCTCTCTCTCTCTCTTCTCTCCTCTTTCTCTCTCTCTTTCTCTCTTTCTCTCTGTCTTTGGTCTCTCTCTTCTGTCTGTCCCTCTGTCTCATGACTATTTGGGCTATGATTAATTCATCTTTTTTTTTCTTAGTTAAATATGTTTTGTGCCCAGTCCTCTTCCCACTGTCCCCTTGTGGATGGGTGAGTGGGCTTAATGCTTATCACAATAAGTTATTGCCATTGTCATTGTCATTGTCGTTGTCATTCTCTGTCTCTTTCTCTGTCCCCGACTCTCTCTGTCTCTGTCTGTCTCTCTGTCTGTCTGTCTCACCCTCTCCCTTTCTTTGGAAGACAGTATCATTCTCTAGCTAAAAGCCAAGACTGTCCATACAAGGATCAGTGCAAGGAGGGAGACGAGGAGGCAGACAGAGAAAACGATGCGAAGACAACATTAGAGAGTGGATGGGCCTTGAGTTGGATGACTTACTACGGAAAACTGAAAACCGCCAGGAGTGGAGGAAGCTGGTTGGAGAGAGAGAGAGAGAGAGAGAGAGAGAGAGAGAGAGAGAGAGAGAGAGAGAGAGAGGAGAGAGAGAGAGAGAGAGAGAGAGAGACACACACACACACACACACACACACACACACACACACACACACACACACACACACACACACACACACACACACACACACACACATATATATAGTCATGGAGAGAGAAGACAGAAACACACACACACACAAAACAACACACACACACACACACACACACACACACACACACACACACACACACACACACACACACACACACACAACACACACACACACACACACATACAACAAACATACAACGTCCCCCCACACAATTATTCATCCAAACTAAAGAAGAATAAGATGAAGTTGATAACAGACAAGAATGACCACAGAATCTGTAACGATATAATTCTCCGTTAACATCAACATTATGTAATTCTGGAAAAGAATACGATGTTGGCAAAATCACTGCAGCCAGAAATAGCCCTGCATTGGGTTGTTTTATTCGTGAAAATCAGATATAAACCCACAGCCGTTTTTCACATCCAGAGACCTTGGAGGTTTTTCCTAAATTCAGTGGTTAATAAAAATATAGATTAATGAATGTTTTTGTATTTTTGTTTTCTTTCACATTTAGGATGATAAAACTAATGGGTATGTATACATTTTACTTTTCCTGTATTTGTGTAGAAAAGATATTCATATACGCGAGTAAACAACGCACACACACACATACACTGGGGGACAGGATAGCCTGGTAGATGCACATTGGGCTAGTGATCTGCTGACCCAGGTTTGAGTCACGTTCAAGAGGATTTTTCCTCTGGTTTTAACATCAGTGCCAACTCCACTCCCCCCAAGAGTCCTTTAGATGAGACAATAAACCAAGGTCCCATGTGTGAACGCTGGCAGAACATCTTGTGCACACGTAAAAACCCATTCCAGTTTCTGGAGAAGTATGCCATCGTGTGCCGGTGGGAACGGATGACAAAGTTGACAAAACTGCATACATACGGGGACTGGATAAATAAAAGAATGAAAAAAGGATAAATAAAAATAAACACACACACACACACACACGCGCGCGCACACACACACACACACACACACACACACACACACACACACACACACACACACACACACACACACACACACACACACACACACACACACACACAGAGGACCCTGAATTGAACAAGTTTGGGAGTAGACACTGCTAAAAATGGCCCCAATGGCCCTGCAGATTTCCCTTACCGTCAGCATGATGCAATTTTGGAAAATACTACAACATTGGCTGAGAAATGGTGGCCAGAAATAGCCTACAATGGATAGCTTCATTTGCCCAAATCAGATATAAGCCCACAGCATATTATCAGCTCCACAAATCTCCTCCCAAATTTGTGGTTGATGAAAATCGGTGGTTTTATTATTTATTCTTATTTTTACTTTGGGGTGAGAAAACTCACTCGAAGGGAGATAATTATCATCCTCATTCATGCAAAACAAAAATCATTATGCATGCATGCTCAGACACACACATACACATACACACACACACTGACACACATACACACAAAAACACACACACAAACACACACCCACATACACACACACACACACAAACACACACACATACACATCAACACACACACACATGCTCACACACACATACACACACAGAGTCATACACACACACACAAACACACGTACGCACGCACGCACACGCACGCACGCACATAAGCCCACATGCACGCACGCACACACATCTTCCCCCCTCCCCCCCTCACAAACACAAGTATATACCTGCGCGCGCACATGTTGCTCTGAGTTTTAAAAAATCGTAGAAAAAGATAAAATATAAAAAGTCAGTTATATCAGGTTACAATATCATCCATTCTTTTAAACTGTACTTTAATGAAAAAAGAAATAAAAACAAAGAAAGAAAATAAGAAAGGGAAAAAAACACCAGTAACATAACACCCTAAAAATTGATATCCATGTGATTGTGTGTGTGTGTGTGTGTGTGTGTGTGTGTGTGTGGGTGGTGTGGTGGTGGTGGTGGGGTGGTAGACCGGTGGTCTAGAGGTAAGGTACCTGCCTAGAAAACAAAAGTTTAGGTCGGAAGTGTGCGGTAGTTCAAATCCCATTTAGACCAAATCCCCCCCCCCTCAACCCACCCATTAGACTATGAGTGGCGGTCTGGGTGCTAGTCATTCGGATGAGATGATAAACCGAGGTCCCATGTGTTACACAAAATTATTTAGCGCATGTAAAAGAACCCACGGCAACAAGACAGTTCAGTTGTGCCTAGAAAATATGTAGAAAAAGACATTCTAATAGAGAAACACATGGAGTTGCAGATAGGAAAAAAACAAAATAATGGATATTACTGCTCTTGTGGCGATGTCCTCTCCCAGGGAGAGCATATAATGTAAATGTAAATGTAAATGTAAATGTAAATGTAAATGTATGTATGTATGTATGTATGTATGTATGTATGTATGTATGTATGTATGTATGTATGTATGTATGTATGTATGTATGTATGTATGTATGTATGTATGTATGTATGTATGTATGTATGTATGTATGTATGTATGTATGTATGTATGTATGTATGTATGTATGTATGTATGTATGTTGTGTTTGTGTGTGTGTTCGTGCGCGCAAGCGTGTGTGTGTGTGCGATATATGTCATGGTGTGTGCGTGTATGTGCATGCATGGTGTATGTAGTGTGGTGCATGCGTGTGTGTGTATGTGTTGTATGTGGTGTACGTGTGTGTGTAACGTGATGTAGCAGTAAAAACTTGAGATTTCTCCATAA
>CM060336.1:48414846-48419846 GCA_030674155.1 Stramonita haemastoma
CCCAGCTTCAATAGGTACCTGCCCTCTTTAGGGACAGGAAAGGTAAAGCAGCGAGGGAGAGGAGATGGGCGCCACCTCAATACGCTAGCCCCTAGAGAAGCTGAGGTTCTGATGCCTCGCTCCCTACAACCACTAGGTTATGGAACACCTTTACCTTTTTAACTATAGAGACTAGCTTTAGAGATTAGAGCCTGTTTATGGAATACGCGTGTAGAATTGCAGCTGTTAAGAGTCAGCTGTCTTATGGAGATAACAGCCTGTTTGTAGACATTGCAGCCTGTTAATAGAGATTAAGCGTTTATGGAGTAACAGCTGTTTGTGCATTGCACCTGTTATGAGATATAGGTTCGGTTTTTATAGAGAATAGCCTGTTTATACAGATTACAGCCTGTTAGAGATTAAACATTTGTACAGACGTTACGGCCTGTATATTGAGATTACAGCTTGTGTGTAGACATTAAAGCATTTCTACAGACGTTACGGCTGTATATTGAGATTACAGCTTGTTGTAACTACGCACTTTAGACTCGGCTGTACAGAACTACAGCCTGTTTCGTATGAGACCTGTTGAGAGAAGCTATGTCCACAAGGTAGCCAAAGTCTACAGACAAAAAGAAAAGAAGAAAAAAAAGGGTAGGAAAGGAAGGGGAATAACTGCTGTAGTTGAAGTAGAGTTATGTTCCCCTACAGGAAGAGGCAAAGGGAGGCACTCCAGGTTCAGAAAGCAGGAACAGGAAGTGACAAGTGGAGCGACCGCTGAACCGTGTGCCTGTTTTGTCTGTTTGTCTGTCTGTTCATCTGTCTGTTTGTCTGTTTTGTTCATCTGTTTGTCTCTTCATGTCTCTGCTGTCTGTTCATCTGTCTGTCTGTCTCCTTCACGTGTGTGTGTGTGTGTGTGTGTGTGTGTGTGTGTGTGTGTGTGTGTGTGTGTGTGTGTGTGTGTGTGTGTGTGTGTGTGTGTGTGTGTGTGTGTGTGTGTGTGTGTATGTGTGTGTGTGTGTGTTGTGTGTGTGTGTGTGTGTGTGTGTGTGTGTGTGTGTGTGTGTGTGTGTGTGTGTGTGTACACCTCGTTACGAAAAAAGTTCCTGAGTGCATTTTCTGGATTATCACTCATGACGATTTGAACATTTTGGCTCTCACAGAAGCGAGACTGCTGAAACTGTGTTGTGTGGATAAAAACAAAAAAACAAACAAACAATCATTGGTTAAGGTAGAACGGATAATTAGTGATCAGATAATAGATTATTGAGTGAGAAGCATTAAGTCACTGTAAACAAACAATAGGTTATTGAAAGAGTAACATCAGTAATTGCGAACAAAATAGTCATTGAAGAGAACCATTAGTCATTGTGAACAAACGATAGGGGTTTGGTTAAAAGATATCGATTTGTAAACCAATGATAGGTCATTTTGATGAGAAATAACAGGTCATTGGTGAATAACATAAGTTACTTTAGTACTTGTTCATCAATTATAGGTGGCTAGTGAGCAATTCACAGGTAATTGGTGAGCAAACAAGACGTCATTAGTTAATGAGCAATAGGTGGTTGGCTAACCTAAGGTCCAGAATGACTACCGTCCAGTTGCCTTAACGTCCATCCCTTTTTAATAATGCTTGGAGAGACATACACACGCTCGTGTGTATGCCTGATTTCGGGAGGATATAGGAATGCGTGCATGAGTATTATGTAGGTGGATGGGTGTGTGTTTGTATGCATTGGTGGCTCAGTGACAGAAACCTGCACCCTTCAGCTTACAAGTCCAACACTTTGGCCACTGGGCCTCTTCCCCTCCCGCACCATTCACAGCAAACCTGACAACGGCCATCCTGAAGGCTACACCAAGGGTCAGGGGACCAGTTTTTTTGTTCACAAGTATCCTTGCGCACCAGTGGCGAGAGAACATCTTGCCAACACGTTAAATCCTGTTCCGCTTTTCGTAAGAGTAGGCCATTGTGTGTCGGTGGGAACAGATGGCAAAATTTACAAAACTGCATACACACGGGACTGGATGTAAAAAAAGATGCTTATTCCATTATCCCGATATAAAAGAATGAAGAAAAATAAATAAGATAAAAGAGAAACAATGGTGAGTAAAAACAGAAAAAATGACAGCACAGTGAAACTGCCTTGGAGCAGATCTAGAGGGATCGGTGGTCTAGAGCTAGCACTGCCTAGAAAAGGAAAAGTCCGGGTCGGAAGTGTGCGGTGGTTTGATCCCTGTTTTGGGTGAGTGATGGTCTGGGTGCTAGTCTTTCGGATGAGACGATAAACCGTACTCCCATGTGTTACAAATAATTATTTAGCGCACGTTAAAGAATCCGTTGCAACAAGAGAGTTGTCCCTGGCAAACTTCTGTAGAAAAAACCTCACCCTGATAGGGAAACAAATACAGTTGTAGACAGGAAAAGAAAAAAATGGGTGGCACTACTCTTGTGGTGACGCACTCTCCCCTGGGACAGTAGCCCGAATTACACGCAAGGAAATCTGCCGTGACTTAAAGTGGTATAAAAAATAACCACCTGTTTTGACTTTTCTCAGAAATTTGTACGCACATGATCCGCAATATTTTATTCTTATTTATTTATTCTTTTATATCGAGGATAATAGATAAGCACTCATTTGCTTTTTTTACATCCAGTCCCCGTTGTATGCAGTTTGTAAATCTTGTCATCTGTTCCCACCGACACACGGTGGGCCTACTCTTACGAAAAGCGAACAGGATTTAACGTGTACGCAAGATGTTCTGCTGCGTCGTACACGGGGCCTCGTTTTGGTTGAGGACTGTGTTGGGGAGAGTGTGGTCAGCATGTGTTAACTCGTGGTGAATCCTCGAAGGTGTATGTGTGTGTGTCATGGTGTGATGTGTCTGATGTGATCCGTACGCTGTTGAACGGACTACTGTAGGAGTGAGTTTTAATGTGTATATATCATACAGTTATTACTATTGTTGAATATTCTTATTGTTTCATTAAATCATGATTATCTTTAGTCCTTTGCAGTACATTTTGTTGTTATGGTTGTAACAATGTTGTCGCTAGATAATTATGGGTGGACTTTCTTGGAAAGAAGTGTTTATTTCATTATGTTCCTTGGAATTGCTCTTATCTATTCAACGCTTCTCTTTACCTATAATCAAAATCATTTTATTGTGACTTCTGATTTTCGTCTTCTGAATGAGTGCATTTTTATTACCTTATTATATATAATGTTCTTATTCCTTTATGTTGTTTGGTACTGCATATAGTTTTACTGTTTAGTATTTTTTTTATCTTGATGTTATCCCTGAAAAGGGCGGGGACTGGATGTAAAAAGCACATGAGTGCTTATCTATTATCCTCGAATAAAAGAATTTGTCTTGTCTTGTCTTGTCGGTTTATAGGCTCATCCGAAGGACTTTTGGGGAGAGTTGAGTCAGCACTGATGTTAACTCCAGGGGAAAAATCCCCATCGAACGGGAATCGAACTCGGGTTGTCAAATTGAGAGCACAATGTTCTGACCACTAGGCTATCCCGTACCGCAATATTCACGGACGGACTACTGAGTAGGCAGGCAGGCAATGGAGATCACAAACAGTTTTGTCTTTCTCACAATTCTTTGTTCAGAAATCTAGATCCTGAACAAGTGTGCAGTACATTTCTAAGTATGTCAAAATATCGGTTAATTAATATGCCAGCAGGATAATCACCATGGCACCACTTGACCCAAAGAAGTGCAACCTTCAGTTCACTGGAAAAGTCCTCTTAATTATTCCCTCAGCTTCCTTAGCCGCCAGTATCCGAGCAATAGAGCAAGAGTGTTATGTCAGAACTCTCTTAACCAAGCTCTCAAATATTAACAGAAAAAAAAACATGATTTATTTTCCAAGTTGGGCAAACGGTTCCAGATATAACGATTCAAAGTTAAAACACTAGGGTAGCCAGTCACTTTGTGTTTTTTGTAACCAGGGGATTATATTTGGGTCACCTCTTTCGATCTGGCTTTGCCAGTGCACCTCTTTCTCAGCCCTATAACGAAACTACCCCTACTTTTTGATTCAAGTTGACACGAGACTGTTGCTATAACACCCAAGACTGAAATATGGCAGCCAATTACTTTGGATGCCTATGACTTGCAATTTAGGTTTGGATCACTTGGTTTGATTTTGCTTGTGGAAAAGTTTTACCTGTTTTTTTATATATAATATTTACTGTCGTTTTGGACAGTTTCGTGTTCTTTGAGCAGGTGCAGTACTTGAGTGTGGGTAGTTTGATTCTATAGGCTGCTCCTAATGACTTGGTGTATACTCACTCCATTGCGCCATAGTCATAAGGAAGTCATTGAAAATTAATTGGTAGACCCAGATCACCATAATATGCATGATGATGACATCGTTAGCAGCAGCAGCAGCACAGCAACAGTAGCAGCAGGACACATGAACAGCAACTACATGATATGGACAATAAGGACAACAAAAATAGAAAAGAAAACCCAGTAGAGTAACAATAACAATGATACTACTACTACTACTACTACTACTACTACTACTACTACTACTACTATACTACTACTACTACTACTACTATACTACTACTACTACTACTACTACTACTACTACTACTACTACTACTGTTGCCACTGCTGCTACTTGCTGCTGCTGCTGCTGATGCCTCTGATAATTTACATACTTCTTTTCCACTATCGTTTTGTTGTTTTTCCCGCTTCTTTCTCGTTTTCTTCACAGAGGTGCTGAAACTATTCACAACATACCGCGCACACAGTCACATCTTCAAGGTAAATTAAAATCTGGCAACACACACACACACGACACACACACACACACACACACGCACACACACAGACACACAGACAGACAGACACACACAGAGATACAGACACACACACAAGAGATACACAGACAGACAGACAGAAACACACAACACACAACAGATACACAGACAGACAGACACACAGATACACAGACAGCCACACACACAGATACACAGACACACACAAACGCA
>CM060336.1:48437346-48439846 GCA_030674155.1 Stramonita haemastoma
ACAATGTGACATATTGTTAAATTCTGTCAACCAACAAGAGTTTTGGAAGAATGTAAAACAGATAAAAGGAAAAAGTACAGTGTATAACAATATTTCTGTCAGTGCCTGGTTTGACCATTTTAGTAAAATTTTGAATGATGACTTACAATCCAATGTTACGTCTGATAGAAATTTTGAGGAATGTAATAGTGATGTTGATACTACTGGTGCATATGATGAATCTTTGAACATTCCTATAACACAAGAAGAAATCATTAAAGCTGTTCGCTTTCTTGGAAATGATAAAGCAGCAGGACCAGACAGAATCATAAGCGAGATCTTTAAGTACTCTGATGGCGTTTTTGTACCTTTTTTGCTGAAATTTTTCAATGTTTTATTTGATACAGGAACTTTTCCAGAACAATGGACAGAGTCTATTATCTTTCCTCTTCACAAGAAAGGTAGCATAGGTGATACAAATAACTACAGAGGCATTTCACTGGTTAACGTTTGTAGCAAAATATATGGTTCAGTAATTAACAGTAGACTTCAAAATTGGGTGGAAGAAAACAACATAGTGGGTGAAGTTCAGGCTGGTTTTAGAAGAGGGTATTCGACCGTTGACCATATTTTCACCCTTTTTGCTCTTGTACAGAAACAGCTTGTGTCTAATAAGAAATTGTACATAGCGTTTATAGATTTCGAAAAAGCTTTCGATTCTGTATCCAGAGAAATTTTGTGGTCAATATTGAGAAAAAATGGTTTGAATGGAAAAATGTTTGAATGCATCAAAAGCATGTATACTTCTGTTAAAGCTAAAGTTAAGGCAAGGGCTGAGTTAACAGATTACATCCAGTGTAACAGAGGTGTGAAACAGGGTGACGTATGTAGTCCTGTTCTTTTTAGTCTATTTATTAATGAACTTGCTCATGATATTACAGTCAATGGTAAACATGGAGGTTTAGTAATGCCAGAATTAACAGAATTATTCATTATGCTATTTGCTGATGACATTGTACTCATATCTGAAACTCCTATAGGACTGCAACACCAGTTAAATACATTGTATACTTCATCACAACGCTTACAGTTAAAAGTTAACATGGATAAAAGCAATATCATAGTTTTTAGAAAAGGAGGTCACCTTGCAGCCAAGGAAAAATGGTTCTATGGAAACACTGAGATGAAAGTGGTAAATAACTACAAATATTTGGGTATTTTTTTCTCCACTAGATTATGTTTTTCTGCAGCTTTGAATGAACTTGTCACTCGAGCCAAAAAAGCATGTATTAATATATTAGGTACACTGAATAAGATAGATTGTCATTCTTTTGATGTTTTTATAAAACTTTTTGATGCACAGGTTGCATCTATTGTGTCCTACGGATCTGAAGTTTGGGGTATTAGAAATGAAAGTTTGTTAATAGAAAAAGTACATACTTTTGCTCTTAAGAGATACCTGAAAATAGATCAGCGCACACCAAATGATTTAATATATGGTGAAACTGGAAGATATTGTTTAACAAACAGGTGCCATATTCGTTGTATTAAATATTGGCTAAAACTTACGAGAATGGATTCAAACCGATTGCCATATAAAACTTATATCATGTTGTATCATTTAGATTTGAAAGGGAAGAAAACTTGGGCCACGAAAATCCGTGAATTCCTGTTATCATATGGATATGGTCATGTATGGTTTATGCAAGGTGTTGAGCACATTGACGTTTTCTTGCAGAGCTTAAAGCAAAGGTTAATAGACTGCAAAATGCAAAACTGGCATGACCGTATTTCCAGTAAAGAAAGATACACTATGTATAGAACATTTAAACATAATTGTGAACTTGAACCATATCTAGCTCTCGACATGAACACGCACATAAAGCGTATCCTTACTAAGTTTAGATTGGGTGTATCTTCGATTTTTGTTCATGCATTAAGATATTCAGGTGGCAGTGACTTACACAGAATTTGTGCACTTTGTAAATCTGGTGTTGAAGATGAAAAACACTTTGTACTTGTTTGCCCAGCTTATTTAGATCTGAGAGAAGAATTGATTCCATCAAAATATTATAATGATCCGTGTGCCTTTCGAATGACTTTACTGTTAACATCAAGAAAAGAAACTGTTGTAAAAAATCTAGCTGTATATCTATATAAAGCTTTCCAGAGGCGAGAGATATTATCAGGATAAAAAAGGATATTATGTTGTCACACTTTGAAATAACTTTTCAAGTTCTGATGCTTTATGAATTCTTGTGTGAATGAATATGTGAATTTTGTTTTTGAAATGTTGTCTCCTGTTGTGGGCCAAGGGCCTGACAGTAAACGTTTGAGTTTGAGTTTGAGTTTGAGTCTCTCTCTCTCTCTCTCTCTCTCTCTCTCTCTCTCTCTCTCTCTCTCTCTCTCTCTCTCTCTCTCTCTCTCCTCTCTCTCTCTCTTAAAGGGCGGGGACTGGATGTAAAAAAGCACACGAGTGCTTATCTATTATCCTCGAATAAAAGAATTTGCCTTGCTTTGC
>CM060336.1:48444846-48454846 GCA_030674155.1 Stramonita haemastoma
ACAGGTCAGAACGAAGAGGTTTGAACGGTCAGTTTGAACTGCGAGGACGAAAAGGAGAGTGTGTCATTAGGCCTAGATTTTGGGATATGATTCAGTCACAGATCGGAACCACTCTCATGCCAGTTTTTGTTTTCTTCCCTTAAAGCTGGCCCAGTGAGGAGACAGCAGTCACAAAAACAACTATACAGGATTTGTTGTTATTGTTTTTTTTTTTTTTTTTTGCTTTTGTTTTCTTACATGGGGTTTTGTTTTTCGTGCGTATCTTTGGCGCCTACAGAAGGGGAATTCTATATTGCACATCTCCACAGGTAAACCCCGAAGGTACTGTCGTAGAGCTTAGGGCAAGGTATTGTCAGATCATGGAGTTGGTTGACTACATAATTTTCTGTTGCGGTCTCTTCTCCAGCTGTTTTCGAGAAACAGACCAGTTTTTCTACTTCAGAAATATTTCTTGAGGCAGTAGACTGACTAATTAGGGTTGTGGAATCTTGTAGGTCTAGTTCTATCAGGTTTTGGTCACAGGTAACAGCCTGATGTTTTTCACTGGGAAGAATTCAGCGGCAAAGTTATGTGGCTGTTCCTTTAAGAATTCGAGGCTGAAATTTCTGTCGCCCCCTAAAGATGGGAAGGGGGAGTGCAAGGAGGAGGGGGGGGGGGGGGAGGAGAAAAGGGTGATGGTCAGAATGAACATCATCATATCATCATCATCATCATCATCATCACATATCATCATCATCATCTCATCATCATCTCATCATAATAAAATAATAATAATAATAATAATAATAATAATAATATAATATAACATGATAATAATAATAATAATAATAATAAATTATAATATACATGGATTTGTATAGCGCTATATCTTGCAAAACAAATTTCTTTTTCTTTTTCTTTCTTTCTTTCTTTCTTTCTTTCTTTCTTTCTTTCTTTCTTTCTTTTTCTTTTTCTTTCTTTCTTTCTTTTTTCTTTTTCTTTCTTTTAACCTATATTACACCTCACCACACGGCCACTGGAACGACCACACACTACGGGGAGCAATGAAAGTGGCACGGTCATGTGGGCCATTGGGAGTTAAACTCCTGGCGTGTAGAATGCTCACTCTGGCAAGCCTTCATTGGTACCAACTTATTTATTTATTTATTCTTTTATATAGAGCATACTGGAATAATCACTCATGTGCTTTTTTAAATTTTTACATCCAGTCTCCGTGTGTATGCAGTTTTGTAAATATTGTCATCTGTTCCCACCGGTACACAATGGCCTACCTTACGAAAAGCGGAACAGGATTTAACTGTGCGCAAGATGTTCTGCATGCGTTCGCACATGGGCCTCGGTATATATAATCCAAGACAGTTACAGTTACTGTGTAAAAGGAAACGAGGAGAGTTTTAACAATACGCTGGAAGGATTCTCTGTGTCGTGGCATATTAGAGTCAGAAATTTGACAAGATGACGATGAACGATGATGGTGACGCTGATGATGACAGCAATGATGATGCTGATGATTGTTAGTGTTTTACCAGAACTTGAACCACGTTACATTGCCTCAGTGTCAAATTCACACACGCACGCATACACACACAGACAGACACAGACACACCTAAGCATGCACACACACACACACAAACGCACGTACACACACACGCAACGCACGCACACGCACGCACACACACAGACAAAGATACACACAGAGACATAAAACACACGCGCTCGCAACATGCGCACTCGCGCACGCACACAACACAATAATACTTACTCAGAGTCAGTAAGCTTGCCATAAAGTGACATTAACATCAACTAACTTAAATATTTACGAAACAGCTTTTTTTAATCACAGATGCAACAAAAAACAATAGTTATTTGCCTACCTTAAAACATTACTTTATACACAAGCCAGTTTAAAGCGCTCGCTTCTTCCTCTTCTTGTTTTTCTTCTTGCTCTTGTTTTGTTGTTCTTGTTCTTGTTCTTTTTGTTCTTGTTGTTCTTGTTCTTGTTCTTCTTCTCCTGAATAAGATCGACAATGATTCCGGCACGGCTTCAAGTGATAGTACCAAATTTTTGTAACAAAGATGATTGAACTGACGAAGTTATTACACATGAATGCTATTGCTGTTTATTTCGTTGCCATCCTTGTTGTTGTTGTTGGGGTTGTCGTCGTCATTACTGTGTTGTTGTTTTCGAAAGAAGAGATGGGGAAAAGGAGAAGGATTGAACGGTGTCTTTGAGTAGAACGTTTGAACCCATGCCAGCTGGGTGAAAGGGAAGAGAAATGTGAACCAGAGAGCCCTTAATTTAATCAAGGTTTGTGACCTTCTTCAGCGTTTCGTCCAAGAGGCTTGAAGTTTAGAAATAGTATTTTGGTACCAAAGTTTACCGCACTCTGTGACTTCTGCTTCAGGGTGATTGGTTGGTTGGGTGGGAAGAGGTAGGGGTGGGAGTTGGGTTAGGGTGGGTGGGGGGCGGTTAGCAAGTTTGTGAAGGGGTCGATTTGTTATTTGTTTTGGTAGAGGATGCAAAAGAACATAGACATCACACATAGGCGTCATCACACACACCTGTATATTATGGGTTTATATTTCAGCAGTGTGCAATTAGGTGTTAATGTGGCCTGCATAGGTACTCATAAATATACATACACGCGCGCGCGCGCACGCACACACACCACACATACACACACACACTCACGGAGAGAGAATGAGACATAGACACAGACAGACACAGACACACAACATACACACACGAGCGCGCGCGCACGCACACAACACAACAAAAACACACACACAACACACACAACACACACACACACACCACACACACACACACACCCACACACAAACACACACACACACACACAACACACACACACACACACACACACACACACACACACACACACACACACACACACACACACACACACACACACACACACACACACACACACACCACGCAAAAAAAGACATAGGAATACCAGACCTGACACTCGCGCAGGTATTTATTTGTCAATGCTGGTGATTTAAGCTATCTTATCTGGTGTCGCTGCCCGCTCCAGAGATGTTCATTGCTGCAGTTTCGGCAAAAAGATACCAGCGAAGGGAGAGAACCCTCGAGTTAGTACACAGCTGACGAGAGTCTCGCGTGAGTCGACTATTTTTAGCAAAAATCAGGTCCCTTCCGTTTCTATTTATGAATTTTGATTTTAAAAAAATAGGGAAGCCTATATTATTCGTGAGTAGAGGGCAATGCTGTGAATATTTGGATAAAAGAAGAACACGCAGGTAAAAAAGAATAAAATGGAAAAAGGAGAAGGAAAGGGTAGATTCAATAGAAATTGTTGCCCTGTTCTTTTTTTAAATTTTAGTTTTGCTACTGAAGAATTTTGTTTGCTAGAAATGTGTGGTGTGTGTGTGTGTGTGTTGTGTGTGTGTGTGTGTGTGTTGTGTGTGTGTGTGTGTTCCCTCTACGACAGTAGCCTTTTCGTACAAAACATTTGGCCTTAAAACGGCTGTCTCGTTATGGTGGGTTTTCTTTCATGTGAACTAAAAGAACACTTCACACGGAACCTTAGTTTATGATCTCACCAAAAGACTAGGCCCTAAACGACCACTGTTCATTCATGATAATAATAATATTACATGGAATTTATACAGCGCTATATCTTGCACAAACAAATCAAAGCGCTTAAACAAATCAAGCACATGAAGTGATACAGACAGCACCATTTCTTTTTCGCTGTCTCATTTTCTGTGACCCTCCAGTCTTGTTGTTCCCACGCCGCTCATTCCAATGTTTCTGCCACATCCATGCCCAGTCTGTCATGTCACGTTCTCAGGGGCAGAAGTCCATGATGAAATGAAGGATTAATGTTAGGCAGCCAACTAGGAGGAACCTGTACTGCCTCTGAGTCACTACTGTGCTGTTCAGTGAAGCTTGTTCTGAGCTAATCCACGAAAAACTGCTGTTTTAGAAACAATTTATCATATATGATAAAATCAGTCTATGTACCCTCAAAAGCCGCTCTTATCATATATGATAATTTTTCTAACTTCACCATTTTTTCATTTTTATTAAAACTGACTACAGGAATGTGCTAGTTTGGTGTATTCAACATTAATTTTTCACAGGAAATAATTTTCATTAGCCTAGAAGTACATTCAGGTGCTAGAAGGTTAATAGAAGAACCTCTTGCGCACACGTTAAATCCTGTCCGCTTTTCGTAAGAGAAGGCCATGGTGTGCCAGTGGGAACAGATGACAAGATTTACAAAACTGCATACACAGAGGACTGGATGTTAAAAAGCACATGTGTGCTTATTTCATTATCCTCGAAATAAAAAGCAAAAAAAAAAAGAAGAATAGCCTGGCTGCTGGTGACTATGGTCGCTGAGATGCAGAGCCAGATTGAGTGAAATAGGGGGGGGGATAGGGAAGGAGGGAGATAGGTATGGTAGTGGGGGAAGGAGGGGTAGCTGGGGTGGGGGATAGGTTAGGGTAGGGGTTGATTGAAAACAAAAAGAAGGGGGGGGATGTAGGTTGTCCATTGTCCTTGCATGTACCAAGAGTTATCTACAGCAGACCGAAAGTGTCCAGGAGTCTTGCAAAACTTTTTTGTTCACCATAACTCCCAGGGGGCACACATTCATTGTTTCCCACGCTAATATTGTTCACTATGATAGTAAGTATGCAAACTGGTTTGCTGTCACTCTTCATGTCAGAATTAATCCTTGGGGCTGTGCTATCATGACGTGACGGATGTGAGATTCGAACCCACGTCCTTCCAGCAAAAAACCACACGCGCTAACCACTACGCCACATAACTGTGGATAGCTGTTGCCAGCACAATGCATATTAGCGAGTTGAGCAAAGGGTTTGTGTTTTTTGTTTAGATAGATTAAAAAACAAAGTATCTTTTTATTTTTTAAACCAATTCAGCTATTTCGCAACTTTGGCCAACAAACACAATCATCACACGCCAGGCGAGTGTTATTGTCACAAAAATAAGTAATCTTGCGCGAAACGAAACGGCATTGGCATTTTCAGCATTTTTCCTTGTGCAAAACGGATTTTTTTAAGCAGCTAAGAAAACAGAAATAAAAATTTATGTCCCTTGGTTTCAATGATTACGCAACATTTTTCTATCTTGGAAACAATTAAGAAAACAAACATTGTTCTTGGTTTACATTCTTAAGAACTTTCTTTTTTTTAAATTCGCAAGATGAAGCAAAATATGTGGACTATGTGTACAAGCGCGCGCGCACGCGCGCGTGTATGTTTATGTGTGTGTGTTTTGTGTGTGTGTGTGTGTGTATTTGTGTGTGTGTGTGTGTTTGTGTGTACGTGCGCGCGCTCGCGGGTGTGTGTGTGTGTATGCGTGCGCGCTCGTATGTGTGTGTGTGTGTCGTGTGTATGCACGCTCGTGTGTGTGTATGTGTGTTGTGGTGTGTGTGTGTGCGCGCGCGCGCGTGCGTGTGTGTGTGTGTGATTTTTTTCTATTAATTATTTTACTTTTGGGGATAAGACGAGCACTCATGTGCTTTTCTTTCTTTTTTACATCCAGTCCCGTGTGTATGCGGTGTTCTAAATTTTGTCATTTGTTCCCATCGCCACGCTGTGTGTATATAAGTGCATATATGTCTGTGTTTGTCCGATAATCATGTGTTCATGCGTGTATGTATGCTTGCACTTGTGTGAGGCATGCATACGTGTTCGCTTACTCGCCTAAACACCTGCATGCTTACATGCATCCACGCCCTTGTGCACACACAAACACACACACATACATATGTATACATTCTTTTCACTTTCACAAACAAAATGTTAAAATCGAAAATAACTTTCACGGACTCGGGGAGTGCAATGGCCTGTGGTAGAGAAATGCCATTTTCCCTTGGAGTGCTTATTCCAGCCTACACGCTCTTTCAAGTTGCCCTTCCCACAGCTGTCAGAGCGGCTTTGATCAGACACACTCTGCTCATTCTGCTCCTTTCAATGCTGCTCGCTGGCCTTGTTTCTCCCGAGGCCTGTGAGTAAACACTTCAGACCTATATTTTTTTTTTTACGAAAGTCTGCTCAGTCGATGTTTTGAGCAGACCCTGTTACTTTGTTTTTTTTGTTTGTTTTTGTGAAATTATTGATATGATAATGATGATGATGATGATGAAAGATGAATGAGATGAATGATGATGATGATGCATAGATGATGATGATGATGAGTGAGGAGGAGGAGGAATAATAACACGGAAAATGAAAATGGGAGTATGTGGTGGTTCAATAATCCCCGCTTGATCCCAAAAGTTTTCCCCCATCCATTAGACCATGAGTGATGGTCTGGGTGCTAGTCTTTCGGAACCCACGGCAACAAGAGAGTTGTCCCTGGCAAAATTCTGTAGAAAAAAAGGCCACTCTGATGGGGAAACAAAATATAGTGTTGAAGACAGGAAAAGAAAAAAAAAAGGTGGCACTGCTCTTGTGGCGATGCGATTTCCCTGGGGAGGACATTTCGAATTTCACGAAAAGAAATCTACGTGACTTAAAGCAGCAAAGAAAATAATAATGATAATAATAAAGAATGTTTAGCAAGCCTAATGTCATGAAAACAAGAGCTCTAGGAGTTAACAACACAGAAATATTACAAAGAGAACAAAAATGAAAGCATAGATGAAAAACTGTCTTTTTTCCTATCTTTTCTGTGCAGGAACATGTTGTGTATGAAGATTGCGGATGCGTGTCTTTTATGAGGCAAGGGCTACGTGAAAAGCTTTCACTGTTTTCATAATAACAATCTTTTTAAAACCGCTTTTGGGAATACAAAGTTTGGATGATTTTAATTCAGACAAATTATTGATATCAACGACGTAAACAGGCACACGTTAATACCCGAAACATTTCTCCCATCCATTAGACGTGAGGGTGGTCTGGGTGCTAGTCATTCGGAGGAGACGATAAACCGACATAACGTATGAAACACGCATTTAGTGTACGTAAAAGAAACCACAGCAACATGAGAGTTGTCCCTGGTAAAATACTGTAGAAAAAAACACTCTGATATGGAAACAAACACACATGCAGACAGAAAATACAAAAATGGGTGGCGCTGTTCTTGTGGCGATGCGCTTCCCTCAGGGAGAGTATCCCGAATTTCATGCAGAGAAATCTGCTATGACTTTTAGTGGTATACAAATATAGGGAATAAGAGATAGATGAAAAAAGTTGCTTATCTACAACCCACGGAAAGAAAGATATTACTCGAATTTGACATAGACAAATAATCAATATTATGAATGTAAACAAACATGAGTAAAAACTATTAAGCGCACCAGTCTTCTGGGGCAAGGAATAGATGAGCAAAAAGTTATCACTTCTACATCCACTATCCCTTTGAAATAAGGAGTCTGGTTTATTTTGATGAGGACAAACTATAGATGTAAACGCGGGACGGGATAGCTCAGTGGTCAGAGCACTCGCTTCCCCCAGCTAGGGTTAAGCAGCATCCAGTGTGTGTGTGTGCCCACTGACATCTGCTGGCCAGAGGAGTCTCGGCTGCAAGAGGAAAAGCTCGGGTGATAATAATCAACAACAAACCGCTGACATGTGAATTGGATCAAGTCTGACTGTATTTGATAGTTCTACATGGACATTTTGTTATATCATGGAAAACACTAATTTTGTCTTCGTTCCTGGGCTGCAGCTCCAAGGTTCACTCACCAATGGTAAGTTTTGTGTTTGTAACCGATTTGTGCCACCTTCAAGGTAGCCGCGTTCCGACTTCGGGGAAAATGCTGAAGAAAGGAGAATTGCTGTGGTGATGATCACAGCGAGTCTCATCTTGCGGTTACGTTAAGCAGACACATGTCAGTGGGCAACCACACTGGATGTCAGTGAAAGGAAGCAGGCAGAGGCTTCGACTCTTGAAGAACTGAAAACCCACATTAAGCAATCACAGAATCAAGCACAACGCTAAATATTAATATATGTGAACATGTATGCAGCATTTTACTGATTCAAAAATGAAAATCCACATTAAGCAATTGTAGAATAAAGCACAACGCTAAGATATCAATATAATTATGTTTTTTATTATTTTTATTCTTTTATATTCTTTTATATCGAGGATAATGGGATATGTGAACAGGTATGCAACATTGTTAATGATTCAAAAATGAAAATCCACATTAAGCAATTGCAGAATCAAGCACAATGCTAAGATATCAATATATGTTTTTATTATTATCATTTCATTTTATTTTATTCTTTTATTTCTTTTATATCGAGAATAATGGGATATGTGAACATGTATGCAACATTGTTTATGGGTCAAAAATGAAAATCCACAGATAGCAATCACATAATCAAGTACAACGCTAAGATATCAATATAATTATGTGAACGTGTATGCAGTATTGTTAATGATTAAAAACTGATATTCCACATTAAGCAATCACATAATCAAGCACATCACTAAAATATCAACATAATGATGTGAACATGTATGCCGCATTATTAATGGTGAGTTTATCAAACTTCCACCAGGTTAGAACCAGAACTGAACACTCTCCTGACTGTGATTGGAAGAAAAAGCAGAAAAGGTCGTCTGCCATTTTGAAAAATGGCGTCACAGGACAGTTGAGCATAAGACAAAAACAAAAAACAAAGCTCTAAGTCACTGTGACCTATGCAGAGGAGAAAAGGTCTGGTTTTCATGATAAAAATTTGCAAAGCACATCAAACTGTTGACTGATAATGGACTGGTTGGATAGTCTAAAATGGCCACCTTCCGAGGAAATTAAGCGACCTTTTTTTGAAACGCTCTACCTCTATGTAACAGAACATTTTGACAGTTTCGAGGGACTATAAACTGATTTTTTCATATTTCCGTATTCATGATCCAGTCTTCTGCTCTTTCCTCCCAACAATATTCATAAAAGCTCCCCAGAGGTGTAGTATGGTTGCCTATATTGTGACATTATAAAGGGAGCCAATCGCGCAAAATCTGTGCCGAAAGTTGGGTAGGGGGGTCCTTGTGAAGTTATGTGCTAGACTATGGGCTCTGAAAGTGAAAGTAGTTGAGAAAAAAGAGAAGAGAGAAGAGAAGAAGAGAAGAGGAGGAGGGAAAGGAAGAAGAAGAAGAAGGAGAGAATGGAGAAAAGAAGAATGAGAGAAGAAGAAGAATGAAGAAGAAGAAGAAGAAGAAGGAAGAAGAAGAATGAAGAAGAAGAATGGAAGAAGAAAGAAGGAAGAAGAAGAAGATTGGAGAAGAAGAAGAAGAAGAAGAATTGAAGAAGAAATTGCGAAGAAGAAGAATTGCAAGAGAAGAGCGAAGAAGAAGAAGAAGAAGAAGAAGCGAAGAAGAAGAATTGCGAAGAAGAAGAAGATTGCGAAGAAGAAGAAGAATGCAAGAAGAAGAAAATTGCGAAGAAGAATTGCGAAGAAAATTGGAAGAAGAAAGAATTGCGAAGAAAAAGAGAATTGCGAAGAAGAAGAAGAATTGCGAAGAAGAAGAAGAAAGAAGAAGAATTGCGAAGAAAAGAAAGAAGAATTGCAAGAAGAAGAAGAATTGCGAAGAAAAGAAGAAGAAGAATTGCAAGAAGAAGAAGAATGCAGAAGAAGAAGAAGAAGAAGAAGGAAGAAGAAGAAGAAGAAGAAGAAGAAGAAGAAGAAGAAGAAGAAGAAGAAGAAGAAGAAGAAGAAGAAGAAGAAGGAAGAAGAAGAAGGAAGAAGAAGAAGAAGAAGAAGAAGAAGAAGAAAAGAAGAAGAAGAAGAAGCAGCAGCAAGCAGAAAGCAGCAGTAAAGCAGCAGCAGCAGCAGAAGCAGCAGCAGCAGCAGCAGCAGCAGCAGCAGCAGCAGCAGCAGCAGCAGCAGAAAGCAGCAGCAGAAGCAGCAGCAGCAGCAGCAGCAGCAGCAGCAGCAGTACGAGAACAAGAATCAGGAAAAAGATACGAACAAGAAGAAATACCCCCACGAGCAATATTAAGCCTTCAAAATACATTGTGGAAAG
>CM060336.1:48462346-48467346 GCA_030674155.1 Stramonita haemastoma
ACGGAAGGAAGGAAAGAAGGAAGGCAGGAAGGATGAATGGAAGGAAGGAATGCAGGAAGGAAGGAAGGAAGGAAAGAAGGAGGGAAGGAAAGAAGGAAGGAACTTGGCGCTGAAGTTTTGCCTGTTTGAAGGTCACGCAAACTTTTGCCAGTCAGTCAGTCAGTCAGTCAGTCAGTCCAGTCAGTCAGTCAGTCAGTCAGTCAGTCATGTCAGTTGTTGTTTGTTGTTTTTGTTGTGTTGTTGTTGTTGTTGTTGTTTTCTTCTTCTTTTCTTCTTCTTCTTTCTTCTTCTTCTTTTCTTCTTCTTCTTTCTTCTTCTTCTTCTTCTTCTTTTCTTTCTTCTTCTTCTTCTTCTTCTTCTTCTTCTTCTTCTTCTTCTACTGCACTGCACTACACTACACGACACGACACGATACGACACGACACGAAAAGACACAACACAGCACAACACGACACAAGACATAACAATGACACGACACAACACAACACATGACAAGATCATATTTATTTATCTAATTATTCACTTATTTATTTATTCTTTATTTATTTATTATTGATTTATTCATTCATTCATCCATTCATTCATTCATTCATTCATTTGTTTATCTGTTTATTTGTTCATTAATTTATTTATCTAGATATCTACTTTGATAAAAGATAAAACAGTGATTGAAATCTGTAAAACTGCACCATAAAAATTAATTATGTGCAACAAACGAAACCTTGCTTCGTTACCAAACTTTGCGTTAGTATGTATGGTACAGAAGGCCAGTATAAAGGGTATGTAAGCTTACAAAACATACCCTTGCACCACCTTCCCCCTCTCCCGTCCCCCCCCCCCCCCCCCCTCTATACAGAACAAACTTTGTATGACTCACAGAGGAACATAATTTGAGAATAACTCCTTTTACTTTGCACTTATAGCAACTGAATAATAGATGAAGAAAAGATGCAATCGTACTTTTGAATATACAGATATAAAAATGCGAGGGTTAATGACAGTCTCAAAAATATTAAAAAAAAAATCTGCTTCCCAACAAGGAAGTACACACACACACACACAAAACACACACACACACACACACACACACACACACACACACCACACACACGCACGCAGGCACGCACGCACGCACGCACGCACACACGGACGCACTCACGCACGCACGCACACACAGTCTTATAAAGACACACCCACGCAAAGAAGTGACCTTTTACGTAAGCTCCTCTCAATATTTCATATCAAATCATAATCTATATTTCAATTTTTTTCTTTAATCAAGCAAAGAACGAAAAGAGAAAAAAGTGCAAGGAAAAAAATGATGGTGTTTGCCTGTACTTTATATTGTGGACTGAAAATCGAAGAAAAAGACACGCCATTTTCAGAGTTTTAAGTGATTAAGATTAGGATTTCTTTGCCTTCTGTGATAAAATCTTTCGGAGGTTGTATTCAACTGTTAAAAACTTTTAAAAACAGATTTTCTCAGCATAATCCCCAGTTTGCTTTCATTCATACCTAAGATGGTAAAGGAAAAGGTAAAGGTGTCCCATAACCTACGTGGTCGTAGGGGAGCGAGGCATCAGAGACCTCAGCTTCTCTAGTGGCCAGCATATTGACGGCGGCGCCCAACTTCTCTCCCTCGCTATTTTACCTTCCCTGACCCTAAAGAGGCAGGTACCCATTGACAGAGGGGTGAACTGGGGAACTGTACTGAAGCCAAGGCGCACAAACTGTCACCCAACCAATTGGTAACCACGCTTGAAGCTGCTTAACATTGGCGGGGGAAAGCGAGCGCTCTGACCACTGAGCTATCCCGTTCCCTTAACCTAAGATGACGAACGCTAAAGGTGAGTGGTAAGGACAGTGAGACTTCAATCCCACGGGTCCATGAAGTCGGGGGTTCGGATCTCGGCAGTGTCTGGTGTATTAAGGGTCGGGATTTTTACGAATTTCAAGTACAAGCCTGCCAGAGCTTTAGTTCCCTTCGTGGATATACACACACATTCAGAAGATCATATGTACACGTTAAAGATCCCGTCACTCATGTCAGCGTTCGGTGGGTTGCAGAAACACAAACATACCCGGCATACATCCCCGAACGGGTGACATTTACAAAACTGTCCTGTGCCTCTCTCTCTCTCTGTGCCATGTCACCACCATGTTTATTTCTGGATGTCATCAAGCCCCCTGGTTGCCGGTCTGCCTGCCACGGGTTCTGTGGTATTATCCTGGCTCTCATTCTCTGCTGCACTGTTTTGTCTAACAGTGGTCTAGAGGTAACGCTCCTGTCTAGAAAGCGAAAAGTCTGTGTTTCAAGTGTGTGATGGTTTGATCCTCGTTTGGGCCGGAAACTTCCCCCCCCCCATTCATTAGACCATGGTCTGGGTGCTAGTCTTTCGGATGAGACGATAAACCGAGGTCCCGTGTCACAAAATTCATTTAGTGCACCTAAAAGAACCCACGGCAACAAGAGAGTTGTCACTGTCAAAATTCCGTAGAAAAAGGCTTATTGCTAAGCATAACCCACAAGTCTTCGACCCTGCTCAGTGGACTAGTTCATCAAACAGTCTTCCATCGGCTGTCAGCTCTCTGGTTATTGTTCCTGGGCCACGAAACTTCAAAACAAAAAACGGTACGGTCAGTCAGAATGTGTAATTGGTGCTGTGCTACAAGACGTTCTGCCTACGCTCAACTATTGATAGCCAAGCTGAAATGCTTTTGCTGGCCATTTCATGAAACTTATAACAATTTGTTTGTGCGAGTTGTGTAGTTAAAGGCACTTTGACAAAATTTTTGTAATGGATTAACTTTTTGTTTAGACATTTATGTCTGTAGCGTCTGTTATTTGAAAACTTTCTTTGATTGGTATCATAAAACATTTTCTACGCGAATGAAAGTTTTGTTTTACTTGTTTTGATGTGAAAAATATACAGTTTCGGCAAGTGAGTAGAATGAAGACAAGCATTTCGTCAGTTACAGAGTTTTTTTTGGTTTGTTTTGTGTTTTATATTTCCAATTTAAAGAGAACAATGTAATTCCTACTCAATTCCTTTCAATAGTGCTTTTTACTTTAATGTAAGTGTATCAGCGTGGGGTTTTGGATTTGTTTTGTTTTTTGGTCGTCATAGGGATCATTAATCGACATGATATTATTTATTTTTTCTTTTATGTCAAGGATAATGGAATAAGCACTCATCTGCTCTTTACTTCTAGTCCCTGTGTGTATGCAGTTTTGCAAATTTTGTTATCCGTTGCCACTGGCACACAATGGCCTACACTTCCGAAAAGCGGATCGGGTTTTAACGTGTGTGCAAGATGTTCTGTGTGCGTGTTCGCACACGGGACCTCGGTTTAGAGTCTCATCCGAAGGACTTTTGGGGAGAGTGGAGTCTGCACTCGAGCACGACACAAAACTCTGGCTTTTTGGTTGGCGCTGCTGGTGTTCTTCTCATGCTTTCAACTCGTTTAGTGAAAGTATAAAAATGCAGCAAATGTTTAAACCGGGGGACGGGATAGCTCAGTGGTCAGAGCGCTTGCTTTCCCCCAGCCAATGTTAAGCAGCATCGAGTTTGGTTACTAATTGGATGAGTGACCGTTTGCGCGGCCTTGGCTTCAGTACAGTCCCCCCCAGTTCACCCAGCTGTAAATGGGTACCTGCCCTCTTTAGGGTCAGGGAAGGTAAAGCAGCGAGGGAGAGGAGATGGGCGCCGCCCTCAATATTATGCTGGCTCCCAGAGAAGCTGAGGTCTCTGATGCCTTGCTCCCCTACGACCACACAGGGTATGGGACACCTCTACCCTGCCTTTGCCCTTTATGTTTGAACTGAAAGCCTCCACCCCTGGAACGGGTGCCTCAGTGGTGGCTGGAACCCGAGCCGTCACATCACAGGCTTAATTAATTTATAAACACTCTAACCACAGCACAGGGCTTTTCCTACCCCCCCCCCCTTCTATCTTGACATCTTCCTGAACTCTTTGAGGGGTTTTGAGGTTGAGTGTTGAGACAGACAGACAGACAGACAGACAGAGAAAGAGAGAGAGAGAGAGAGAGAGAGAGAGAGACAGAGACAGAGACAGAGACAGAGACAGAGACAGACAGAGACAGAGACATACAGACAGAGACAGACAGACAGAGCGAGAAGAAACCAAAAAAGAAAAAGAAAAAAAAGAAACGAACGCGCAGGTAGGTAGTACAGACAGACAGACAGACAGACAGACAGACAGACAGATAGATAAACTGACAGACAAGAGACAAGTGACAGAAAACTCTTATATAATCCACGGCGGGACTCTGAGTACAATGACGTAACTGAAAGCAACAAAAACAAAACAACACAAAACCAAACCGATGAGTCTTCAAGAAAGATGAATGCAAACAGGTTGGCAGTCTCTCATCATCTTCTCTCCTCTATTTTCTTCCCTCGTTTTTTTTTTTTTTAGGAGAGAACTTCATGGGTGTGCTGACATAAAAATATCACAGCTGACAAGCTTTCTCCATCTCGATGTTTGTCTGATATGAATGGGGCAAAAAAACCCCACCAAAACCCAAACACACCAGGTTCTGGCAAAATGATGTTGTACCCATTTTTTGGATTACCCCACACCCTCAAACTCTGCAGTCAGGTGAGGTGTACTCTTCAAAACTGTTGGGCTTGAGTGTGAAACTGGAATTATCTCTAATAATATTGTTTTTTACTGTGTGATTTATAATAATGAAAAAATTAAGTGGAGAAAAGACACGTTTCTCTGATGGCCTAGAGTAAGATCACACTTTTAAAAAGAAACAGTATCACCCTATTCTGGAAATTCTGTGCTAGGGATTCCCTCTTTTCTATCCCTCTCTTTGTCTCTGACTTGTTCCTTTTCTTCCCGTCATCCTTTTTTGTCTATTTTCTGCCTTCTTGCTCCATTTTTCTGCGGTTTTTCCCCCATAAAGACTTAAAAGATAACAATTCTATCCCATGTCGAAGTTGTACGCGCTGCGCTTGACTTGTCAGGCGC
>CM060336.1:48474846-48489846 GCA_030674155.1 Stramonita haemastoma
GCTGCTCTCCCCGGGGAGAGAGCGTCGCCACAAGTGCAGCGCCTACCCATTTTTTTCCTGTCTGCAACTGTATTTGTTTCCCTATCAGAGTGGCTTTTTTCTACAGAATTTTGCCAGGGTCAACCCCCTTGTTGCCGTGGACGTGGGTTCTTTTACGTGAGCTAAATAATGATGTGTAACACACGGGACCTCGGTTTATCGTCTCATCCGAAAGACTAGCGCCCAGACCACCACTCAGGGTCTAATGGATGGGGAAAAAGTTTTGGGCCCAAACGGGATCCGAACCCCGCACACTCCGACCCGGACTTTTTGCTTTCTAGGCAAGGCGCGTCACCACCTAGACAACCGATCCACCCATTTGGTGTCAGAAGTCGACAGGGAACGTAATTATGTTAGGCTGTCTTGAGGCCACTGGACAGAGTGACCATGCACTGCTGCTGTGTTTCTTTTGTTCGGAGGTAGCACTCGCAGGACGTCAGCCACTAAATCCTCTGCTGGCAGCAACGATAGCTTAGTTGTGGAGCTACTACACTGAGTCACACGCCCAACAAGGATGGTGACCACCACAATGTTAATTCGAAGGATTATTCTCGTGAATTTCTGACCTCACGCACGCGCGTGAGCACGCATGCTCACACGCACACACAGATATGTATATACATAATATGCATGTATGTACGTACGTACGTACGTACGTATGTATGTATGTATGTACGTAAGTACGTACGTACGTACGTACGTACGTACGTACGTACGTACGTACGTACGTACGTACGTATGTATGTATGTATGTATGTATGTATGTATGTATGTATGTATGTATGTATGTATGTATGTATGTATGTATGTATGTATGTATGTACGTACGTACGTACGTACGTACGTATTTATGTATGTCCGTCTGTGTGTATGTATGTATGTATGTATGTATGTATGTATGTATGTATGTATGTATGTATGTATGTATGTATGTATGTATGTATGTATGTATATACATATATATATATCCAGAGAGAGAGAGAGAGAGAGAGAGAGAGAGAGAGAGAGAGAGAGAGAGAGAGAGAGAGAGAGAGAGAGAGAGAGAGAGAGAGAGAGAGAGAGAGAGAGAGGAGAGAGAGAGAGAGAGAGGTGTTTGCAATGTTTTGGACATAGAACACAACATTACAAAACAACAGATGTCTTGTCCAACCAAAATAAAACAAAAATGCCTACAAATATGGGTTTTGCATTTAGAATTTCTATTTCTTAAAAAAAGTTATTTATAACCTTTATTGGTTGTTTATTTTACCCTGCCACCATCCACTGATGTGTTTTGAAGAGGCAAACTGCGCACCTGTGGCAATTACCAAAGAGAAGAACTGACCTTTTTGTAAGCGGTACTCCTCAAAATACTGATTGAGTTACACCGCCATTTCCCAACAAATATTGCCGTCACACAGAGAAACACACTTTCGCAAGAAAGTGAAAACAACATACATACACGTACACACATGCACGCACGCACACGCACACACACATACATACATACATGCACGCGCACACACACACACCAACGCACACACACGCGCACGCACACACACACACACACACACATACACACACACACACACACACACTCACAGAGGCACGCACACACACACAGAGGCATACACAGAGGCGCGCGCACACACACACACACACACACACACACACACACACACACACACACACACACACACACACTCACACACACACACACACACACACACACACACACACACACACACCACACACTTGATCATAATATTGTGCTCAGGCTAAAAGAAATGATGAAAAAGAGCAAAACAAAAGGGGGGTAACTGCGCAGTGGCTGGAGCCAGAGACACGTGATTTGAAGGAGACGGGTTTAGTCGCCGCTGAACAGAAGGGGAAATAACCCCCAGAATTCACTTGTGTCCCATGACAAATTTCGGCTACTTTATAACAGAAAGACAATTTGAATCTTTCCTCTTCGTCTTTTTCTTCCTCGAACGTCAGACAGCAGCTATTGTTGTCTGTCATGTGAACAAAAATGTGTTGTGCTGCTGCAAATGCATTTGGTCTCGGCCAATTTCCAATGCAAAATAGATAAGAATCGATTATTAAGACTAAAATTCCAAGTCAAAATTAATCTAATTTCAAGATTGTTATTAACTTTATTCAGATATCAAAGTGAACCTAAATCAAAACCTGAAAACAGTGATTATTGGTGACTGAGGCATATAAAAAGATTGATATTATTCTGGTCAATGCAAAGTATAATTTTGTTGCAATTTTCAGTTTATCCATGGAATGTTGTCAATATGTTTTAATCACTCTATGTTATAACATGTCTGGTAAGAATCTGCAACCTTACCCCCACCCTCAGACAAAGATAGATAGAAACGAAGAAAAAAGAAACAAGAAAAAAAAGAAAAAAGAAAAGGACAACAAAAGAAAGAAAGAAAAAGAAAAAAAAGAGAAAAAGCAGACACAATAAATAAAAATAAAAAGAACAATAAAACAAAGAAAGAAAGACTTAAAAAAGAAAAAAAAGAAAGAAGTAAAAATCAGCAAAGTAAAAGAAAAGAAAAAAAAAACAGGAAAAGAAAGATAAAGGATAGGAAAAGAAAACGAAAAAAACAAGACCACCAAACTGATTGCAAAAGACATACACAAACAAGTCCAGACAGGAAACTATTTCCAATCTTATGGACTCTTGTCCCTTGTGTCTTGTCAAAGAAACAGAAAAACCTCCTCCAATCCACACCCTGTCCTTTCAACATGTACCAGAGTGGACAACAAGTAAGTAGAAAATAAAAACCTGATAGAAAAAAAAGATGACCATCCTTCTCTCGTTCTTATCTAGGACCATGCCAGTCTCACTGAGGGCAGAAACAGAACTAAACAGTCTCTGACAGAAACTAGAATAGAACGTATATGCTGCTTCTCTACTATAAATATGCATATATTAATTCGATTACTTAATGTTAGGGAGACGGGATAGCTTAGTGGTCAGTACCTTGTTTTCTCCAAGCTAAGTTTAAGCAGTATCGAGCGTGGCTACCAATTGAATGGGTGACCGTTTACACGCCTTGGCTTCAGTACAGTCCCCCAGTCCACCCAGCTGTAAATAGGTACCTGCTCTCTTTAGAGTCAGGGAAGGTAAAGCAGCGAGGGAGAGGAGGTGGGCGCCGCCCTCAATATGCTGGCCACTAGAGAAACTGAGGTCTTTGATGCCTCGCTCCCCTACGACCACATAGGATATGGGACACCTTTAACATGACCTTTTAGTGTTATTTATTTATTCATCAGTTGATGTCTCTACTTATCAGTGTAGTTGATCTATTCATCGATCTTCTACCCGTGGTGACCTGACTGGGACGGGATAGCCTAATGGTCAGAACATTTCGCTCGCAATTTGACGACCTGGGTTCGATTCCCGTTCGAGGGGATTTTTCCCCTGGAGTTCACATCAGTGTTGACTCCACTCTCCCCAAAAGTCCTTCGGATGAGACTATAAACCGAGGCCCCGTGTGCGCGCGCGTGTGAGCGTGCGCAGCTATGTACAGTTTCATCTTGATTGTATCCCTTTACCATTTGTCCACTTTTGGCAAAAAAAGTGCACTATATAATTTTCACGTGATCAAATTTGGACTTGGACACAGCTCATTAAATAAACAATTAAAGAAAACTTCTTTAAGATGTCATTTAAAGTGATTTACCTTTTAGTGATGATTATCATCTTGATGCTCACAAAATCTGATGCTCTGACAGAACTATCTGAAGTGAGGTTGTTGTAAATAATGATGTTGTACTGTGGCAGGTACGATTTGCAAGCACTGCAACTAGTTTCTGATAAGGAAAGCTTGGAACATCACTTTTCCTTGCTCAGGAGATACAAAAAAATGAGGGGGGGGGGGGGGGGGGGGTATTGTCTCAGAGTGCACCAAGCACTAAAAGTTCGCAGATAGGGTGAAAGGTGAAGGGGCAGGGGTCACTGGAAAGTAAGGAAGATAACCCAACTCCCCCACAATCAAAACCACTAGGGTTTCTTTCTATCTTCATCTCCCCCCCCCCCCTCCTACACACACAATTATCTGCATTCACACGTCGGAATAGTGTGGGGCTTCACTTCCATATATGTATGTGTGCATGCTATCCTGCAGAGATTGTCAGATACCTTATTTTCTTCTTTCATTTTCCACCCACTTGTCTTTCAATTATTGCAGACTGAGGAGGTTTTACTTCCAACATGTCACGTTATTACCAAGGGTAAAACCAATTGTAATGACTTTCGGTTGTTGTTCGATAGTGGCGGTATATTTGTAAATAGGTATGTAGATAACAATGATAATAGTAGTAATAATAATAATCATGATAATAATAGTGATAACACAACAACAACATAATAATAATAATAATGATGATGATGATGATAATGATGATGATGATGATGATGATGATGATGATGATAATAATAATAATATAGCAATATAATAATAATAATAATAATAAATAATATAATAATAATAATATAATAATAATAATAATAATAATAATAATGATGATGATGATGATAATAATAATAAATAATAATAATAATATAATAATAATAATAATATAATAATAATGATAATAATAATAATATAATAACAACAACAACAATAATAATAATATATAATAATAATAATAATAATAATAATAATAATAATAATAATAATATAATAATAATAATTATGATGATTGTGATGATGATGATGATGATAATGATAATGATTAATAATGATCATACTATCATAATACAATACTACTACTTACTCTACTACATTACTACTACTACTACTACTACTTACTATACTACTTACTACTACTACTTTTCTTACTTCTACTCTTTCTTGTTCTTCTCTTCTTCTCTCTTCTTCTTGTTCTTTGTTCTTCTTGTTCTTGTTTTCTTGTTCTTTCTGTTCTTGTTCTTGTTCTTCTCTTCTTCTTTTCTTCTTTTCTTGTTCTTCTTCTTCTTCTTCTTCTTCTTCTTCTTC
The DNA here is from genome assembly GCA_030674155.1 of Stramonita haemastoma. Lineage (NCBI taxonomy): Eukaryota > Metazoa > Mollusca > Gastropoda > Neogastropoda > Muricidae > Stramonita > Stramonita haemastoma. The sequence continues at coordinate 48,479,886 of CM060336.1, forward strand.
TTCTTCTTCTTCTTCTTCTTCTTCTTCTTCTTCTTCTTCTTCTTCTTCCTTATTCTTTTTTCTTTCTTCTTCTTCTCCAGTATTTCGAAAGTAAAAGATAAACACTTATGTGCCTTTTTCTTTAACATTCAATTTCCGTGGCACACAGTTTTGTAAGCTGTCACCGTATCCCACTGGTACAAATGCCCTATTCTTTCAAAAGGGGAACAGGTTTAACGTGGCACAAGATGTTCGCGTGTGCTACACACGAGACCACGGATTATGGCCTCATCTGAAGGAGAGAGAAAGAAGCAGAGAAGAGACAGACAGAGAAGAAGAAGAGAGAAGAGAGGAGAGAGAGAGGAGAGAGAGAGAGAGAGAGAGGAGAGAGAGAGAGAGAGAGAGAGAGAGAGAGAGAGAGAGAGCAGCTGGGTGAACTGGGGTACTTTGTACTGAATCCAAGGCGCGTAAACGGTCCCCCATCCACTAGGTAACCACGCTCAATGCTGCTTAACCTTAGTGAGGAAAGCGAGCGCTCTGACCACTGAGCTGTCCCGTCTCCTGCAATAAAGCATTGGCAGGTCTGCATGCATGTTGACCTGGACGTTTACACAGTGTCCCCTCTTAATTTGCCAGCTGCGACTGAGATTTGAACCCACAACTTGCAACGTGCTGACCTCCAGGATCAACAAAAGAGCCTCCTTATCCACTCAGCTACCGAGACCCTTATAAAAAACAACAACCCAAGTACACTGGCGGTGGACAGGAATCTACAAGAAGCATCACGTATTGCATGTTTTACTTCCAAGTCCTCAAAACTACCGTGCCTTCAATCCTATCTTTCCTTCTTTCTTTGCGGGGGTGGATGACCTTTTACTTTTCCTTGCCCTTTTTTCATTTAATTTGCTGGGAACAGTGCCCCCCCCACACCCCTCCACCTCCCTCAGGTTTTGTGGGGATTCTCAATATGACTTCTTCTACGTCACTGAATCTGCCCCATCTCTTGATCTCCTGTACAGTTGGCACTATCGGTGTGTTCAGAGTGTAGCGAATTGTTCGTCTGTATGCATACAGGCCTGGGTTTGACTGCAGCGTGTTTCCTGAGCGAGAGAAATAGGGGTTGTGGTTGTAGATACTGCGTCTTTTAGTTAGAAACACGAACATATCCAGCATGCATCCCCGAAGTCGGAATGTGGCTACATGGATGGTAGGCAAAACAATGATCACATACGCAAAATCTCACCAATGGTGAACCTCAGAGCTCTAACCGAGGAACCAAAAAATAGAGAAAAAATATGACTTCCGGGTCATGGATGAACGTTACAACCACCAAACTATTCCTTACCCAAATTCCTCATAAAGGTAAAGGTGTCCCATAACCTGGGCGGTCGTAGTAGAGCGAGGCGTCAGAGAATTCAGCTTCTCTAGGGGCCAGCATGTTGAGGGCGGCGCCCATTTCCTCTCCCTCGCTGCTTTACCTTCCCTGACCCTAAAGAGGGTAGGTACCCCTTTACAGCTGGGTGAACTGGGGGGACTGTACTGAAGCCAAGGCGCCCAAACGATCACCCATCCAATTGGTAACTACGCTCGACACTGCTTAACTTGACTAGGGGAAAGCGAGCGCTCTGACCACTGAGCTATCCCACCCCCTAAATTCGTCACATGAAGAGACAAAAACGTCAGAAAGCGAGTCGCCATTTCATTTATGACCTGCACGCTTCAGTACTTGGTTACACAGGCTCTTGCAACACACTGATTACTTGGCATTGACCCCCAGTAAAGCTCCACTGGGGCTTCCCCTCTGAATATCTTGATTAAAAACTGATGATGCAGAATGCCAGCGAGAATTAACCTGGCAGCCCTAGGGCATCTATCCACTCCGGGATTGATGTATTCAAGGAATCTGGGGGTTGACTATGTTGGTGGGTGTGTATGCGCTGATTAGGTTCTATGTACGTGTCATCAAAAAGGAAGGCGGCAGGACGGTTAAGACATTCATTTCCCTAACAAGTAAACCGTGAGGTTCTGGGTTCGGTTTCATGCCTTGCCCTTTCTTCCCAGTTTGATGAAAAAAATCAAACTGAATGTCAAAGATCTTCGGGTGAGACTATAAACCGAAGTCCCGTGAGTGAATGCATGCAGAACATCTTGCACACAGGTTAAAACCCCTTTCTTCCTTTTGGGAAAGTAGGCCATTGTATGCTGGTAGGAGCAGATGACAAAAAACAACAACAAAACGCATGCACACAGAGCTAGAGATATATCGCGCTTAGACACAATATCTATAGTTGGAATGCGACGTCGCACTCCTCCTGTCCTCCTCCTCCTCCTCCTCCTCCTCCTCCTCCTCCTCCTCCTCCCTCCTCCTCCTCCTCCTCCTCCTCCTCCTCCTCATCATCATCATCATCATCAAAACAGTTCATTGTCACAGGCAGGAAAAAACTTCCCCTTTTGATCACTGGGTTTAATAAAGCATCACCATTCCTTAGATACACATTAATAACAGTATTTGTCCCATCCATACAATAAGCAAGAGGGAAAAATACAATGTTTACACTATTCTACGTTTCCTGTTTCATTTTGTCAATCTTTCTGTATCTGTTTTGGCCTGTCCATTCGTCTTCCTCTACTCCTTCTTCTTCTTTTATCCCATAGTCTGTTTAGACCGTAGGGGCGCCACGGAAGACCTCTCCTCTACCTTCCCATTTATTAATCCACAAGAAAAAATATCTTAAACCCCAAAAGACGATAAAGAAAGAGAAAGAAAATAAAAAAAGACAATACCCCAAACAGACAAGTTCTTTCACTCACTGCATGCACATCTCTACAGTAAAACCTGCCTACATCTGTTGTGGAGTACTTCTGTGTGAAGGTAGGCGGGGCAGATAAAGAGAAAAGAAGCTTTAGAGATATGGACTGCGGGGGAGTTGGATTATCTTCCCTACTTTCCTTGCCCCCCCCCTCCCCCCCTCCTGCCTCCTCAGCTGTACATTCTTAACGCTTGGTGCACACTAAGACTCCCCCCCCTCCCCTCCCCCAACCCATGCCAGAGCTGTCGCCAGTCACCAGAAACTAGTGATGCTGGGAGCTACACTTCCTCACAGTGACAACTTCTGATTAATGCTATTGCAGAGAACTATTGTTTTCAGATAATTATTGTGGCGATTGGTACAGTTAGGTCACTAGAAATGCTACGTGTGCATTATTACAACTCTAAAGCTAATGTGTAACAGTAATCTGGTTTTATATCAAAATTTGATTGGGTAAAATATGTGGGCGTCTATCATTTTTTTTTATAGAAAAAAATTGCGTTTGTTATTAAAAAATGTGACAAGTTTTAAACAGGCAAAGTGGACACATCATAATACTCTCTGCAGGCATGTTGATACATACATACATACATACATACATACATACATACATACATACATACATACATACATACATAACATACATACATACAAATAATACATAACATACATACATACATACATACATACATACATACATACATACTTACATACTTACATACATACATACATACATACATACATACATACATACATACATACATACATACATACATACATACATACATACATACATACATACATACATACATACATACATACATATAATATATATTATAATATATACACACACACACACCACACACTCTGGTCTACCACTGCCCACATGTTCTATGTGAGAGCGTACAGAGCCAGACAGTGGCCACTGACCAGTCATTTCTGATGATGATGGACAGCTCTGATGTCACTACGGCCATGTGTCCGTCACCCTCCGGCCACTGTGGTATAGGCTGACCAGTCAGGTCAGGTCAGCACTGGCTGGAGGAACCATGAACAGATAGATAAATGAATAGACAAATAAGCAAATAGGTAAAGGAATAGTATAAATAAATGAAATTAAATGAATGAATAAACACAATGGAAAAAGGCGAGGGACACGTTCTATTCTTGGTTCTTTCTCTCAAATTGTTTAGTGTCATTTGGCCATGTCTCTGCTCTTAACAGCACTGGTGTGGGTTTTTTGTTTGTTTGTTTGTTTCTTTCTTTCTTTCTTTCTATCTTCATTTCTTTCTATTATTTCTCATTTGGTATTATTTTGTATGCTTCTATTTCTCTTCATGTCTCTTTCTGTCTCTCTGTCTCTCTGTCGGTCTATCTTTGTTCTTTTCCACCAGCCCCTCTCTCTTCCCTGTTTACATAATTATGCATTCACAAATATGTTAACAATAACAATACAAATTAGATGTAACAACTGCAGCTCTCCTGACACACGTGACATTTGGGAACACTCACACAGTCTAATAATTCGACAGAAAACAAGAAGAACACACCAGGTGACCAGTACTTTGATATACTTGCATGCACCTGAAGTGGCCTGTGTGTGTGTAGGAGTGTGGGTGGCGAGATAAATAGGGAACGAAGCATAATTGACTTCGACTAGGGGAAGTTAAAGTATCCTCCTCGCTTTCTTTCACTTGCCCCCATCTCATCCATAAATTCTTTACACCTGATGCACACTCAGACTCCCAGACCAAATTGGCTGCTGCGATACTCTTGTCACTAGAAAATTGTTGGAATAATTGCGGTACTTGTGTATATGCCACAAGTAATGAAATTCGAATGGCACCATTGTGAAATGCCACTGTGTGAGATTCTGAAATGATTCCAATCACAATTTCATTGCCAAAAAAAAAAAAAAAATCCAAATGTCAATTGTAACACTCCCCAAAGCTTCACTTCATGTTGTCTAGAAGCTGTATGCAAACCAAAATGTGTATTACATAAAAACTGTGGGTTTGGTATTTTTGTATATCTTATTTTTTAGTAAGAAGGGACAAACAGAGACAGGATGAATTATCATAATTATATCATTACTCCCCCTTCCTTTGCAAGGAACATACAAATTGTCTGAACTGTCACCGGCCACACGACTATGTTTGTTAACCACGGAGTTAGGCGCTAATGACCAGATAATTATTACCAATGGTGCTGTGGCTCTGATGGCAGTATAGCCATGCCTCCATCACCGCCCTGTCACTGTGAGCATAGTGTGATCAGTCAGGTCAGTGCTGGCTAGAATGTAGTATTAGTAGTAGGCCTCCGTCAGTCAGTGTCGACTATGGAATTTCGCCAAAAGACAGGTATTTGTTCAGCGACAACGCCGGCTGTGGTTGGTCAGTCCGATGCGGGAGTGGCAGTCTCCCTGTTGCATCTGATGCAGATGTGCCTTGTGTGAGGTGGCCCTGGAGACATGCCTTCCGCTTGGCTCTCTTTTCGTTTGCTGCGGTGTGGATCTTTCCCTTCACCACACTTCAGCTGTTTGTGGAGAACACTGCCATTTGCTGCGGTCAGCCACTACCTCCTCCCAGTTCTAGAATGGCTAGAATGACTAATAAATAAATTACTTAATAAATGAATTATAAATAAATGAAGAAATAAAAAATAAACAAATAAACAAACAAACAAATGACTATATAGTTTTGCTCAAGATAGCTCGGGATAGCTCAGAACATTCGCTTTCCTCAAGCTATTTATTTTTTTATTTTTTTATTTATTCTTTTATATCGAGGATAACAGAATAAGCAATCATGTGCTTTTTTTCATCCGGTCCCCGTGTGTATGCAGTTTTGTAAATATTGTCATCTGTTCCCACCGGCACACGATGGCCTACTCTTACGAAAAGCGGAACAGGATTTAACGTGTGCGCAAGATGTTCTGCGTGCGTTCGCACACGGGGCCTCGGTTTAAAGTCTCATCCGAAGCTAAGGTTAAGCAGCATCTAACGTGGTTACCAATTGGATGGGTGACCGTTTGCACACCTTGGTTTCAGTACAGTCCCCCAGTTCACCCAGCTGTAAGTAGGCCCCTGCCCTCTTTAGGATCAGGGAAGGTAAAGCAGCGAGGGAGAAGAGATGGGCGCCGCCCTCAATATGTTGGCCCCTAGAGAAGCAGAGGTCTCTGATGCCTCGCTCCCCTACGACCGCCTAGGTTATGGGACACCTTTACCTTTTATGTGTTTTATGTGCTGTGTCCCATGACTGCAGTCTTGGGGTTTAAGTTTTTCCTCTGTTTGTGTCTTTGTTTCTTTCCTTTTTTTCCTGTTCTTCTTCTGTCATGTTTCATTTTTATCTGTTTTTTGATAATTTGTTTTGTTTGTTTGTTTCCTTTTCTTCTGTTCCTCCTTTCTTTTTCTCTGCCTGATCAGAAATTTCTTTCTGTCTTCTTTTTTCCTTCTTTTCTATCTATCTATCTATCTATCTATCTATCTATCTATCTATCTATCTATCTATCTATCTATCTATCTATCTATCTATCTATCTATCTATCTTCTATCTTCTATCTATCTATCTATCTATCTATCTATCTATCTATCTATCTATCTATCTATCTAATATCTATCTATCTATCTATCTATCTATCTATCTATCTATCTATTACTACCTACCTACTTCTACTACCTACTACTACTACTTTCTTTCTTTCTTTCTTTTCTTTCTTTCTTTTCTTTCTTTTCTTTTCTTTCTTTTCTTTCTTTCTTTCTTTCTTTCTTTCTTTCTTCTTTCTTTCTGTCTGTCTGTCTGTCTGTCTGTCTGTCTGTCTGTCTTCTTTCTTTCTTTCTTTCTTTCTTTCTTTCTTTTCTTTCTTTCTTTCTTTCTTTCTTTCTTTCATGGTAGTTTGATACATTTAACATTTTGGACCTTCTTTCTTTCTTTCTTTCTTTCTTTTTCTTTCTCTTTCTTTCTTTCTTTCTTTTCTTTCTTTCTTTCTTTCTTTCATGGTAGTTTGATAATGTAACATATTTGGAACACCTGTCACATAGAGATACTTCCTTGATATTTATAGATAAAACCCAAATTCTGACGACGTAATAGATTTGGCGACAACAACAATAACAACTATTGTTAGGGCACGTGTCAATTCTGATCACAGCCTTTAACAGAACCTCACACCGACATTAGGCAACATTTCCAGATAAATAACTCATCACTCAAGAAAACGTGGGTGGGTATCATTTTCTGGGAATGTTTTTAATTTCTCTAGCAAAAACGTGACAAGTAGGCCTAGATACGAAAAAAAAGAGAAAAAACATGTATATGGGCATGACCCCCTCCCCCCACGTAGTACGTAAATATAATATATTATTTGTTATACCAATTTGTGTCATAGCAGATTTCTCTGCGTAAAAATTCGAACTGCTCTCCCCGCCACAACTGCAGCGCACCCATTATTTTCTCTTTTTCCGGTTTGCAACTGTATATCAGAGTGGCTTTTTTTCACAGAATTTTGCCAAGGACAACCCTCTTGTTGCCGTGGGTTCTTTTACGTGGGCTAAATATTGATGTGTATCACATAAGACCTCTGGTTTATCGTCTCATCCGAAAGACTAGCACCTAGACAACCACTCATAATCTAATGGATGGGGAAAAGTTTTGGGCCCAAATGGGATTCGAGCCACCGCGCACTCCGACCCGGACTTTTGGCTTTCTAGCAGGCGCGTTCCACCAATCCACCATGAATATACAGGTGAATAATTTGGAATATCGCTGTCCATACAGTGTGATGGTTGTTAAGGCAAGGAGGCAGACAGTGGTCATGACCATTCCTCACTGCTGATGACGGACACTCTGATGTCACTACGGCCATGTGTCCGTCACCCTCCGCCACTGTGGGTATGGGCTGACCAGTCAAGTATTGTCAGCACCGGCCGGAGGAACCATGAATGAATACATGGATCACTAAATAAACAAACAAATAGATGAATAAATGAATGAATGAATGAATGGATGAATGAATAAAAACGATAATTGGAAAAGTATAGAAAATACCAAAGACGTAAGCTCCCCGAAAAGTAGCATATTCTTTTCCTTCCCTCTCCCCCCTGTGAAAACCTTGTAGTTTGTTCCTCGCTCTCTGTGTCCTCTGTAATGCCTCTGTCGTCGTGTCGTCTGTCGTCTGTCTGCTGCTGTCTGTCTGTCTTTGTCTGTCAGTCTGCTGTCTGTCTGCTCTGTCTCTGTCTGTCTGCTGTCTTCTCTCTTCTTCTCTCGGACTACATGTAAAAGACATTGTGCTTATTCATTATCATCGAAATCTGATCTTGATTGATTTGATTGTTTGGTTTGATTGATCTCTTCTCTCTCTCTTCCTCACTCTGTACTTCTTCATATCATCGATCTCTCTCTCATCTCTCTCTTGTCTTCTCTCTTCTCTTCTCTCTCTCTCTCTCTCTCTCTCTCTCTCTCTCCTCTCCTCCTCTCTCTTCCTCTCTCTCTCTCTCTCTCTCTCTCTCTCTCTCTCCTCTCTCTCTCTTCTCTCTCTCTTCTCTCTCTTCTCTCTCTCTCTCTCTCTCTCTCTCTCTCTCTCTCTCTCTCTCTCTCTCTCTCTCTCTCTCTCTCTCTCTCTCTCTCTTCTCTCTCCTCTCTCTCTCTCTCTCTCTCTCTCTCCTCCTCCCCCGCTCTCTCTCCTCTCACTCTGAGTAGAAGTGGTGTCTTCATAGAAGAAATGATGGAAGAATAGCCATCTTTATTTTTATTCTTTGTCAGTTTTTAACCCTTATTTGTTGCCGGGTCTTGTAAGGTTCTTTATTTTGCATTTTTCATGGCTGTGGCAGGGTATTATGCATGTGAAAAATGGATGATGTTGAAAGAAGATTTCTTTCTGTTTCTTCGTCGTTGCGTGTTTGAATGTCTTGTAATTGGAGCCTTCTGCTTTGTTATTCTTTATTTTTCTCTCCCTGTATCATCCATTTTTCCTCTTTATTCTTTTTTTCTGTTTTTCTGTGTGTCTGTGTGTCTGTGTGTCTGTGTGTCTGTGTGTCTTTCTTTCTTTCTTTTTTCTTTCTTTCTTTCTTCTTTTTTTCTTTCACTCCGTATAACCTCCCTTCCTTCTTCGTTATTTCTTTGTTTCTTTTTGTCTCTCTTCCATCTTTCTGTCGTTAAATGCTTATGCAGCGAAACGTTATGTATTTTTTTATGTGCTCAATTCTTGCTTGGTCAAGGGAAACCTGAGTTTTTGGTTTGTTTATTTTCATAGCTGTTTATGCTTGGATAAAATAATGGGTAGGCGCTGCACTTGTGGCGACGCGCTCTCCCCGGGAAGAGCAGCCCGAATTTTACACAGAGGAATCTGCTGTGACATGAAGTGGTAAAAATATATGAAAAAGAAATATATATATATGTGCTGATCATTCAAAGGGTTTTAAGAAAACATTTTCCCATTTTTGGTGTGCCTATATATGTGTGATAGTCTTTATGATATAGTTTTAAGTGGTTATATGTATTTGGGAGTCTCTGTTATAATATGTGTGCCTAGTTCTTTGTATGCTTTCCTTTTCTTCTCGTCATTTAGAATTTTTTTATATCTCGTTAATTTTGTTTGTTTGTTTGTTTCTTTCTGTCTTTCTTTCTTCTGTCTTTCTATCCGTCTGTCTGTCTGTATTTCTTTTTTCTTCTTCTTTCTTTCTTTCTTTCTTTCTTTCTTTCTTTTCTTTCTTTCTTTTTTCTTTCTTTTCTTTTCTTTCTTTTTTCTTTCTTTCTTTCTTTTCTTTCTTTCTTTCTTTCTTTCTTTCTTTCTTCTTTCTTTCTTTCTTTCTTCTCTTTCTTTCTTTCTTCTTCTCTTTCTTCTTTCTTCTTTTTGCACTCATTTCATTCAATTTTCTTTCTGTATTACCTTTTGTGCTTTTTCGTGACTTTTGGTATTTTTGGGGTGTAGCATATAATGGCGATATAGACATATTCTGATACAATGATAGCTCTGAATGAAAACTGAAAATGAAAAAAAAAATCGTTCATATGTTATGCTGTTCAATAACACAGATGGTTTGACTCCCCCCCCCCCCCTGCAAAATCAAGTGTTATGACACCTGAATCGGGGATGTACCATACTGACAATTAATTTTTGTAAGTCAACGATTGATTACTTTAGGAACGTGGGTAGAATGGAAGAAACACACACCA
>CM060336.1:48494846-48522346 GCA_030674155.1 Stramonita haemastoma
TTTCTCTACAGAATTTGGACACAGACAACTTTCTTGTTGTCGTGGGTTCCTTTACGTGCGCTAAATAATTCTGCGTAACACACAGAACCTTGGTTTATCGTCTTATCCAAAAGACTAGCTCCCGGACCACTACTCAGGGTCTAGTGGATGGGGGAGGGGGGGAGTTTCTGGCCCAAACGGGGATCGAATCATACACACAATCACCACACACAATCACCACACACATCACAACACAATCACCACAACAATCACCACACACTTCCACCCTGCACATGTCGTTTCTAGGCAAGTGCGTTGCCTCTCACTGATCTGAGAGAGAGAGAGAGAGAGAAGAGAGAGAGAGAGAGAGAGAGAGACAGACAGGACAGAAGACAGACAGACAGCAGACAGACAGACAGACATATATAATATATATATAAAATATATATATAATAGAGAGAGAGGAGAAGAGAGAGAGAGAGAGACAGCAGATAGACAGACAGAAGACAGACAGACAGAAGACAGAGAGAAGAGAGAGAGAGAGAGAGAGAGAGAGAGAGAGAGAGAGAGAGAGAGAGAAGAGAGAGAGAGAGAGAGAGAGAGAGAAGAGAGAGAGAAGAAGAGGAGAGAAGAGAAGAGAGAGAGAGAGAGAGAGAGAAGAGAGAGAGAAAGAGAGAGGAGAGAGAGAGAGGAGAGAGAGAAGAGAGAGAGAGAGAGAGAGAGAGAGAGAGAGAGAGAAGAAGAGAGAGAGAGAGAGAAACATTTACACTATTTTGTTCTGACCGAATCAGTCCTATTCAAACCTCACTACAATACACTTAGTTTGTCTGAAGTGGATAAACCAGCTTTGATACAGTCTTGCCTTTTGTCCATAGAATTATTTTGATAATCTGATTGACGGAAAACAGAAACTAATCTAAAAGACTAAAATTAAACAGCCCACCACCCTGCCAACACAAAAACATAACAAAGAAACCAAAGGAACAAAACCCTGTAAAAACTAGACAAGACAGAACAGGACAGAATGAAACCACATCACACTAGGTAGGCTAAAGACTAGGCGAGAACAGACAACATCAAACTGGATTAGAACAGATTAAACTAATAGTGACTATACCAGATGAGATTAAAGCAAGCTAGATAAGACCTAGCAGCACTTGACCAGACGAGTATAGACCTAGTACGACCAGACCAGATCAGACCAGACAGACCAGATTAGCGAACTAAACATTACCTGACCATACAACACCAGACCATACTATACAATACCAAACAAGACAGGATCATACCGTACCAGACTAAATTGTACCATACCAGACTAGACCTTACTATTCCACATTAAACCTCACTAAACCTTGCCACACCATGCTAAACCTTGCCACACCACACTGAACCTTACTAAACCTTGCCATACCATGCTAAACCTTGCCACACCACACTGAACCTTACTAAACCTTGCTACACCACACTGAACCTTACTAAACCTTGCCACACCACACTGAACCTTACTAAACCTTGCCATACCATGCTAAACCTTGCCACACCACACTGAACCTTACTAAACCTTGCTACACCACACTGAACCTTACTAAACCTTGCCACACCACACTGAACCTTACTAAACCTTGCCATACCATGCTAAACCTTGCCACACCACACTGAACCTTACTAAACCTTGCCATACTATGCTAAACCTTGCTACAACATACTGAACCTTACTAAACCTTGCCACACTACAGTAAACCTTACTAAACCTTGCCATACACACAGTAAACCTTACTATACCTTACTATACCACAGTCAACCTTCCTAAACTTTGCCATACCACAGTAAACCTCCTAAACTTTGCCATACCACAGTCAACCTTCCTATACTTTGCCATACCACAGTAAACCTTACTATACTTTGCCATACCACAGTAAACCTTACTATACTTTGCCATACCACAGTAAACCTTACTATACTTTGCCATACCACAGTAAACCTTACTATACTTTGCCATACCACAGTAAACCTTACTATACTTTGCCATACCACAGTAAACCTTACTATACTTTGCCATACCACAGTAAACCTTAACAAACCTTGCCATACAAGACCACCAAAGCTAACCACACTAGATTAAACCTCTTTAAACCTTACCATACCATACCAGACAAATACATACACACAAACACACACACACACACACACCAAAACACACACACATACACACACACTACACAGTACCAAGAGTGTTACAGACAATAAGAGAGAGAGAGAGAGAGAGAGAGAAGAGAGAGAGAGAGAGAGAGAGAGAGAGAGAGAGAAGAGAGAGAGAGAGAGAGAGAGAGAGAGAGAGAGAGAGAGAGAGAGAGAGAGAGAGAGAGGGGAGAGAGAGCAGGAAAAGAGAAAACTTTAATTCATCCTGACATTTCTGTCAACCTCCAGATGGCTGTTGTCAGCTGTTGTTCCTCTTCAGCCGCTGTTTTTACACACAGACACACACACACGCACACACACATACACACACACAAACACACACACACACCACACACACATGCGCACGCACACACGCACACACATGCGCACGCACACACGCACACACACATGCGCACGCACACACGCACACACACACGCACACACACACACGCACGCACGCACAAATGCATACATGCATACACACACACGCACGCACGCATTAAGACACACACACATACACACACTTGCATGCACACACAAAACGCATGCATGTATACACAAAGGCATGCATGCACACACACACAAACGCACGCATGCATGAACACACACTCACCAAAACACACACACACGTACATACACACATGCATGCAAGCATATGCTCGCACGTAGACACACATTCCCACAAGTATGCATATACGTATATAAATGCATGTACATATGTACACACGCACACATACACACACACAAACGTGTGCAGACACGTAAACACACGCACCACAACAAAGCATACTCATAGACATACAGACAGAAACACATACATAGACAGACAGACAGACAGACAGACAGACACACACACACACACACACACACACACACACACACACACACACACACACAACTCACACACACACATACATACAAACACAGTTTCAAACACACACACATCCCCAACACACACACACACACAATCCCCCCCCCCCCACTACCCCCCCCCCCCCCAGACTATCCCCCCTCCCACACCCCCTAACGCACACAGTATAGAGGCGGGTGGCTGGGTGCAAGCGGCGAGGCCTTCCCCCCCTAAAGATGCCCCAGGGAGGAAATCAAAGGGAACAAACAGGACATGTAAAAAACATCCACCCCCTTCACTCGCGTTTACAGACCTTCAGACCACCGAGCCCATTACCCAAGCACAGTCAGGTAGGAATTGGGGTGGGTACTTTGGGGAGTGCAGAGTAACTTTGTGTGTGTGTTGGGGGGTGGGGGTGGGGGTAGGGGGGAGGGTTGGGGGGTGTGTGTGCGTGTGTTTGTGTGTGTGTGTGTGTGGTGTGTGTGTGTGTGTGCGTGTGTGTGTGTGCGTGTGTGTGTGTGTGTGCGTGTGTGTGTGTGGTGTGCGTGTGTGCGTGTGTGTGTGTGTGTGGTGTGTGGTTTGTTATGTGTGTGTGTGCGTGAGTGTGTGTGTGTGTATGTGTGTGTGTTGTGTGTTGTGTGTTGTGTGCGTGAGTGTGTGTGTGTGTGTGCGTGAGTGTGTGGTGTGTATGTGTGTGTGTAGGGGTGGGGTTAGGGTGGGGGTGGGGGTGAGGTGGTGGCATGTGTATGTGTGTGTGTGTTGTGGGTGGTGTGTGTGCATGGTGCGCGTGTGTAGATGGGTACGTGGGTGGGTGAGTAGATATGATGTGTGTGTTGGTCGAGAGAGAGAGAGAGATAGGAGGGAGTGAGAGAGAGAGAGAGGAGAGAGAGAGAGAGAGTAGGGTGAAGCGGCGAGGCTCAAAGATGAGGAGGAATCGAAAGGGAAAAACAGGACGGTAGAAGAACCGACCTCACTCACGTTTAGGACTAGACCACGAGCCATACAAGACAGCAGGTAGAAGGGAGGGGACTTTGGGAGTGCAGAGAACTGTGGAGTGTATGGGGGGGAGGGTAGGGAGGTAGGGGGAGAGGATCGGGAGGATGGAGAGCGTGGTTTGTGTGTGTAGTGGCGAGTTTTAAGTGGAGTGATGAGATGGAGTGTAGGGAGAGAGGAGTGAGTGAGTGTGTGCGTGCGGCAGCGTGGTGAGGGGGTAGAGGAGGGTGGGAGAGATGAAGTGGGCGGTATGTGATGTGTATGGTGTTGTTTGTGTGTGGTCTGTGGGCATGCGTGCGTGTGTGAGATGGTGGCGAGGTGGGGTGAGTAGATATTAGGGTGAGTGTGTGAGAGAGAGAGAGAGAGAGAGAGAGAGAGAGAGGAGAGAGGAGAGAGAGAGAGAGAGAGAGAGAGAGAGAGAGAGAGAGAGAGAGAGAGAGAGAGAGAGAGAGAGAGGAGAGAGAGAGAGAGAGAGAGAGAGAGCGCTGTGGTGATGAAGATGGAAAGGTTACACACCTAACTCTCTCCTGATAAAAAAGGATTTCATTGAATGTGACCTGCTCTGTAGTCATTTGCCTGTCTTTCTTCCCTTCTCTGTCTGTTTGTCTGTCTGTTTGTCTACTTGTGTGCTTTCCAGTCTTTCTACCTGTCTCTCCTGTCTCTCCTGTCTGTCTGTCTGTCTGTTGTCTGTCTGTCTGTCTGTCTGTCTGTCTGTCTATCTATCTATCTATCTATCTATCTATCTATCTGTCTGTCTGTCTGTCTGTCTGTCTGCCTGTCTGCCTCTTTACTAATCGACCCATCCATGTCTGTCTTTAGTTGTGTCTTAGTTGTGTACGCACGTGCGCGCGCTCACGCACAGACGCGCACATACAGACACATACACACATGCATATATATAAACACACTTGTGTGTTATATATTTACATAATGATATACATCATACATATATACCTACCTACCTACCTACCTACCTACCTACCTACCTACCTACCTACCTACCTACCTACCTACCTACCTACCTACCTACCTACCTACCTACCTGCACACACACACCTACCCCCCCTCCCCTCACACACACATCCACATGTACCTAACTATACATATCACTTTCCCCCATTTCCTGCTGTGCTCAAACAGAAACGAGTACTAACTGTGTGTGTACCCCCCCCCCCCACTCCTTACTTCAGTACTACTACAGACACATACTGTCTTCAAGCAGTCTGTCAGCTTCGCTTTTCTTCCAGTTGATGCCCTCTGTTTGTTTCATTCATCTTTTACGCCGACCCAATTTCCTGTTTGGCAGGTGTAGTAAGTTCTTAGAGAGCGAGGAAGGAAGAAGCTGAAGGGATGAATGACTGATACTGGCGTTACAGGCAGAATGGGGACATAGTAAATTACCAACTAGGCACCCGAAGCTTTAGCAGCGCAACTGGGTGAGTTATGCAATGGGGCCAGAGCCTGGTGAATGGACTTTGTCGTGGAAGTGATGCAGTGAATTTATTAAATAAAAAATCTTCTAGTAAAGGTAAAATGTAAAGGCAGGGGACAGGACAGCTCAGTGGTCAGAGCACTCGTTTTCCTCAATAAGGTTAAGCAGCATCGAGCATGGTTACCAACTGGATGGGTGCCGTTTGCGCACCTTGGCTTCAGTACAGTCCCCCAGTTCACCCAGCTGTAAATGGAGACCTGTCCTTTTTAGGGTCAGGGAAGGTAAAGCAGCGAGGAAGAGGAGATGGGCGCCGCCCTCAATATGCTGGCCCCTAGAGAAGTTGAGGTCTCTGATGCCTTGCTCCCCTACGACCACCTAGGTTATGGTACACCTTTACATTTTACTTTTTAATCTGCAAGTAGATATATATATATATATATATATATATATATATATATATATATATATATATATATATATATATATATATATATATATATATATATATATAGTAGGCACTCATCAGTCTCGGAAGACTATGGAGTTGCGCTCTAGTCTTTAGAGCGCAAAGCCTGGGCAAGTATGTATGGAGGGCAAGCTGTTACCCATGCAGCAGACCCCCCCTCTCCACGGCACTGGAATGATCCATTGGAAGGGCATTGACCGATACGAATGGTTCCAGTACCGTCGCAGGAGCCACCAGAACGTTGCCATATACCTACAGCCCCGAGCCGCTCTGGGACTCCAACTCCCCGATTTTTCCTCAGGGATGGTGTCTAAACACGACACCTGTGTGCATGCTGGTTTGTTATAATTTTGTCATCCGCTCCTACCGGCTCACGATGGCCTACTCTTCCGAAAGGTGGAACGGGGTTTTAACGTGTGCGCAAGATGTTCTGCGTGCATTCGCACACGGGGCCTCGGTTTCGAGTCTCATCTCGGTTTCGAGTCTCATATATCTATCTATCTATCTATCTATCTATCTATCTATCTATCTATCTATCTATCTATCTATCTATCTATCTATCTATCTATATCTAATCTATCTATCTATCTATCTATCTATCTATCTATCTATCTATCTATCTATCTATCTATCTATCTTTCGAAACTGAATATCCGAAACTAAGATTAGAAATAAAAAGTCATATATTATCTTAACTCGATTTGGGATGGTGATGTGGTGGTGGTAGGTTTGGAAAGGAGATAAGTATTAAGAAGAAAAAAACCACAACAACACATCAAGAATAGCAATTTAACAAATTGTCAGTTTCAAACCTCTTTAAATTAATTTACTTATCTATTAATGAACTGCTTGAGTGACGATAAAATAAGAAAAAAAAAAGAATGACTCTAACCACCGGTCAGAAAAGACAAAAAATAGAAGAAAAAAACACACACAGCACAAGAATAGCAAACAAACACAACCTACAAACTTATCTCTAATGAACTCTTAGTGACATTAAAAAAAAATGATGATCACCGGCACACAAAATGAAAACAATCACCAATGAAAAAATAAACAAAAACAAACAATTTGATCATTCTCATGTCACTCTCTTAAGGTTAATGTAAAAAACAAAAACAAACCTTGTTGATTCTACTAGGTAATGTCCTATTTCAAGATTAGCAAAGAAAAGTAATAGGTGCTGTCATTGTAAACAGAGTAATAAACATGTTGTTGTTATTGCCATTGTTGTTGTTATTGCTATTGTTGTTGTTCATCTTCTTCTGTTGTTGTTAATGTTGTTGTTGTTGTTGTTGTTGTCTTCTTCTTCTTCTTCTTCTTCTTCTTCTTCTTCTTCTTCTTCTTCTTCTTCTTCTTCTCATTCTTCGCATTCTTCGCATTCTTAGCATTCTTCGCATTCTTTGCTTTCTTCTTCTTCATCGAACGCTCAGACAACTATCAATGTCTGTCATATAAGTGAAAAAGCGATGCGCATCGTTAAGCGCCTGTCAAGTCAGGCTCAGCGCATTCTACTTCGGCATGGGAGAGAATTATTATCGTTTACGTCTTTCTGGAAAAAAAGGCGGAATATTGGACCAAGAATCCGCTCTTATTTGGACCAATCCAGCAAATGTGATTCAAAAGTCTGGTTCCTAGTGATTAGGAAATTAACCGAGAAACTTTAAGATTATTAGAAAAGCGCGTTCTTGATTGCATAAATATTTGGTGACTGTTTCCCTTACTAACTTGTTTGCTCCTGTCTGTAAGCTGTCTGGGCTTCCGTGGCAATAAACGATGTTCTGTTTTGGCCTGTTGTGTTTGCGCGCTCGCACACGCGCACGCACGCACGCACGCACACACACACACACACTACCGTGAATAAATCACACACAGTAGTATAGTCTATGCCCACCCCCCTCTCCCCCCGATCTTACACACGTAATCTCACTTCTTCAAAGGGAGGTAAACCGTATCTGTAAACACGTAACACAAATACGTAAATTCTGACGAAAGCAACACGCAAAATACAACACTGCCAACACACAGTTACTGTGCGCAGGTGTTCAACTAAGAAAAGAAACAGAGAAAAAAAACGGTAGGACATTTGGTAGGGACTGGTGGATTAACAACAAAATGATAACGAAGACAATATGACATGTTAAAATGACATAGATAGATAAACAACAAACGGTACAAATAAACAACTTAAACATGTGCTAGATTGACAAACAACAAAACGGTAGAAATAAACAGTACAACGTTTTAAGTATGACTTAGATGGGCAACCAACAGAACGGTATAAGGACAACAATACAACAGTGAACACAACTTAAGTAGACAAACAACAATACAGTACAAAAAACATCAACACTACGAAAAACATTCTACATCACACGATCTAGATGGACACACAACAACATCGTAAGGATGAGACTATAAACCGAGGTCCCGTGTGCGAACGCACGCAAAGCATCTTGCGCACACGTTAAAACCCGTTCCGACTTTTCGGAAGAGTAGGCCACTATGTGTGCAGGTGGGAACAGATGACAAAATTTACAAAACTTCATGCACAAGGAGACTTGGCGTAAAAGACCACATGAGTGCTTACGCTCCATTGTCCTTCAAGTAAAAGAATAAAAGAAATGTACAAAGAACAATACAACGTTATAATACGATCTAAATGGACAAACAACAACACTTTACAAAAACAACAATAAACCTTCTAACGTGACCTTGACAGACAAAGAACAGATCGGTACAAAGACAATCTGTAATATTCTAACATGACCTTGATAAACAAACGACAACACAGTATAAAGACAACAATACAACAGTCTAACATGACTTAGATGGGCAAACAACAAAACGTCACAAAGAGAACCACATAAAAATCAATGATCGTGAGTGATAATTATTATGTAACCCAATGGAAATGGCTGTGTCAGTATGAATAGCATCCCCACCTTTTGCAAATTATGTGCTAGGAATTCCTTCTTTTCTACTCTTTGTTTTTGACATGTTCCTTTTCTTCCTGTCGCCTTCTCCTTGTCTATTTTCTGCCTTCTTGGTCCATTTTCCTGCCCCCCCCCCCCCCCCCCTAGAAAGGCTTGAAAGATAAAATTCTCTCCTACACCGAAGTCGGATGCGCAGGGCCTGACTTGTCAGGCGCTTAACGGCAGTGGAACTCACCCTCGCTCATATAACAGACACTAGATTGAAGAAAAGTTATGTAGCAAGACTGGTGGGGAAGAGTTTAACCGTCACATGCGATACAATGACAGGGTGAGAAAGGGTAAAGGTGTCCCATAACCTAGGCTGTCGTAGGGAAGCGAGGCATCAGAGACCTCAGCTTCTCTAGGGGCCAGCATATTGACGGTGGACCCCACTCCTCTCCCTCGCTGCTTTACCTTACCTGACCCTAAAGAGGGCAGGTACCCATTTACAGCTGGGTGAACTGGAGAACTGTACTGTAGCCAAGGCGCGCAAACGGTCACCCATTCAACTGGAAACCACGCTCGACGCTGCTTAACTTGACTTTGGGAAAACGAGTGTTCTGACCACTGAGCTATCCTGCCCCCAATGACAACATATCAACACTATTGCATAAGGAAATGTCCTGGCTTTTACAGAAAGAACGGTGAAAATGGGATCTGAAGGACAAGCCCTACAAAAGGGTCTGTTTGCTTCCTTCTGTCACACTGTATCAGTATCGGACGTTTTCCTATTAGAAGCCAAGTTTATGCCGTCTGGGAAACAAAATAATCCAATAAAGGACTAAGCACACACACGCCTCCAGAAACAAACACAAAAATCAGAATGCCAACATGCTTTTGAATTTCTCCCCCCTCTACCTTTATTACTCTCCCATCCTCCTACCTTTACACCACATGTCAAAAGAGAGAGAGAGAGAGAGAGAGAGAGAGAGAGAGAGAGAGAGAGAGAGAGAGAGAGAGAGAGAGAGAGAGAGAGAGAACTCGAACTCGAACTCGAAAGGTTTATTCATGAAAAAAGGCCACTGGCCCATACATGAAGGGGGTTGCCGAATAACGATAATTGCTTTAACCTGACACACAACACCATTCCATGCCATGGAAACCACAGCATTGATTTGTAATGTACATGAGACACGACACTCTTTACAGTCCGGATATGTTACGGCATTCCGAGCCTTTCTTTCGTCCAGTCTTTGTCACACACCCTCCCCTAGGCTAGCCAAGAAAGCGTTGTAATAGTTCTCTAAGTGTTCGCCAAGTCCCTTGAAGCACGCGATAGGGTCTCCGTGTGTAGTGTGTTCTGGATTCGCTTCCCATTCGCAAACTGGCGAGTTTGACACGTTCCTCTTTTAACATGTTTTTCTCTTGCTGTTTGACAAACCAGTACACACATACTGGCTCAGTGTCTGGTTGGCATGCGTACTGGATCACAATGTCATCTGACTCACACGTCACAATATCTTCACCATCTGAATGATGTAGGACAGATTTTCTAAAGTGTGTATTTTTTTGTCTGTCTCTCAGCCTTTTCTGTACGGATCTATCAGTTAGAGTAGCCACGTACTGTTTGACGTTTCCTTTGTCGAATGCACCAACAATATTATCATCGTTCACCTCAGGCTGCAAAACACATATCAGCACAGTCACTACAATCAGACATACACGGAGGTTCTAAATCAACCGATGATAGCAACTTAACTGATGTTTTTGTGTTGATGTCCTGTGTGTGTGCTGTTGGTAGGTCTACTCTATGCGTATCTGCGCATGCTGCATTCTGCTGTTCTACACTTTTGTCAGGTGGACTTGAGGCACTGAAGACACAGTCACTTTCACACACAACACTTGCCTGCTTCTCTTTATGCTTTCGAGAGCGTTCCAAATCCCTGGGGTTTGGGAGTAGGATTTTTTCCTATAGTATTGTACTTGTGTGCTGCAATTCACTGTTGGATCCACCATGTTGGTTGACACTGCTGTGTCCACTGGTTTAAGTCGCAAGACAAAAACCACACTGTCCCCTTCTCCTGCCACTTTCCAGCTGGAGAGTGCATTGTCAGTCAGCAGGGCGCCTAAGGTCCTCTCCACAGCCGCTGGAAGTCCAGTAACTGGCATTTTTGTATGAATTACGAGTTTTACTGTAGCTCACAGAAAATGTACGCCCTGTCCGCTTCGCGTCTCGTGACCAACCGCGAGGAGAGAGAGAGGAGAGAGAGAGAGAGAGAGAAGAGAGGAGAGAGAGAGAGAGAGAGAGAAGAGAGAGGAGAGAGAGAGGAGAGAGAGAGAGAGAGAGAGAGAAAGAAGACGAGGACAGACAGAAGACAGAGCGAGAAGACAGAGAGAGACAGACAGACAGACAGACAGACAGACAGACAGACAGACAGACAGACAGACAGACAGACAGACAGACCCCAGACAGACAGACAGACAGAGACGACAGACAGACAGACAGACAGACAGAAGACAGACAGACAGACAGACAGACAGACAAGACAGACAGAAGTACAGACGACGCAGACAGAAACAAGACAGACAGAAGACAGACAGAACGAGTAGACAGCAGAAGCAGTAGACGTACAGAGACGACAGAAGAACAGGACAGAAGGGAGAAGAAGAGGGGAGAGGCAGCAATAGACACACCCACCCCTCCACTCAAACACACACTCACACTACTTTAAATAAAACAAAAAAAATAGAAAAAATAATTCTTGACTTCCCTATAATTATTGCTGAAAAATGCTGTGTTCTGTTAGAGCAAGCTCGTGTGACCTCAAACTGAAAAGAAAGGAAAAGAAAAGAAAGGATGCTTAAACAATTATAGTTTGACAAATTTTTCATACTAATAAAAAGTGAAAAATCGTTCATGATACTGCTGCTGTTGTTGCTGCTTTGCTGCTGCTGATATTTCTGTTGTGTTGCTGTTGCTGTTGCTACTGCTGCGCTGCTATTGTTCTTCTGACGCTATTGCTGCTGTGCTTCTACAGCTATCTATTTGTGCTGCTACTACGCTACTACTATTGCTGCTGCTGCTGCTACTACTATTGCTGCTGCTGCTGCGTTGCTGCTGTTGCTGCTGCTGCTGTTGTGCTGCTGTGTTGCTGCTATTGCTGCTACTGTTGCTGCTGCTGCTATTGCTGCTACTGTTGCTGTGTTGCTTTTTGCTGTACTGTTGCTGCTGCTATTGCTGCTACTGTTGCTGCTGTTGCTATTGCTGCTACTGTTGCTGTGTATTGCTGCTACTGTTGTGCTGCTGCTATTGCATGCTGCTGTTGCTGATGGTGACAAGGACAACTAGATGACGATGATCATGTCATTATGACACAGCTATTCATTGTTCAAGCCCAGCCTTGACATATATATATCTCGCTTTTAGTCTTAAATCTAATGAGTAATAATTTCGGCACCGCGAATGATGATGCATGATGATCAATGGTAATGAAGATGACGTGATGATGATTATTCACTATCCTTGTAATATTAAACCGCTAAATAATAAATAAATAATTAACCGAATAGAGGAATAAACAGTACATTACATTATACTAGATTATACAAACGGCAGCAAGCGTATAGCAAAGCTAATTTTAGAAGACTGTTACTGATTTTTTTTCATTCCTAGGCTAGAGCTCCGAAGTTCACAAATAGCGAAATTTTGCGTATGCGACCGATTTTTCCACACCGTCGTTACAGATATAACAAAAACGACTTTCCCCTTTTATTATTATTTATTTTACAGCAAGGACATCTAACATCCTATTCCCCAATCTCTCCCACCCCCACCCACCCCCCTTCCCACCGCCAACCTCATTCCCCTCGAAGAAAAAAACCCCACTCCCAACTCTGGCAGCAGTTGGTGATCCTGCTCCTAACTGTCGACTCTGCACCCTGAAAGAAAAACCCTGAGGTATTTACCACATTCCGCTCAGTGGCCGGGTGGTTTGGGGGAAACCCTCCCTCCCTCCCTCCCTCCCTCACCTGTTCATTCATTTAGTTCCAGACTGTTCGTCTGTGAGTACACAGCAGTCTGGGAAGGGAGGAAGTGAGTGAAAGGTGGAGTTTTTAGAGAAGGAAGGAGGAAGAAAGGAAAGAGGGAGGGAGGGAAAGATGAAGTTTAGAGAAGGAGGAGGGAGGGAGGGAGGGAGGGAAAGGAGATTTTTGTTTGTTGTTGTTGTTGTCTGTTTTGTTGGTTTGTCTTTCTGTTCTTGTTGTGTGTGTGTGTGTGTGTGTGTGTGTGTGTGTGTGTTGGTGTGTGTGTGTGTGTGGTGTTGTGTTTGTGTGTGTGTGTTGTGTGTGTGTGTGTGTTGTGTGTGTGTGTGTGTGTGTGTGTGTGTTTGTGTTGTTGTTTGTGTTGTGTTGTGTGTTTGTTGTGTTTGGTGTGTGTGTCGTGTGTGTTTTTCCTTCTCTGTCTCTGTTTGTCTGTCTGTCTGTCTGTCTGTGTGTTCCTCTCTCTGTCTGGTTGATTGCTTCATTCATTAACACTTTATTGTCTTGTAGAATTCAGCGGGCACTGGACCTCTTGTCTGTCTGTCTGTCTGTCTGTCTGTCTCTGTCTATTTCTCCCTCTGTCTCTGTCTTCTTTGTCTTCTCACTTCATTCATCATTTTTCTCACGGATTCGCTCAGCCTCATTGTCTGCTTCTATCTCGTCTATCTGTCGTCTCTCTCTCTCTATTCTCTCTCTGTCTCTGTCTCTGTCTCTTCTCTCTCTCTCTCTCTCTCTCTCTCTCTCTCTCTTCATCTCCTTCTGTCTATTTGTCTGTTTCTGTCTCTGTCTTTGTCTCTGTCTCTCCCCGTCTGTTTCTGTCTGTCTCCGTCTGTCTGTCCCCTCTCTCTGTATCTCCACGTCCGTCCCGGTCCGTCCGTCCGTCCGTCCGTCCGTCTGTCGTCGTCTGTCTGTCTGTCTGTCTGTCTGTCTGTCTGTCTGTCTGTCTGTCTGTCTGTCTGTCTGTCTGTCTTCTATCTATCTATCATCTATCTCATCTATCTATCTATCTACTTCTTCTATCTATCTTTCTCTCTCTCTCTCTCATAAATCAGCCAGCTGACCACATGAATACTGAAGGTAATAACAAATTCTTCCAGGTGGTATTGAACTATTTCATTCTTCTTTTTGCCGATGATGTGGCTTTGTTATCTACAACTCCAAGTGGCCTTCAAAATCAACTAAATATATTACATAAATGCTGTAAGGAAATGATATTAAATGTTAACACTGAAAAAAAGCATGGTGGGTACTTAGGCAAAAACAGCAATGGATCTTTGATGGTAAAAAACTAGAAGTTGTAAATATATTATTGGGTTTAATTTCACCACATATGAGTAGTATGAAGAAAGGAACTGAGCATTTAGCAACTAAGGGCAAAAAAGGCAGCTGTGCAACTGAATAAAGCTTTCCAAAAATACAAGCAAATGACTTTAATACGTCAGTATTAGCAATCATTTCCTTGTATTTTTGGAAAGCTTGATTTAGTTATACTTTACAATCCGTTTTACTTTATGCATTCAAAATTTGGGGTTGTCTAAACTAGATCGTTTACAAAGTACATATGTTAGTCTGTAAAACGATTACTGGGTGTTCCAGTAAAAGCTCCAAATAAGATGATCCATGGTGACTTGTTAAGATATCCTCTGTAAATTCTTGTGTTTCTTCCTTGCGAATGTCGGTTTAGGTTGTTCAAATGGAAAGGTAAAAGATACTACCCTACAAGTCTTATCAGATGTTGCTTAATCAGGATAGAAGGGAAGAATTGCTGGGTAACGAAAAGTAAGGAAATTTTATGCAAGACGGATTTCAGTTTGTATGGGAGCAGCAGCAAGGTGTGGGGGATGTTAAAGTATTCTTACATTTATTCAAGCAGAGACTCGTTGATACCTTTAAACAAGTGTTCCAAAATTGAAGATCGCAATAGATATGAAGATTATAGATCATTTAAACATTTTTGAAAGAGAAAAATATATCAATGATATTAATACCTACTGTTTTGTGGTTGCTATTTCTCAATTACGATCTAACGTCTCCTTTAAATGAAATGTGCATCGTACAGCGAATCCTGCTAACCAATAACTGTCCTTTTTTATTGTCAGTAACGGAAAATGGAAACATTTTCTCTTTGACTGTTTCATGTATTCGGATATTAGAAATAAATTCCTGGGGAATTTAACTAAAGTTCCCATTCAAGTGTTGCTGCAAATGTCAAACATTCACCAGATGCACAGTGTCTCCCGATATGTCTTCCATTCAGTTAGCAGAAGAAAGAGATGTATTGTCTGAGTTAAATGTAATCTTGAACATTGTTGTGTTAGCTTGGTTGCTTGATTGCTATTTTTTCCTTTTGATATTGCACTCGAGATTGAATTTACAGTCAGGGTCAAGTACATGTTTATGTTGCACGACGCTAGTTTCTTTTCAGTGTGTGTTGATCTTCAAGTGATTTTGGTTTCAATATTCCATGCTATTTTTTTTTCTATCCCTGAGTTTTGACTTTTGTATGTTTGAAATTTATCAACATGTTACTGTATTACTATACCCGTTCCCCCAATTGGCTGTATTGTGGCCTAGGCCGAAATACCATGAAAACATTTCAGTGTTCAGTGTTCAGTGTCAGTGTTCAGTGTTCAGTGCTCTCTCTCTCTCTTTTCCTCTCTCTCTCTCTCTCTCTCTCTCTCTCTCTCTCTCTCTCTCTTCTCTCTCTCTCTCTCTCTCTCTCTTCTCTCTCTCTCTCTCTCTCTCTCTCTCTCTCTCCCTGATCAGGCAGGGCGGATGAAAAAAGTATGTATGTTACTTACTCTGTTACCTTGAAAATAAGATTATTCATTCATTCATTCATTCATTCATTCTCTCTCTCTCTCTCTCTCTCTCTCTCTCTCTCTCCTCTCTCTCTCTCTCTCTCTCTCCTCTCTCTCTCTCTCTCTCTCTCTCTCTCTCTCTCTCTCTCTCTCTCTCTCTCTCTCTCTCTCTCTCTCTCTCCAGCGCTGTTTGTGTCTCTGTCGTCAGTGTTAAATGTTTTTCAATCTCACTTATGTAGTATTTGTCTTTGGCTCGCTTTGTCTCTGTGTCTGTCTGCCTGTATATTGTCTGTTTGCATGTTTGCATATCTGTCGGGAAAATAGTTATATATCAAAGTTGTCCATTAACAACAATCAGTTTTAACAGAAAAAAATTCCAGTAATCATTTGTTAGCTGCAGTCATTTTCATCGATTGTCAATTCCTAAACGTGGTCCATTCCAAATGGAACGGATTTATTGGCTAGGCAAAATTTAGTGTAGTGCTCATCCCGGTCGTCAGATCCTGAATGCGACACTCTAACCACCAGGCTATCCCGTCGCCTAATCTGTTTTTCTTCTTCGTCAAATGCTCAGACAGCAACCAATGCTGTCTGTCATAGGAGCCAAACTGCGTTTGCGCTGCCGTTTAAGCCCCTGACAAGTCAGACCCGGCGCATACGACTTCGGCGTGGGAGGGAAATGTTATCCTTGAAGTCTTTTGGGGGGAAAAGGCAGAGGAGAATGGATCAAGAAGGCAGGAAATAGACAAGAAGGAGGTGACAGGAAGAACAGGAACAAGGCAGAGACAAAGAGAGGAGTAGAAAAGAGGGAATTCCGAGCAGAGAAATTCCAGAAGGTGGGGATGCTGTTTACACTGACAGGCCCCCGGCATTCCCACAGGGGTAGTCTGTTTTTAATTCATTGTTTTGTAAATGTCAGGTTTTTTTAAAAAAGATTTTTTCATTGCCTGTATTCATCAGGTATGCTTTCCTTTGACAGAGTACAAACTATAAGCTTGTTGTTGCTTCAGGCTCAGCTTTCAGCGTTTTTTGTTGATTTGTTTTTGGTTTTTGGAGATTTTTTTTTTAGCAGCAGAGATACATAAGCCATGCATAGTATATAAGCAGTAGATTTTGTTCTTGTTCTTTGTAAGCTATGCTTTGCGTTGTGAAATTATATTCTCTTTTCAAGAATATCTGCATCTTTAAAACAAATCTGAACTCTATCACAAAGTAGTTTAAGTCAAACTTCAGGAGTATTTACAGTTAGATGCATGTTGTGGAATGTTTTCGATGTTTTCAACATATTCCGTAATTTTTCCCATTCTATCAGGCATTCAACTTCATCCTAAAGTCCTCTGGCAGGAAGATGAAGGTCAAGGTCATATGCAAATAGCTATGGGTCACTGTTTTGACCCTGACCATGGCTATGCTTTTCAGGGCTACATTAAGTTAATGTGAAGAGTACTATCATTGTAAATATGCCTTTTACGCGAGAGCTCTTTTTTTCTTTCTTTCTAAGGTTCTTTCTTGTTCTTTGTTTCTTTGTTTTTTCTTCTTTCTTTGTTTCCTTGTTTGTGTCTTTTTCGTTCTTTCTCTGTTCTTTGTTTCTTTCTGGTTGTTTGTTTGTTTGTTTGGTCTTCTTTCTTTCTTTCTTTCTTTCTTTCTTTCTTTCTTTCTTTCTTTCTTTCTTTCTTTCTTCTTTCTTTCTTTCTTTCTTCTTTCTTTCTTCTTCTTTCTTTTCTCTTCTCCTTTCGTACATTTGCTGCGTAAGCTTAAATCACGATGATCTTTTAATTTTTTAATATATTTTTACAACATCTTTGCCTCCCACATGGTAAAACATAGTAACTTCATTTCCTTAAGTGCCAACAAAAATCCACGATTCTTCTCGGTTTGATCCCCCAAACACACACACAACACACACACACACACACACACACCACACACACACACACACACACACACACACACACACACACACACACACACACACATACACACACACACACTTCACACACACACACACACACTACACACACACACACACACACACACAACACACAACACACACACACACACACACACACACACACACACACACCACACACACACACACACACAACGCCAAACATAGATAGATAACTTTATAAGCTGTCTGGAATACAGAGAAAGGAAATGGAAAACATACATTTTGTTTCTATTGGATTGTAGAAGCACACTGAAAGAAAAGAGGAATTTCTCTGAAAGAAAAAAAAACCCATCACTTGGAAAACGGAGTTACTGCATTTTACCATGCTGGTAGTGGTGGTGGTGGTGGGGAGGGGGAGGGGGTTGAGGGGGGGGGGGAGGGGGAGGGGGTGAAGCAGATCTCTGAAGAACCGATCACTGACCATAGACCAAACTGACTGACGTCAAGAAGGGGAGTTGGGGGGAGTGGGGAAGGGAGAGAGGGAAAGACTGGAAAAGGAAGAAAAAAGAAAGGTTGTGAGGGGGATGGGATGAAGATAAGGGAGAGGGAGGTTGGGAGGAGGAGGAGGAGGAGGAGGAGGAGGTGGAGCAAGTATTTCAGGAGACATGAAAGAGGTGGAAGGTAGGTAAAGGGGGCGGGGAGGGGTGTAAGAAGAAAGGGAAAGAATCCAAGCCGGAGAGTGTAGTGACCGATCACTTATTGTCGCATTAGCTTGTGAATTCAATTAACTCCCGTGGAAAAGAGCGGTAGAAAAGTAACAGTGGTGGGTGGGATGGTAGTGTGGAGAGAGAGAGAGAGAGAGAGAGAGAGAGAGAGAGAGAGAGAGAGAGAGAGAGAGAGAGAAGAGAGAGAGAGAGAGAGAGAGAGAGAGAGAGAGAGAGAGAGAGAGAGAGAGAGAGAGAGAGAGAGAGAGAGACTTCAGACTTCAGACTTCAGACTTCAGACTTTTACTGTACATCGGCCTTAGGCCACAATACAAAAGAATGGTGGGTGTAGAGTGTGGGCATATGACATGGGTATTATAAAACACATCACCATCAGCATATATGTATATGAAATAATATAACAGCAATAATTAGACACGAAAGTTATATAATCCATATCTTAAACGTTCATCACGAAGTAATTCACGCACGTCACAATCAACCGTGAATTAAATGTAGAACAATTTCTAGAGAGTTATCTTATTTCTTCTGTTGGTTGCATGAAAAATAAATCGTGATAAATTATATCTATCAGCAGGTACTGTAGCTTTTAGTAACACATGTAAAGGAAGTCTTTTAGAATATTTAAGAAACCTTTCCCTCAAATCTTCATAGACAGGACAATGCAACAAAAAATGTTCTTCATTCTCTATTTGGCCTTTACATACAGGACAATGCTTAGCTTCGTTTAAACTATTATACCTCTGTGTATTATTGTTCAATGGTAAAACATTGAAACGCACTTGTGTAACTGCAACGCGGAAACAATATATGTCCATGTCACTAATATACTTTTCTTTTTCAAAAATAGTCTTAAAGTTTCTATAACCATCATAACGCATACGGTCTCTAATGGTGCCAGTCCATTCCTGGGCAAACCAATCTACAATTCTTTGTTTAAAGACATGCAAGAACATTTTTAGGTCACCTACTCCTTGGTTTAACCAAACTATATTATATCCAGTAAAACATAATATTTCCCTGATTTTAGAGGCCCAACATTGTTTGCCTTTGTTATCTAATTCTAATAACATATGGTAAGCTTTATGTGGCAATCTTTCAGAATCCATGTGTAATAATTTAAACCAGAATCTTATGCATGCAACATATGTATTTACATACAGTGGGTACCTGCCGAGATCTCCATAAACCATTTTATTTGGTGTCCTGGCAGACACACCTAAGAACCTTTTACAAGCAATCAAATGGACTTTTTCTAGATGTTCTAGTCTGTTCAACCCCCAAATTTCAGCTGAATATAACAATATTGGTTGGATTTTGGTATCAAAAATTTTAAAGAATGTATTTACTGTCATTTCCTTGCACTTCTGGAAAAACTTTGTGAAGCTGTATGACTGCTTTTTTGCCTTTAGTAACTAGATGCGATGTACCTCTCTTTGCGCTAATCATAGATGTAAAATTAAATCCCAAATAACAATAATTGTTAACTACATCTAATCTTTTATTATTAAAAAACCATTTTTCATGTTTTCCGAGAGAGAGAGAGAGAGAGAGAGAGAGAGAGAGAGAGAGAGAAGAGAGAGAGAGAGAGAAGAGAGAGAGAGAGAGAGAGAGAGAGAGAGAGACAGACAGACAGACAGACAGACAGACAGACAGACAGACAGACAGACAGACAGACAGACAGACAGAGAGACAGAGAGAGAGAGACAGACAGACAGACAGACAGACAGACAGACAGTCAGACAGACAGACAGACAGAAAGACAGAAATACGGAGAGACAAGACAGAGACACAGAGACAGAGAGTAGCATCTTGAAACCTACAGATTGTATACAAATCTTGCTCATCAACTCATCTCTTGCAGAAGACGCCAGTCGAAAGGGCAAAGCAGACTTCAGACGGGCAGGTACGGTGGTATTTCAATGATCAGATTTTTCTGTAGATGTTTGTCTTCTCTGATGTCTCTATCAGCAGTGTAACTCCCAAGCCATTCAGCCAGGCATTGTCACATAAAAAGACTGCTGTTCCAGTTGTACCACGGACGGTATGGTCGAGAGGTTAGGACCGTTTGACTTCAATCCTATGGGTCCATGAAGTCGTTGGTTCAAATCTCAGCAGTGTCTGGTAAATTAAGAGTGGAGGTTTTTGTTGTTGCAATCTCCCAGGTCAACTTCAAATGCAGAACTGCCTGTGCGCTAATTCACTTTGCGTATGCAGCAGAAGATGAAACACACACGGTAGAGATCCTGTAATTGATGTCAGCATTCGATGATTTACGGAAACACGAACATTCCCAGCATAGATCTCTGAAGTTGGCATGCGGCTACCTCTATGTGTGACACAAATCTCAGATATTGTGCTGCCGGCAGAGATTAAGAAAACTTAAACCCAGCGTTAGACTAAAGGCATGGATTTATTTTTTTATTATTTTATTTTATACTACTTTATGTCACAGCAGATTTCTCTGCATGAAATTCGGGCTGCTCTCTCCGAGGAGAGCGCGTCGCCACAAGTACAGCGCCTACTCATTATTTTTTTTTATATAAAGCCCCGAGCCGCCCTGGGGACTCCAACTCCCCGATTTTTCCTCAGGGATGGTGTTTAAACACGACACCTGTGTGCATGCTGGGTTAAAAAAAATTGTCATCCGCTCCTACCGGCACACAATGGCCTGCTCTTCCGGAAGGCGGAACGGGGTTTTAACGTGTGCACACTGGGCCTCGGTTTATAGTCTCACCCGAATGGCTTTGACATTCAGTTCGATTTTTTTCATCAAACTGGGAAGAATGGGCGAGGCTAGGAATCAAACCCAGAACCTCACGGTTTACTTGTTGGCAGGCGAACGTCTTAACCATCCTGCCACCTTCCTTCATATGGATGGATATCATCAATCTAAGTCTATTAAAAACATCCAGGACTTTTTTCTTTCACCACAGACTCACACGTCATAACTGGAACTAACCAGACCAGTATCGACACCTTCATTGAGAAAAAAAACCACGTTTTTCTTTTAGAGACTTCGTCAAAAGTTCCAGAAACCGCTGTGCAGGTATCAGTGAAAGGTTGATGTTTGTATTGGCAGGAACAGCGGAGTCCCCATCACTTGAACCCTGCAGGTGTTTGTATCTCTTGGGTCTGGGTGATGCCGGAGTTTGCTTGTGAAAGGTAAGCAGCGTACAGCACAGCCCTACCCTGCCGCTTCCAACTCCAACTGTGATGAAGTCTTCACCGCACGATCGTCGTCATTCATGAGAAATTCACAGTCGAAGAGTTATTGTCTGACTATTTTTTAATGGTGTTCATTTTATAACAGATACTTTCTAGTAGATTTGTTTGGTGATTTTTCTTTCGAGGATTTGTTTTAAACCCTTAATAAAGTTGCTTAGTCTTTGAAAGTAAAATCAAGGAGGATTTTTTTTAAATAGGAAAGTTTGTGGAATGTTCTCCGCGCGCGCGCGCGCGTGTGTGTATATATGTGTGTGCGTGTGCGTGTGTGTATGTGTATGTAAGTGTGTGTGTGTAAGTGTGTGTGTGTAAGTGTGTGTGTGTGTGTGTGTGTGTGTGTGTGTGTGTGTGTGAGAGAGAGAGAGAGAGAGAGAGAGAGAGAGAGAGACAGACAGACAGAGAGACAGAGACAGAGACAGAGACAGAGAGACAGACAGACAGACAAACAGAGAGAGAGAGACAGAGACAGAGAGAGACAGACACATAGACAGACAGACAGAGAGACAGAGAGATAGAGACAGAGAGACAGACAGACAGACCGACAGACAGACAGACAGAGACAGAGACAGTATTCTTTATAAGTTCACAGTGTTGACAGTTACTGAGATACTTCTTTTCCGAACGCTCAGCCATCAACTATTGTCTGTCATATGAGCAAAATTGCGTTGTGCTGCCGTTTAGCGACTGGCAAGTCAGGCCCTGCACATCCGACTTCGGTACAGGAGAGAATTCTTATCTTTTAAGTCTTTATGAAAAAAACGAGCAGGAAAATGGACCAAGGAGGCAGAAAATAGCCAAGAAGGTGGTGACAGGAAGAAAAGAGGAACCAGTCAGAAACAAAGAGAGGGATCGAAAAGTGGGATTTCCTAGCACATGAATTTCTCTGAAGTGGGATGCTGTTTACACTGATAGGTCCCCGACATCCCCACAGGGTGGCTGAAATTCATTTTAGATTCTGTATGAGGGGGTACAGATGGCGGGATAGCTCAGTGGTCAGAGCGCTCGCTTTCCCCAAGTTAAGTTAAGCAGCGTCGAACGTGGTTATCTCTTGGATGGGTGACTGTTTGCGCGCCTTGGCTTCAATACAGTCCCCCCAGCTCCCCCAGCTGTAAATGGGTACCTGCCCTCTTTAGGGTCAGGGAAGGTAAAGCAGCGAGGGAGAGGAGATGGGCGCCGCCCTCAACATGTTGGCCCCTAGAGAAGCTGAAGTCTCTGATGCCTCGCTCCCCTACGACCGCCTAGGTTATGGGACACCTTTACCTTTTACCTTTTTAGGGGGGTTCAGAACGTAGTGACAGGGGCAGAAGAAGGGGCTGTGTCGCCCTTGTTGCAATGTCTGTTGGCTAACACTAGCTGATAGTAGCGGGCTTCATTAAACAGCAGCAACACTTTGTGATGTGGCTAAAAACAGGTGAGAGTCATCACAAGACTTCTTTGGAGTTTTTGGGTCATTTTGGGTTTTCTAAAAGCCCCCAAACTTTTCTGATGTCAACGGGTTAAAAGTTCTCAATTGTGGAAACATTTAACAAACAATGCAGAACAACATGCCACAAACAATGCAGAACAACATGACACAAACAATGCAGAACAACATGCCACAAACAATGCAGAACAACATGCCACAAACAATGCAGAACAACATGCCACAAACAATGCAGAACAACATGCCACAAACAATGCAGAACAACATGACACAAACAATACAGAAAAACATGACACACACAATACAAAAAAACATGACACACACAATACAAAAAAACATGACACACACAATACAGAAAAACATGACACACACAATACAGAAAAACATGACACACACAATACAAAAAACATGACACACACAATACAAAAAAACATGACACACACAATACAGAAAAACATGACACACACAATACAGAAAAACATGACACACACAATACAGAAAAACATGACACACACAATACAGAATACAACACACTTCTTTTCCCATGAATGCTCAGACAGCAACTCTTGTTGTCAGTAGTCTGAGCAAAACAAATACGTTGTTGCGCTGCCGTTAAACGCCTGACAAGTCAGGCCCAGCACATCCCACTTCAGCGTGAAACAGCATGCCACACACCTGACCATTCATGCACTTGCACAGTTGTCATCCGGGACCTGAAAACCTGTATGGGCAGGGTTTTAAGACAACCTAATAATTCAGAATCCAGCGAACCATTGGTCCCTACGAACACTTTCTACCAATCGTAAAGATTCTATCTATCCACTCTCCCCAAAAGTCCTTCGGGTGAGACTTTAAACCGAGGCCCCGTGTGCGAACGCACGCAGAACATCTTGCGCACACGTTAAATCCTGTTCCGCTTTTCGTAAGAGTAGGCCATCGTGTGCCGGTGGGAACAGATGACACTTACAAAACTGCATACACACGGGAACTGGATGTAAAAAAAGCACAAGATTGCTTATTCCATTATCCTCGATACAAAAGAATAAATCAATAAATCAAATCAAAGAAGCGTAAACTTAAATGGTACGGGCGTCTTTTTCTTCCTTCTTGGACAGTGCCTTGCAGTATTGTTTTTGCAAGTTCTTTTGGTCTTGTGACATGCCTGTACCATTTAAGTTTACGCTTCTTTACGATTGATAGAAGGAGGAGATGGGAGGACAACATCAGCGAATGGACAGGCCTAGAACTCAACACAATTTTGAGAAAGGCTGAACAGAGAGAGGAATGGAGAGAACTGGTTGTCAAGTCTTCAGGGGTGCCCCCACGGTTGCCAGACTAAGGGATAGATAGATAGATAGATAGATAGATAGATAGATAGATAGATAGATAGATAGACAGACAGATAGATAGATAGATAGATAGATAGATAGATAGATAATTGTTGATTTTTTTTTAAAGTAAAGAAGAAATAACTTTTAAAAATGCACCTTCTTCCCCAGAAAATTAAAAATGGGGTACAAAACAACCTTGAGCAGTGGTGGTAAGAGAGAGAGAGATCAGAAAATGGGAACAGCCAGCCCAGCCAACCAGGCACACACACACACACACACACACACACACACACACACACACACACACACACACACACACACACACACACACACACACACACACACACACACACACACACACACGGCATGCAAGGCAAGGCAAGGCAAAGGCAAGGCAAAGGCAAGGCAAGGCAGGCCCCACAAGCCTTGACACAGACAAAGGAGTTTACAGTGCGCTAACCTTTATTTGATACCTACAGACAGATGGCACTGTCCCAGCCATTATCAATCACAGACGAAAGAGAATCGGTGTAGAGGTAAGGAGCCAAAAACAAGAAAAAGATTATAAAAAAAAGAAACAAGAAAGACCGACAGAAAAAAGCCTGAGGAAGAAAAGCAGGGGGCCGAACAACAATATCGCTGCCTCTCTGCTGTCAGCTCGGTGACCGCACCTTTAACCCTTTCCGCGCCCGATAACACGCCACGCGCCGCGCGGCTCTTAAATCCTAACTGGTCGCATCAGCTGCACTCCCCCGCACGCGCCTAACGCAGCTCTACCGTACCGCCACTTCCCCCCCCCTCCCCCCTCCTTCCCTCTCTCCCAAACTCCCCACCCCCATCATCCCCCTTCTTCCTACCTCCTCCCCCCCGTCCATTCATCCCCGCCTCTCATTCTCTTTCCTACCTACCTAAACCCTCAGCATCATCCCTGTCTCCCCTCCCCTCCTCCTTCTCCTCCTCCTCCTCTTCAAGCCTCAGCAGCGGGCGTCCTTAAAGCTACATTTATAAAACAGCTGGGAGAACCAGAAGCAGAAGTCATCTTGAAGGCAGCCTCAGTAGCGTACAGACATGCCTGCCTCAGCCGTGCGGCAGCAACTCGTACCAGGCCATGTCTACTTCTACTTCTGCTTCTACTTCTGCTTCTACTTCTACTTCTTCCTGTGTGTCTGCTACTGCGTGCACGCGACCGGAACAACGACGACAGGACCGGACTGAATGAGGACCGCGCATACGATTGGTGTTTAATTGTGTTGGCTTCTGTAAGGTAAGAGCTGGTTTAAAAAAAACAAACCGCGACATAAAACCAAACCTCCTGATTGTTTGTCTTGTTGGGTCATGGGTATTTATGAGGGAAAAAATGAGAGAAAATGTTGAAGAAAAGAGGATGGGGTTTTGCTGTTTTGTCACTTGGATTAAACCCTACTAAAAACGGCTTCAAAGACTGTCAATTATTGTCATAAAATGGTAACTTGTGTCCGATCTGAAAATGCTCAGGGGAGGGGAGGGGTAGTCTATATAAAGATACCAATTTTTTGTATAGTTTGATAACTCATTGATTTTAAATTGGCTGAGAGAGAGAGAGAGAGAGAGAGAGAGAGAGAGAGAGAGAGAGAGAGGGGGGGGGTACGTGATAATTAAATTTTCATTAATTCACAATGTAAAGATAAAAGAACATTTCTAGCAACACAATAACAGACAGAACTTAGTGAAGTTCATTGCACAGATAAAATTTTAGACGTGAATTTATTTATTCAAATGACGACACTGCTGGTAGCATAAATCTAAACTAGTTTTGGCATCTCGTTTCTTAATGTAACTCTAGTGTACACAGTTCAAAATGGCAGGGGACAGGAAATATAAAACAAAGAATACTATCTTTTACCTCTTTCTACACAGCAGGTCTACTTGAAAATGCTGAACCAAATCTTCTGTATAAGAAAACTGATGTTTTTCCTGTTAGAAAAGTTGAACCATTTTATATGACTCAAAAGTCTGTTTAGAGTCCAGAATAGGAGTTGGCAATAGTAACCCCCCTTACCTTATGAAAGAAAGATAATTACTGCTACCTCATCATTCTGATTTGTTTCTCTAATGTCTAAAGCCCTTAACAGCTGCTTTGAACCTTACCAAGACCCGACTTGCCATCCAGCCACTAGCTACTTGCCTTTAGAAAAAAGAAAATGGCTTGAATATTGTGTTTCTGCCTGTGACATGTAAAAATAGATTCTGCTGAACATAGTAAATTCCTGATTGCTACAGGCCTCTTTCTTGCTATGCTTAAACATCTACTTCATGGTTTGCGTAAAAATTCTGTAACATTTCAGTTTAATACTGCATAGAATGTGACTCATCAGAACAAAAAATTGCTATCTTGTATGAGAAAAACCGCATTTCATGATCTACAACAATGTACAACATGATAAAAACTGAATAAATATGGTTTTAAAAAGTTGCTATCAAAATATAAAAAGCCTTAAACTTTCGCTATCGATTCGCCATTAGTTTGATGAAACTTTATGATAATGTACGGTTAGACCCATACCTGAAAATCTTACCTTGCATAAAGTTACAAAACGTTTGCGGCACTGCACAGTAGTAATAACACGCTCAGCCCCGCGACTCGAGGTGTTACTTTGCGATATACAGTTACAAACTATTTTGAGGTACTTTGGAACACTGCACAGCCCCCAAAAGGCAATTGGAAAAGGGTTTCTGTGATAAAGCTGCTACCTGTTTGTGCCACTTTGAAATAATATACAGTCAAACCCATCAGGCTAGGACCTACCTCGCGATAACGCCTCCATATGCTTTGCAATAATGTACAGTCCAAAATTGCAGATGAAGAGGTAACCTTACCGTAGGAGGGTAATGGACGTGTGTGCTACTTTGGATAAATGTACGATGGGGCCCATGGGGTTACCGTGTGATAAGGCAGCTAGCTGTACGTGTGTGCCATTTTGTAATAAGGCACAGTCACTGACTCTCATAACGGGCTATTTTGCGATCTCGTTCTGTCTGTTTGTCTGTCTGCTCTCAGTCTGTCTGTGTCTGTGCTACGTCTGTCTCTGTTGTGTTGTCTTCTGTATGTCTGTGTGCTGTCTGTCTTGTGTGTGTGTGTGTGTGTGGTGTTGTGGTCGTGTGTATGTGTCTGTCTGTCTGTTTCTGTCTGTCTGTCTGTCTCTCTCTCTCTCTCTCTCTCTTCTCTCTTCTTCTCTCTTCTCTCGTCTCTCTCTCTCTCTCTCTCTCTTCT
>CM060336.1:48532346-48534846 GCA_030674155.1 Stramonita haemastoma
GGAGACGAAGAGACAGACAGTGAAAACGATGGGAAGACACCATCAGAGAGTGGACAGGCCTTTAGTGTAACGATGTACTACGGAGGGCGGAGGACCGTGAGGAATGGAGAAAGCTGGTTGCAAAATCTTCAGTTGTGCCCCCACGGTCCACGGACTACGGGACAGGTGAAGTCTACCTCACTACCCTCTATCCCAACAGTTGACCAATAAATGTTTATAACAATGATAACCGCGTACGGAAGAAAGCCAAACAGAAAACCAAAACAGCACCTGCAGGTGAACAAGTCAGGAGAGAAAGCATCAATGTAGATTTCATTCTGTCGGCGGAACCCCACACTGAGGGAAGAAGAATGGCAGGGGCCTGTCACAACCAATCTGCTTCTTCTTCCTCCTTCCTCCTCTCTCATCTCTTCAATTCCTCTTCCTTGAAACCATACCAAGGCACTTGTGCGCACACAAAATGTATGCACATATGTATACGCGTGTATGTATGGGCTATACTATATACACACACGTAAAATTCTGCCCGCACTCTCACACACATAGACACAGACACAGACACAGACACAGACAAAGACACAGACACAGACACAGACACAGACACAGACACACACACACACACACACACACACACACACACACACACACACACACACACACACATACACACAAACACACACAAATTTAGGTTTTGTTTTTTTCTTTCTACGAGGGAAACAGGTTAGAGATACACAGGAGCATTCGTCAGCCACGTGTACAGGATTGTGGATGTGACATATTGCCACATTGATGCTACTCTTTTGCTGTAAACCCTGCAGCATATTTCACAGTAGCTACACACACACACACACACACACACACACACACACACACACACACACACACACACACACACACACACACACACACACACACACACACACACACACACACACACACACACACACACACACACAGAAAGCAGTTCTGAAAAAAACTGTGACACCTAGCTTGAAATGAGATGACTTCTCTCTCTCTCTCTCTCTCTCCTCTCTCTTCTCTCTCTCTCTCTCTCTCTCCTCTCCTCTCTCTCTCTCTCTCTCTCTCTCTCTCTCTCTCTCTCTCTCTCTCTCTCTCTCTCTCTCTCTCTCTCTCTCTCTCTCTCTCTCTCTCTCTCTCTCTCTCTCTCTCTCTCTCTCTCTCTCTCTCTCTCTCTCTCTCTCTCTCTCTCTCCTCAGTGTGTGTGTGTGTGTGTGTGTGTGTATGTGTGTGTGTGTGTATGTGTGTGTGTGTGTGTGTGTGTGTGTGTGTGTGTGTGTGTGGATAATGTGTGTGTGTATGTGTGTATGTGTGTGTGTTGTTTGTGAGTGTATGTATGTTTGTCTGTCTGTCTGTGTCTGTGTCTTCGATTTAACGTGATATTAAAAAAGATGCGCGCTCGCGCGTGTGTGTGCGTGTGTGCATGCGTACGTGCGTGCGTGAGTGTGTGTGTATGTGTTTACACATCCTTGCACACGAGCATGCTTGTGTGTTGTTGATGTTGTTAGTTGGGGTGATAGTGTGGTGGTGGTGCTACTTTTGCTATTGGTTTCTTTTCTTTTTAAGACTGTTTACTTGGAGATTTTAGATGTCTGTGTGCATGCGTGCGCACATGTGTGTGTATGTGTGTGTGTGTGAGTGTGTGTGTGTGTGTGAGTGTGTTTATGCGTGTGTGTGAGCGATAGAGAGGAGAGAGAGACAGATAGTGGATAGTTGGCACGAACACAGAGAAACACACACGTATGCATGCTAACTCAAAGTGAAATTTAACAAAATCATTTCTTATCGATAAACTTTCTTCAGTAATTTTGATTTCTTGATAACAACATTACCATAGACTCAGCCACAAAAGATTACACCCACAAGTCAACAAAACAACTAAAATATAAAACAAAAAGTTATGTATATACACTGAAACACATGTTCCGTACAACAAAAACCAGGGTGTCAATTTACATCAAAAGATTACCACCACGACCTCAAACTCAATTCAGTAAAAAGAAAAATAGAGAGAGAGAAAAAACAACAACAAAAAGACATAGGAAGCTAGAGATAAGAGAGAAAGGAGAGGGAAGAGATGGGAGGGGAAGGTTATTCCAGACGTGGATTCGAACCTGAAATTTTTCGCTTTCTAGATAAGTGCCTTACGGCTAACCTCCCCCCCTCCCCCCATCCCCGTTACTTGTAGGGTGGATATCAGTAGCACAGTGGTGGCGCGTGCATTGATATAAATTCTCGTCACCCCTGACAGAAGTGCGTGGAGTGTAGCGCCTACTATCACACTACTTTATCTACGGAGAGAAAGGGGTTAAAAGTGAAAGAAAGAAAGAAAAAAACAAACAAACAAACACACAACAACAACCGTGGTAGTGTTATCTTCAACAGATTGTGTCTCTGTACTTTGTTGGATGGAGTTTTTCTTGTTTTGTTTTGTTTTTGGTTTTGTTTTGGTTTTTGGTTTTTTGGTTTGGGGTTTCGCTTC
>CM060336.1:48547346-48549846 GCA_030674155.1 Stramonita haemastoma
ACAAACCACCGCACACTTCGACCCGGACTTTTTTCTTTCTAGGCAAGGCGCGTTACCACCTAGACCACCGATCCACCACGTCTGTCTGTCTGTCTGTCTGTATGTACATGCGCACCAGATCAGACATGTGTCTAGGCTAACTCGCGCACAGATATCTCTCCTCACTGTCTGATCCCGCCTCCTCCCACCCCCAGCCCCACCCCCACCTCTTTTGTTCCCCATTCGATACACCCCGTGTATTTCTGTTTGCACACGCGCGCCTCTTAGCGATGCTAGCGGCATCCTCATGGCTGCTGCCGCACAGTCTTTGATGCCGGCCTTTGATGTGGATTCGCCGCTCCATCATTCTGCCAGCACGTGAAACTGGCTCGTTCCGTCACTGCATGCAATGATGATCTCTTCTGCTGTCTGGACGATTGGTAATGATGACAATGTTGCTAATAATAACGAGGTGATTGGCCACAGTGGGGGCAGTGTTTCCGGTGT
The DNA here is from genome assembly GCA_030674155.1 of Stramonita haemastoma. NCBI lineage: Eukaryota > Metazoa > Mollusca > Gastropoda > Neogastropoda > Muricidae > Stramonita > Stramonita haemastoma. The sequence continues at coordinate 48,547,833 of CM060336.1, forward strand.
TGAACGTGGGTGTGGGGGGTGGGGGTGGGGTGGGGTGGGGTGGGGTGGGGTGGGGGTGGAGACTGATTGCCACATTGCTGAACTACAGCCGCTGGTAATTGTATTAGCGATAGGGAGGCTCCTGATGACGATCCTAGTTAAGATAATGACCGTGTCATCAGCTGTGGTGGCGCAGTGGTTAGTGCCGCCTAGCCAGGGCTTAGAGATTGCGGGGTTGGATCCTGGGGCAGATTTTGTTTTACTTCGTTATGTTTCAGCAGTGGTCAGAGCACTCGCTTTTCTCAAGCTAAGGTTAAACAACATTTAGCGTGATTAAAAAGTGGATATGTGACCATTTGCGCGCCCTGGCTCCAGTACAGTTCCGCAGTTCACCCAGCTGTAAATGGGTACCTGTCCTCTTTAGGGTCAGGGAAGGTACAGCAGCGAGGGAGAGGAGATGGGCGCTGCCCTCAATATGCTGGCTCCTAGAGAAGCTGATGTCTCTGACGCCTCGCTCCTCTATGACCACCTGGGTTATGGGACACCTTTACCTTTTACCTTTTTAGCTATGTTTCTGCAGTCCTATCCACGCTCTAAGCACTTTAGTTTCAGTGCAAAGATCATGACCACACAGCCAGCGTCTATTTTATACAGACAATTACGAGAATGGGTTTTACTATTTTCCTTTTCAAATTTCATAACTAATACTACAAGTGTCTGTGTTTCGCAGGCCTGGTTACGCCAGAAAGTGGCATTTGCAGCCTTATCATAAAGGTTTCGGGCACAAATGGGGTTCGACCCACCACATACTTTAAACCTGGGCTTTTAGCTTTCTAGGCAGGTGTATATAATGTTTACCATTGCGTACATGATTGTTTGTATCATCTTTATTAAGATTTGTTTTGTGTGGAGCGTGTGTGTTTCTATTCCAAAACTGACTTCATTGTGAGGGGCCTTGGCCCAGTTTTGGAGGGCGGACTCTAGAGCAGAAGAGGTTCCCTCCAGTGGTTTAATCAACGACCTGGTGTTCAGCTGCTAATGGTGACGTCCTCCTTTCCTTCTGCGTTTGTTTGTTTGGAGAGAGAGAGAGAGAGAGAGGAGAGAGAGAGAGAGAGAGAGAGAGAGAGAGAGAGAGAGAGGAGAGAGAGAGAGAGAGAGAGAGAGAGAAGACAGACAGAGAAGAAGACAGACAGGAAGACAGACAGACAGACAGACAGACAGACAGACAGACAGACAGACAGACAGACAGACAGAGACAGAGACAGAGAGACAGCAGAGAGACAGAGAGACAGAGAGAGCAGACAGACAGAAGAGAAAGAAGAGAGAGAGAAAGAAGAGAGAGAGACAGACAGACAGACAGACAGACAGACAGACAGAACAGACAGAGAGCTCTAAACTCAGAACAGGTTTAACATACGGCATCTTGCTTCAGTAGCGTATGGCCTGCTTCGAATACGTACTTGTGTCTATCTTGTGTCGAGATTTTAGTGGTTTTTTTTTTTTTTTAAAGGTTTGGGCCATTTTTGGAGGAGAGACTTAGAGAAGAAGAGGTCTCAATCCAGGGCTTTAGTTAACGACATAGTGTTCAGTTGGCAATGGTGACATTCACCTTTTGTGTTTATTTTGAGAGAGAACACATTTTTTTTGGAACAAATTTTATTATATTTTTTTTCAGAGGGTAATAGATTAAGCACTACATGCTTTTTTAACATCCAGCCCTCGGGAAAAAAAACAAACGAATAAGAAATAGAAATAGAAAACGAGCAAAAAAAAGGAGAGAGAGAGAGAGAGAGAGAGAGAGGAGAGAGAGAGAGAGAGAGAGAGAGAGAGAGAGAGAGAGAGAGAGAAGACAGACAGACAGACAGACAGACAGACAGACAGACAGACAGACAGACAGACAGACAGACAGACAGACAGACAGACAGATAGACATACACACATAATGATAATAATAATAATAATACATGGAATTTATATAGCGCTATATCTTGTAAAAACAAATCAAAGCGCTTGCACTCGACCCTCACAACAAACA
>CM060336.1:48557346-48559846 GCA_030674155.1 Stramonita haemastoma
GAGAGAAAAAAGACAAAAAGATAGAGAGTGAATGAATAAAGAAAAGAAAGGATGAATGAAAGAAAGAGAGAAACTTTCCCAAAAGTTCACAAGGTAGAACCGAGACTCAAACTTGCAGCCTGTCACTTCAGATTCATGAAGCTAACAGAACGTTGTCTTAACCACTCGGCTGTAGCTGCACGCGGTTCCATGATACAGGTAGATACGCCAGGTGTGTTCAGCTGCTCTTCATCTTCTTTTAGTTTTTTTTTTTTTAAACATTTTTTTTTAATTTTGAAAAAAAAATCTGTGTCTACCATAAAGCATTTCAAGTTTTCATGTGTTCAAGTGTGCTGTTGTGTATGGTGAAAATGTAGTATTTAGAACTCTTTTTTGTCTGTCTGTCTGTCTGTCTGTCTGTCTGTCTGTCTGTCCGTCCGTGTCTGTTTGTTTACCCCTCTCTCTGTATATTTCTCTCTCTGTGTTTCTCTATGTATTCTACATTCAGTTTAGAGAAGAAATTAATACTCGTGCAAAACAAAAGTGCGCACACACACACACACACACACACACACACACACACACACACACACACACACACACCACACACACACACACACACACACACACACACACACACACACACCACACACACAGAGATATATATATATATAGAGATATATAGATATATTCATATAGAGAGACAGACAGACAGAGACAGACAGAGGCATATGTTATATTGTAAATATATAGAGACAGACAGACAGATAGACAGAGATAGAGACAAACACTAATTAAAAGGAAGAAACAACAAGAACAACAAAACGAAATGAAGACAAAGAAATACACAAAAATAAACAAGCAATAGAAAAAATCAAAAGAAATAAATAAAGAAAATAAAAACACAAACGGAAAACGAAAACAAACAAAAGAGAAAGATGGGAAGAAAGAAAGGAAAGAGAAAAGAAAAAGAAATAAGGAAAAGATAAAAAATCAAAATAGAAACTAAAATTAATAAAGAAAAAAAGATCATCTTAGGGAACATAAAAGCAAAGTAACAGATAGAAACAACAACAGTACACATACACACACACACACACCGCGCGCGCGCCGCGCGCGCGCGCGCGCGTGTGTGTGCGCACACACACACACACACACACTCTCCCTCTCTCACACACACACCACAATACACAACACACACACATACACACACACACAACACACACACACACACCACATACACAACACACACGCACCACATACACAACACACACACACACAAACACACACACAAACACACACACATATACACACACACGCACACATGCATGCACGCACGCACGCACACACACCAATCATGGAGAGAGAAAACAGTAAGCATCTATCCCCATAGCATGTAGGAAGCTATCAAGTTTATGAATCGGTCTTATTGCTTTGACATTCCAACAACTTCAAAAGTCAGCTCCCAAGCAGTTTGAATTGCCTTGCATCCTGAAACCAGTTCAAGATGGAACAATTCATTGATTGAAAGCAGTGTAACGTGTTACACCCATAAACCCATGACGTATCAAACTCGCTTCTTATGGGTAGGTAAAGGGGGTACAGGTGTTCTCATAGCCTATGTGGTTACGTAGCGAAGTGAGGCATCAGAGACCTCAGCTTCTATAGGAGCCCGCATATTGAAGGCAGTACCCATCTCCTCTCCCTCACTGCTTTACCTTCCCTGACCCTAAAGAGGGCATAAACCCATTTACGGCTGGGTGAACTGAGGGACTGTACTGAAGCCAAGGTTTGCAAAGGGTCACCTATCCACTTGGTAACCACGCTTGATGCTGCTTAATTAACCCTAGCTTGGGGGAAGCGAGTGCTCTGAGCACTGAGCCATCCAGTCCCCTCTTATTATAGACGAATCAGAAAAAAAACTACCCTGGCTGACAGATAAAAGAGATCACAGAAGAAGTTTTCAACGAATGAATGTGTTCATTATGTTTCCAAATAATTTGACGCCAACATCTGTAGACTCGTGTAAGTGGCACGGCGGTCTAGAGGTAACGCACCTGCCTAGAAAGCGGAAAGTCCAAGATCAAAGTGTGCGGTGGTTCGATTCCCATTTGTGCCAGAAACTTTTTCTCTCCCATCCACAGGACTGTGAGTGGTGGTCTGGGTCCTAGTCTTTGGAATGTTACCATAAAAGGAAGGACGGTGGCAGAATGGTTAAGACGTTCGCCTGCCAATATGTAAATCGTGAGTTTCTGGGTTCGAACCCAGCCTCGCCCTTTCTTCCCAGTTTGACGAAAAAATCGAACTGAATGTCAAAGTCATTCGGATGAGACTCGAAACCGAGGCCCCGTGTGCGAATGCACGCAGAACATCTTGCGCACACGTTAAAACCCCGTTCCACCTTTCGGAAGAGTAGGCCATCGTGTGCCGGTAGGAGCGGATGACAAAATTATAACAAACCAGCATGCACACAGGTGTCGTGTTTAGACACCATCCCTGAGGAAAAATCGGGGAGTTGGAG
>CM060336.1:48564846-48572346 GCA_030674155.1 Stramonita haemastoma
AAAACTTTACGCAGTACCAAACAACACACAAGAATAAGGACACTATATATGATAAGGTAATAAATGCACTCGATCAGAAGACAAAAATCAGAAGTCACAATAAAAATATTTTGATTATGGAAGAATAGAAAGGTGTTAATAAGTAAAGAGCAAACAAGAGAACAAGATGAATAAACAACTGAAAACATCTATCCACCTCCTGTCAAAAGTTATACATGTGATATAAATCATACATTTGGATAAAAGGGGAAAAATTTAATTAATATCCTTATTGGTGGTGGGGGGGGGGGGGTAGAGATACTACCAATAAAATATAAAATAAAATAAAATGGAAAAAAAAAAAGTTACATAAAACATCCTAGATGTTTCAAGAGAATAGGCAGAGAGAGAGAGAGAAGGAGAGAGAGAGAGAGAGAGAGAGAGAGAGAGAGAGAGAGAGAGAGAGAGAGAGAGAGGAGAGAGAGAGAGAGAGAGAGAGAGAGAGAGAGAGAGAGAGAGAGAGAGAGAGAGAGAAGAGACAAGGCAAGGCAAGGCAAGGCAAAATATTTTATTCGAGGATAATAGATAAGCACTTGTGTGCTTTTTTACATCCAGTCCCCGCCCTTTTCAGGGATACATCAAGTTGAAAAAATACTAAACAATAAAGCTTTATGCAAACCAGACAACATACAAGAATAAGGACACTATATATGATAAGGTAATAAAAATGCACTCGATCAGAAGACAAAAATCAGAAGTCACAATAAAAGATTTTGATAATGAAAGAATAGAAAAGTGTTAATAGGTAAAGAGCAAACAAGAGAAGAGAATAAACAACTGAAAACATCAATCCACCACCATCTGTCAAAAATTATACATGTGACATAAATCATACATTTGGATAAAAGGGGGAAATTTTTTTTAAAAAACTAATATCCTTATTGGAGGGGGGGGGGGGAGATACTGCCAATAAAAATATAAATAAAATCAACAATTAGAGAGAGAGAGAGAGAGAGAGACAGAGACAGAGACAGAGACGGAGACACAGAGAGAGAGAGAGACAGAGAGAAGAGAGAGAGAGAGAGAGAGAGAGAGAGAGAGAGAGAGAGAGAGAGAGAGAGAGAGAGAGAGAGAGAGAGGAGAGAGAGAGAGAGAGAGAGAGAGAGAGAGAGAGAGAGAGAGAGAGAGAAGAGAGAGAGAGAGAGAGAGAGAGAGAGGAGAGAGAGAGAGAGAGAGAGAGAGAGAGAGAGAGAGAGAGAGGAGAGAGAGAGAGAGAGAGAGAGAGGAGAGAGAGAGAGAGAATGTGTAATGTTTATGAGGTGCGACAGTATATTTGCGAGCGTGTGTGAGTATGTAAGCTACTACTCTTCCTGTGCGTGCGTGCGTGCGTGCGTGCGTGCGTGCGTGGTGTGTGTGTGTGTGTGTGTGTGTGTGTGTGTGTGTGGTGTGTGTGTGCGTGTGTGTGTGTGTGAGAGAGAATCAGAATCAGAATCAGAAATTATTTATTGCCATTAAAGTCACATGGACTTATTGACACAACAAAATAAACTCAACATATTCATCAATACAACATACTATTGTATATACTAATATACTCTGTGTGTGGTGTGTGTGTGTGTGTGTGTGTGTGTGTGTGTGTGTGTGTGTGTGTGCTAACGTGCGCGCGCGCATGCGTGTGTGCGTGCGTACATGCGGTGTGTGCATGCGTGTGTGCATGCGAGCGTGCGTACGCGTGTAGGTACACGCGCGTGTGCGCGTGCGTGAGTAAATACACCAAATGTCTTGCGCCTGAGAGTTCGTGCATGCGTCGAAAGACAGGTAAAAAGCAATGAGCTAACCTTGACTACCATTTCTAATGGCCACAAAGGCAAACGGAGAGAAGAGCAGGAAGGGGGGGAGGGTAATTGTTGGGGTATGGGGTTCGAGCCGGAGAGGGGAGGGAGGGGGTGGTGGTGGTGGTGGTGGTGGTGGTGGAGAGGGAGGGTGGTGCAAAGCTAAGCGCACATCCCACGAAGGAAAGGGGCAAGAGAGGAAGAAATACCACCGCTAATGAATATACCTGGCTGTAACAAAGTTGGCCCCCAAAAAACCTGGGATCACAAAACGAACTCAACTCCAAAGACTGCTGTGAATAACTTGAAAAGTTTTCAAAACAACGCGCTGAAACTATGCCGGTCGTTTGTCTTTTTTTTTTTCGTTTCTTTTACTTTTAGTTGTTTTTTGTGTTCTTTCTTTTTGAAAAAACCCCACATAGTCACCGTTTTGGTATAATATGCCAGTTTTTTGTGGTTTTTGGTACTGTTCTCAAATGTTGATACCTGTAAGAAGAAGAATGATTATCGTCGAGCGTATTGTCATGGATAAAACGTTTTCATCCTACTAAAAATATTACAAATCATGTTTTGAAAGCTATCAATGAAGTCAAATTTTGCCTCCTTTGATTTTTTCAAGGCCTTTGATATCATTGCTTCAGTGTTTTCAAGATTGAGAAGACACATTATAAGTTTGTTGAAATGTTCAATAGCTGGGTTTTCTTTCTTTCTTTCTTTCTTTTTCATTTTTATGGTCAGTCCTACTTTGATATCTTTGTTGTTTGGTGGCTGGCAAGGCTCAACGCTGAGCCCGTTATCATTTTGTTCTCAGTAAAAGCATATGATTTTTTGGTCTCCTCAGGCGTAACATCTTTCTCTGCTGATTTTTCTTGAAGAATGACTGACCAGAGACCTTGAGAAAAAAGTTGTGGTTAAATGAAAAAGAACGTGCGAACACACGCATCAAACAAGGAGATGACAGGTAGGAAAGACGAAAGCAAACAGACTACTAAAACAGAGGGAATTTGTAGCACAAAAGCTCCAGTGGCCCGATAAATATCTATTTATCTATTTATTTATCTATTTATTCATTTATTTATATTGAGGGTAATGGAATAATTACTCATTATGCTAAAAGAAACGTTTATTTTTTCTTTTATTATTTTTTTAAGATAAAGAAAATAACTGTATACGATTGGAGTGTACGGCACAATAACTCCATATGTCATTTATCATTTCTCACTTTTTTTCGATAACAGGTACCACAAATGATATAATCTGATCATCCACAAGCTTGTTATCGACTTATTTTTTGTGATTGATGAGTTTGACATAATATCTAAACCTGCATGCATTTTACACTATATTGTAGTGTGTATCAGATTATTATTTAGAAAACATCATAAGTGCATTGATTCGGTTCATACTATTCTTGTGCACAAATTCCCTGGTGCAAAAGGTGACAACCTGAACAAAATGTTACATCTTTTTTCCTTTATTTTATCACCCGAAAAATCTCAATATTCTTTGTCCGAAAGAGGGTCACACATTGAAATAACTCCCTTTTTATATATTTACACCACTGCTCACTGTTTTAGAATAGCCTAGCAAGTGTTTCTTTGAAAAACATTCTCGCTTTCTTTTTAACATTCTTTCTGCTTTCATTTATTTATTTATTCATTTATTTATTCCTTCCTTCCTTTATTTATTCATCTATTATTTTTGGTTCTATATCGAGGATAATGGAATAAGCACTCATGCGCTTTTTACATCCAGTCCCCTTGTGTATGCAGTTTTGTAAATTTTTGTCATCTGTTCCCACCGGCACACAATGGCCTACTCTTCCGAAAAGCAGAACATGATTTAAAACGCGTGCACAAGATGTCCTGCGTGCGTTCGCACAGGGGACCTCGGATTAGTCTCATCCGAAAGACTTTTGGGGAGAGTGGGGTCTGCACTGATTTTAACACCAGAGGAAAATATCCTCTTGAACGGGAATCGAACCCGGGTCGTCAAATTGCAAGCGCAATTTTCTGACCACTAGGCCACTAGGCTATTCTGCTCCCCCTCCCCCTCCTTCTGAGCATTGAGAAAGAAAGCCAGAGTTTTTGTTCCCCATGAAATCTGGCATTTTGAGTTTTTGTCTGGAGGTATTCTGTGCCTGCCCATGTCATGCAGGATTTGTAGTTAGCACTTTCCCCTCCTTCCCCCTTCTTCAGATGAGACAGACCATAAACCGAGGTCCTGTGTGCGACCGCAAGCAGAACGTCTTGTGACACGTTACACACCTTTTCCATCTTTCGGAAGAGTAGGCTGTTGTGTGCTGGTGGGGAAGGATGACAAAATTTACAAACAACATGCACACGGGGAATCGATGTAAAAATAAAAAGCATTTGAGTGCTTATTCCATTCATCTCGAAATAAAAAAAACAACCATAATTATATACATATAAATAATGTATAGACACATATAAACACTCTCACTCTTCACTCTTCTGGCAAGACTGACAAAATCAAATTACAAACGAAAGCATTGAAACTAAACAAAACGTTCTAACAAACAGACAGACATGCAAAACAAACCCAAATCAACTCTGACACCTAAATTGCCCTTTGCCTCCTGCCCCCTTCTCTATCTGATTGTTTCTGATTATCTCTGTATCTTTGTCTCCATAATTATTCATTTTACACACACACACTCTCTCTCTGTCTCTGTCTCTGTCTGTCTGTCTGTCTGTCTGTCTGTCTGTCTGTCTGTCTGTCTGTCTGTCTCTCTCTCTCTCTCTCTCTCTCTCTCTCTCTCTCACACACACACACAAAAGCCACACCACACACACACACACACACACACACACACACACACACACACACCACACACACACACACACACACACGAGTTAAAACGAAACGGGAAGCATGAACAAAAACTACAAGACAGTGTCCTACTGTATGCTAAGGATAACTTTAATGACTCAAAGTTTTGATCAAGAGGCAAATGTTTCCATGACTCACCTATCACATCCGTATGATTTTCAGAATGAAGTTATTTTTAATGGCACTTAATACTTTCCAATAGGAAATTCTCCAGAAATAAGGGCATACGTTGTTGCTCACTTTGATAGAGCCCCCCGGCCCTCCCCGCAAATTGAATATTTATTGCCTTTTGGAGCCTATCTCCCCCTCCTCCTGTCCTATCTCCCCCTATCCCCTCCTCCTGTCTTATCTCCCCCTCCTGTCTTATCTCCCCCTATCTATCTCCCTCCTGTCCTATCCCCCCCCCCTCCTATCTCCCCCCCTCCTGTCCTATCTCCCTCCTGTCCTATTCTCCCCCCCCCTCCTGTCCTATCTCCCCCCCCCCTGTCCTATCTCCCCGCTGTCATGTCCCCCCCTACCTGTCCTACCCCCCCCCCCTCGTGTCCTACCCCCCCTCCTGTCCTATCTCCCCCCCTCCTGTCCTATCTCCCCGCTGTCATGTCCCCCCCTCCTGTCCTACCCCCCCTCCTGTCCTACCTCCTCCCTCCTGTCCTATCTCTCCCACCCCTCCCACCCCTGTCCTATCTACCCGCGGTGGTGGCGGCCTCCTCCCTCTCATCCAGGCACAAACACAGGAAGACAGACAACACATCTCCTCCAAAGCTCAGAGGATTAGAAGTTAGGGGGGAGATCCCTTAGAGATCTGCCATTCCTCCTAACTCACCTCAAGTTACTGCAATCTAATTTTTATGGCATGTTATCAAACAAATAATTCCAAACTTTGAAGGTGTTTTCCTATATTAGTTTGAAAATGAAAAAAAAGATATATGTTTACAATCATTTACTTCATCTTGCACTTGTTCAAGACAGGTAAACAGCAATTCCTACAATTTCATATAAAAGTTGTTGCTTCTTTTCCATGATATGGCAACTTTTATCTGGACTTCTAAGCAACTTTAAAACAATTAAAAAGGATTGAATTGTTTAAGATAGTCTCTGAAGGGGAAGTAATATTGATATGAAATAGCCAAAGCATTATGTGTGTGTGTGTGTGTGTGTGTGTGTGTGTGTGTGTGTGTGGGTGTGGGTGGGGTGTGTGTGTGTATGTGGGTGGGTGGGTGGGTGCATGTCTGTTTATTTCTCTTTCTCTATTTCTGGTCCATTGGTCTGGAATTCCCCCCCTCTCTCACTTCGCTAAAGCCTACTTATGACAGTTTTCAATCCAGTCTCAAGATTTACTTATTTCAAACATAAAAATTTCTCTGCTGTTTCATTTCTTATCTGTCCCCGCATTGCCCCCAGATAACAAATTTGCCAATGGCAACTGTCTTCAAACTGTAAGTTGTTTTACCTGTGTTAATTTATGCTGCATCTGTTTGGAATTTCTAATACATTCTATATATGATAAAACGTTAAATTATTTTAAGGCAAATTACCCCCTTCAAAGGCTGTCATCACAGTTATGTTCCTTTTTATTGTTTGAAGTTCTCAGAAGACTAGAGGAAAATCTGTATCAAATGTAAATGAAGCAGCATTTTTAAAATAATAAAATTGTACACTGTGCTGTTTACCTGTTTGAAACATACATGGTGACAAGAAATGTTTACGATTAATTTTTTTTTTCAATTTCTGATCAGACATGGGAAAAGAACCTGTAAAGTGTGGAATTGTTAGTGTAATAATATGTTGCAAAACTATGAAGGCAACAACTTAAGCCTTGAATTAGAAATGGCAGATCTCTACGGGGATCGCCCCCTAACTTCAATTCCTCCGAGCTTCGGAGGAGATGTGTGTTGTCTATCTTCCCATGTTTGTGCTTTTTTAAAATTCTTTTTTGGAGATGAGGGGAGGAAGGGGATAAGTAGAGAGGGGAGGAGATGGGATAGACAGAAGGAAGGGGGAGGAGCAAGGAGGGGAGAGGGGGATAGAGATAGGTGGGAGGGGATAGGGAGGAGGGTGGGGATAGGTGGGGCGTAGGAGATGGGGAAGGTAGGGGGAGGAGAGGGGCATAGGTGGGGGGAAGAGATGGGGAAGGTAGGGGGAGGAGACGGGGATAGGTAGGGGGGGGGGGGGGGGGGATGGGGGGATTTTAAGTATCAAAATTGGCCATTTGCAGGAGTATTGTATAACTTCACTGTTTACCATAACTCCCAGGGGGCACAGATTCATTGTTTCCCACGCTAATAGTGTTCACTGTGATAGTAGGTATCTGTATACAAACTGGCTTGCTGTCACTCTTCATGTCAGAATTTAATCCTTGGCAGCTGTGCTATAGAGCTCTCTGTGTCTCCCTCTACCATATGTATGTGTATGATTATATGTAGTCTTGAATTTAACATCCGTTCACATGAATAATATATAAAGCGACGATAAGTGTGTGTGTATGCAATTGTGCGTATTAAAAAAATTATTTAAAGCTATACGCTTTTTTATTGGTATTTTATCATCCTCTTAACTCTTTTGGCTTTTAAGTTTCAGCGCTGTGCCAAAGTGCAATAGAAATAAATAAAGAAAAAACTTTTTTAAAAAAAACGTTTTATTTTCATAACTGTTCCAGTTTTCCCCCCCACAAATCTTATACTCGCAAGGCAAAAAGGATGCTCAGCTATTCACTGTCTCTCATTATTTTGCATCATGTTGTTTTCGGTGAAGAGCACACTAGTGGAAGAGAGGCGTCACTGCAATGGCACAATTGTGGAATGGATAAACGCAGTTGGCTAGTATATTCCAAAGTGAT
>CM060336.1:48577346-48579846 GCA_030674155.1 Stramonita haemastoma
AGAGAGAGAGAGAGAGAGAGAGAGAGGGGAGAGAGAGAGAGAGAGAGAGAGAGAGAGAGAGAGAGAGAGAGAGAGAGAGAGAAGAGACAGACAGACAACACACAGACAGACGGACAGACAGATAGACAGACAGATAGACAAACAGACAAATATACAGATACGCAGACAATCATGCAGAGAAAGCTGCACAAAAAAAAACCCATAGACAAGAGACTGGCAGCAACAAAGACAGAGACAGAAAGAGAGACAGAGAAAAGGTAACAAAAATAGACAAAAGGTCCCGTTTTGGAAAGAGGCGAAAAACGAAGGAAAAAAAAACAGGAAAAAAACCCCAAGCTGAAGAGAGAGAGAGAGAGAAAAGGATAAAGGGGAGAGTTGAAAGAATTATGACGAGGTCGAGTGGGGAAGCAGAAAGCCAAAGACGAGGAGGAGCAGATAAAGAGGAGTACATAGACCGAGAAGAAGAAGAAGAAGAAGAAGAAGAAGAAGAAGAAGAAGAAGAAGAAGAAGAAGAAGAAGCAGAAGAAGAAGAAGAAGAATTGCGAAGAAGAAGAAGAAGAAGAAGAAGAAGAAGAAGAAGAAGAAGAAGAAGAAGAAGAAGAAAAACAGAAGAAGAAGAAGAAGAAGAAGAAGAAGAATTGCGAAGAAGAAGAAGAAGAATTGCGAAGAAGAAGAAGAAGAATTGCGAAGAAGAAGAAGAATTGCGAAGAAGAAGAAGAAGAAGAAGAAGAAGAAGAAAAGAAGAAGAAGAAGAAGAGAAAGAAGAAGAAGAAGAGAAGAAGAAGAAGAAGAAGAAGAAGAAGAAGAAGAAGAAGAGAAGAAGAAGAAGAGAAGAAGAAGAAGAAGAAGAAGAAGAAGAAGAATTGCGAGAAGAAGAAGAAGAAGAAGAAGAAGAAGAATTGCGAAGAGAAGAAGAAAGACGAAGAAGAAGAAGAAGAAGAATGCGAAGAAGAAGAATGCGAAGAAGAAGAAGAAGAAGAAAGAAGAAGAAGAAGGAAGAAGAAAGAAGAAGAAGAAGAAGAAAGAAGAAGAAGAGAGAAGAAGAAGAAAGAAGAAGAATAACAGGGAAAAAGAAACCGATGAAGAAAATAAACAGGCAGATGCAGCTCTGAAAAATAAACAAAATGGCACCTAGTAAACAAATACAACAAACAAACAAACCATAGATGAAATATTAAACAACATACATACTACATAACATACATACATACATAGACAGTTAGTGAAACGGGAAGAGAAATGCATGTGCTTGAAGAAAACAGAATTAGAGGTCACTCTTTGTCAAAAGAGTTACAGTACTTTGATTCATCTCTTGTGGAGGAAACCATTTCTGTCGTACTGACCTGGTCCCAATGATGTCCCTTGGATAAACCTTTTAGACTGGGTTGGCTTTGGCCTTATTGTTGGTTCGTTTGTTCCTGTGGTAGTTTTGTTACTGTTTGTTTGTTTGCTTGATTGTTTATTTGTTTTAAATAATATTAAGGGTTTTATGATCATTGACATTTCTCAGTGAAATTTCAATTGCAGTTAATGGATAAGTTTTGGTCGCAATTGTTACTATTTATCATGTATCATCATTACAATAATGTTGATGTTTATTGTCTATGTCTCTTCCAGCTATGCTCAGAGTGGGTCTGCCTCAGTGCTGCCTCGTTCATCTCCTCCTCCTCCTCCTGATGTATCAATGTTACTATGTATCATGTCATTATTATGATGATATTAATATAAACTGTCTGTCTGTGTCTTTCAGCTATGCTCAGAGTGGGTCTGCCTCAGTGCTGCCTCGTTCATCTCCTCCTCCTCCTCCTGATGTATCAATGTTACTATGTATCATGTCATTATTATGATGATATTAATATAAACTGTCTGTCTGTGTCTTTCAGCTATGCTCAGAGTGGGTCTGCCTCAGTGCTGCCTCATTCACCTCCACCTCCCCCTCCTCCTCATCCTCCTCCTCCTCCTCCTCCTCCTCCTCATCATCATCTTCATCATCATTGTTACTATTCATCATGTATCATTTCGTTACAATAATGTCGATACTGTCTGTGTCTCTTTCAGCTATGCTCAGAGTGGGTCTGCATCAGTGCTGCCTCGTTCACCTCCTCCTCCTCCTCATCCTCCTCCTCCTCCTCATCATCATCATCACCATTATCATGTACAATAATGTCGATACTGTCTGTGTCTCTTCCAGCTATGCTCAGAGTGGGTCTGCCTCAGTGCTGCCTCGTTCACCTCCTCCTCACGCTGCTGATGAAGGTCTCCCCGGCTCTCCTCCTCCCCACCCCCTCCTCCCCCTCCTACCCTCCCGCCCCGACCTCCTCCCCGACCTCCTCCCCCCACTTCCCTACTCCGCCACCACCACCACTACTACCCCCTCTTTCCCTTCCCTCTCACCTGTCCCCAGTTTCTCCTGTCCCCCTCATGTCGTCGTGGAGTCTTTCCTCGTCGTATCTCTCCTCTTCCTCGTCCTCCTCTTCCTCTTCCTCCTCTTCCTCCTCCT
>CM060336.1:48584846-48607346 GCA_030674155.1 Stramonita haemastoma
TTAATGAAACATGTTTATCATAGAAAGCTAGTATGACCTCTTCTGTAAATAAAAAACCAAGAACAGTTGCAATCAACAAATAATTAAAAAAAGATATTGCTTGTTTTCTACCCCTACCCCCTAAATTTTTAGAGACCCCGTATTCTAAGCCGAACTCCTAGTTTTGCCTGTATCCGTGACAGTTGTTTCTGCACAGTGGTGGGACAAATCTATTATATAAACAATAGAAGATTGTTGATTAAGACTACTATTTCTTTGAGATTTGAGTATTGTTTATTGTTATTATTATCAATGATATTATAATTATAGAATCTATATGGCGCTAGATCTATATAAAAAACAATTTTAAAAAATTCTTTTATATCGAGGATAATAGAATAAGCAGTCATGTGCTTTTTTACATTCAGTCCCCGTGTGTATGCAGTTTTTGTAAATCGTGTCATCTGTTCCCACAGGAACACAATGGCCTACTCTTACGAAAAGCGGAACAGGATTTAACACGTGCACAAGATGTTCTGCATGCGTTCGCACCCGGGCCTCGGTTTAGAGTCTCATCCGAAGGACTTTTGGGGAGAGTGGAGTTAGCACTGATGTTAACTCCAAAGGAAAAATCCCCTCGACCGGGAATCGAACCCTGGACGTCAAATTGCGAGCGCAGTGTTCTGACCACTAGGTTATCCCTCCCCCCATCTTGTGAAAACAAATCAAACCCTTGCATTCAACCTATTCTTCAACATAATACCAACCACAAATGGTGCTAACAAATTTTAATTTACACACACGCGAGCGCGCACGTGCGCACATGCGCGAGCGCGTATACGTATGCGACTGTAATACACTTTGGTGAAGTGATGGGGATTTCGGCTGTTGTCGCGTTTTCTTATGGAATTTTCAGAAAAGGAAATTGTGCTGGTGGTACAACCTTGTATCATACTTAAAAAACTAACACTAAAATGGAAGTCACACACTGGCTGAATCATGCTGTGTTAGATTTAGTCTGGTGATGGGATATCATGGTAAACCAGGATCCATGGCATGTAGTATGCAGGAGCTGTGAAGATGGTGTTGAGGGTAGCATCCGTGAGAAAGTATGCTCGAACAGCACGGGAGTAAGACTTCCCACTCATAATAAATGTGAGAAATAGCATTTGAGGTGTACACATGTTCATACCCTTTCAGTACATGTCCAGTGGTTCCTAGGAAACTCATCCTAGTGTGGAAGTATCCCAGCTGAAGGACAACAGATCTGATGAAACTGTCAGAGGGATCACTATTTATAATTGCCTGGGCTTCCATGTACAGTGACTGATAGAAAGTTACCACATACATCACTGCAAACTTTTGTACTTGATTGGAGATGAAGATCAAAGTAAAGTAGATGCATGATGTATGAACTCATAGCAGTCATGGGCAGGAAAAACACCCGACTTCCCTGGGTGCACGCCATCATGAGGTGCTTGCATCAACCTATGCCCTGCTGGTTGAGAAGACTTCGGGGGCCAAGATATCTTTCAAGGTGTATCAAGATATTGTCAACAGCAGCTATGTCAGAAATGCTCTTGAAACACAAAGAACCCAGTGTGTTCCAGTCAGATCTACAACGAAAGGTTGTTGTTTTCTTTTACATTCCTAACATAATGTATCTGGATAATGTAGATATATAAGGTTATTTTCTTCATAAGCATTTGCAGTAAACTTGACTTTCACTCTGAAATTTTACAAAATAAAATTTTATAATTTACCTTTATCAAGAACTACAACAGGGATTAGCGTAGGCTTGAACTGCAGATTGCACTGTCTCTTTGTAATTAAGAATTAATGCAGTTCATACCACAAACCACTATTTATTCACTCGCCTCCTTACAGTCTCAGAATTTGTATAATTACGTGAATGTCTCATAACCACACTTACCAAAAAATATACTTCTTGTCACAATAGAATTATTTATGTAAAGTTCAGGCTGATTTATCCAATGAGATTTTGTTAGCAGTGCTGTGCCACACATAGTTCTGTCTGCCTGCACACTTGTATAATCATATTTTTACTTGGAGTAATTCTTTTGTTGTTGAGGGGTTGTTTACATGCACAAGATTTAACATACCTTATTTCTCAAGTGCACTGGATTCCCTGTTGTTCATCTTTTTTCCCCTGGATACCCTCCTGTTCTTTTTTGCTTCCATTCCATGAAAAGAGCCATCTAAAATGAGCTGAGTTGTGGTCTGCATTGTCTGTTACAAACTGAAGAGTTTTTCCTTCTGTGATTTGGGGAAGGCTCACACATTGGCTGACAGCTGCATTGAGATAGAGTTTCTGTATATTAAGTATGAAGAACAGAATGTAAGTCTGTTCAGTGTGTTCAAGGAAAATCTGGATCCAAATGTTTTGTGCATCTGTACAACCAAATGAACTTGAAGTGGAGCAGTGTATGTTTTTGGTCTTGTAGCCTACACAATGCACTGACAAATAGATGTGGTTTTCAGTTCTGTACTTATCCATGAAGACTCAAGGGCAAAAAACTGCACTGTAAATTTTTAGACAGTTGGCTAGAGTCATGTACTCATCTTTGTTGCAACATATGGACATAATGACACCTCATAGTAGTAGCTGCTGTTTTTATCAGGCAAATGGATTCACAGTCACTGTCAGCCTTTGTCTGTTCTTTCTAACTTGAGTAGGGTGGCAGAGACTGCTGTCTTTAGAGTCGTATAAGCTGATTTTCCGTCTGAAGGCTTTACTGTCACCAAAATGTCTAAGCAATTTTCTTCAAGTTGATTGCACTATGTGCAGAGCCATTGTTGTCAGATTACATATAGTGGGTTAGGGTGTCTTCCATCATTCTAACAAGGTCTCAAACAATGATGTGTTCAGCGACATTGTTTTCCAGGTAGGTAACAATATCCTGAAATGCAGCAAAACAAGTGTCATCTTTTGGTCTGCTGGCTTTCTCAATTTTTTTTCTTGTTGGTTCATGATCAGTGTCTGAAAATACTTTAGGGATATGTTTTCTGGTCTGGAAATTACAGACATTGTGGAAAGCACCATCTCTTGCGAAGCAGTCCTGTAAACATTCCAGCTTAGGTGTAACTTTCTTTGGCCATTCACCACTCCTGCTGCTATAAGAGTCAGCCCCTGTGTATTGAACCTGTTATTGTCCCTGTTATGAGATCTATGCAGTCCTCATGTTCACCTTTACTGACCAATTTTCTCTTTCAGGCAGAACAGACACTGAGTTGCATGACTGAAAGTGGAAACTGCAGTCAGAAGTCTCCTTTTTCAAGTTTTTGTTGTGGAGACTTATCAGCCTGTCCTCTCCATAGAAACTGTGCTGTAACATTTCTGTTGTAATAGTCTCCTCCACAGCCAGCATGTACAACATTGCCAATTGAAGCACTGTTGACACCACTTTGTTGACTGCTTGCCGTATTTCCGTAAGATAACTTTTGTGTCCTTACTGCAAAATCCATGATTAAAGATAATGCAACAGTCTCTATCTGGTATCTGATCAAGAAACAAAACAGACTTAGATGGTTTAAACAATTCTACTGTAGTAATAATGATAATAATAATAATAATAATAATATATAATAATAATAATAATAATAATAATAATAATAATAATAATAATGGTGATAACGAAAACGATGATTTTATAATAAAATGTTAATTGTTAGTAGTATTAGCATTATTATCAATATTGTTGAGTAGAATTAGTGGACGAAGAAGTAGTAGTAGTGACGGTAGTGGTGGTGGTGGTAGTAGTAGTAGTAGTAGTAGTAGTAGTAGTAGTAGTAGTAGTAGTAGTAGTAGTAGTAGTAGTACACACCACACACACACACACACACACACACACACACACACACACACACACACACACACACACACACACACACACACACATAATACCAGTATTATCACACAAACACAAGCCAACACCATTTATGGCTCCATACAACTGCTTTTAGTTCATAAACACTCTTCTCCTTCCCCCTTCAACGAAAGAACAGCCCAACGCCAGCTGCCCTGGACGTACCAGTTAGGCCACACCGCTTCACTCATGCTTACTCTAAACTGCCCCCTCCACCCATCATCGCGTCGTCTGCTAGCAAGCCAGAAGAGAAACGGGAGGGACATTTCGCAGGCACGCAGGGCGGAATTTGTGCCGGTGCACAAATCCCGCGCAGTTGGTCTGTTTTGCGTCCCCGACATAAAAACCCCATTTTTTCTAAAAGTTTTTTGTTAATTATGTAAAGATTGAACCATCTACAGTTTTAGATTTTTGTGTGCATGATCAAAATGGCCAAATGAACCGATTCCTGCACTTAAATATTTCGAAGCAGTTAGTTTGAGGTCAAATTTTAATTTGACTGGACTAAGAGTTGAGTTTAGGGTTCTCCCTAGTCATGATCCCCGAAATAAAAATTGATTTAGTCTGGTTTGACTTTTGTCTATCTCTATGTCTCCGCCTGCCGGCCTTTCTATCTCTCCTTATCACTGCCCCTCTGCGTCACACACTCACACACACACATACACACACACACACTCACACACACATACACACACCACACACACTCACACACACATAACACACACACACACACACTCACACACACATACACACACACATTCACACACACTAACACACACATACACACACACGCACACACATACACACACACACACTCACACACACACTCACACACACACACACACACACACACACACAAACACACACACACACACACACACACACACACACACACACACACACACACACGCGCGCGCGCGCGTCCACGCAGATCTACTGCTTCATGATAATATACACGCAACATCATTGTGTTTTCACCTCTTTACTTGTGTTAGTTGTTTCTTTTTCTCTCGTCACAGAGAGAGAGAGAGAGAGAGAGAGAGAGAGGAGAGAGAGAGAGAGAGAGAGAGAGAGAGAGAGAGAGAGAGAGAAGAGAGAGAGAGACAGACAGACAGACAGACAGACAGACAGACAGACAGACAGACAGACAGAGACAGAAACAGACAGACAGACAGACAGACAGCCAGGCAGGCAGATAGACAGATAGACAAACAGATAGACAAACAGACAGACAGGCAGACACAGTCAAGAAAATAATGAGACGATCAAATCTAGTCGAGACCTTGGAGTTAATTTCGGTACGCATGAAAGTAAAAACTAAAAAGAAAAGAAAATAACAACAAATTCGTTGATATGATAAATGTACTTGTTGTTTTGTCAAGGCTATGCTGTGTTGCTGTGTGACATCCCTTGTCGATCAAGTTCTGTTTAAGCCAAACTAAGGAGGACGCTATAGTCAAGTGGTTCAGACCGTTCGATTTCAATCTCATGGGCCCATTATGTCGCGGGTTCGAATCTCGACGGCGCCTGGTGAATTAAGGGTGGGGATTTTTTACTATCTCCCAGGTCAACTTCAAGTGCAGACCTGCCAGTGCCTTCATCCCTTCGTGTCTTTGACTTGTTTACGATTCATTTATCATCTTGTGTTTATTAGTCTAGGGACGGGATAGCTCAGTGGTCAGAGCGCTCGCTTTCCCCAAGCTAAGGTTAAGCAGTATCCAGCGTGGTTACCAATTGGATGGGTGACCTTTTGCGCACCTTGGCTTCCGTACAGTTCTCCCTGTTCACCCAGCTGTAAAATGGGTAAAGCAGCGAGTGAAAGGAGATGGGCGCCACCCTCAATATGCTGGCCCCTAGTAAAGCTGAGGTCTCTGACACCTCGCTCCAGTACGACAGCAAAGTGAATGGGACACCTTTACCTTTTTACATATTGGTTCATTTACAGTGAGATTGATTTGACTTGTTTACGACACGAGTCATTTATCATCTTGTCTCATTATTCTTGCCCTTTGGGATTTTTGCTTTGTTTTGTGTTTTCATTCCCTGTGTTTGCGTGTTTTGCAGCAGGACAGCGGAAGTCTGTGAGGAAAAGATCCACGAGGTTCTATGGGTCCTTCTACGCCTGATGCAGAGACACTCGCGCTTCCTGAGCCAACAGGCCTTTGTGGAAAAGATGTTTCGCCTTTTTGACATGAACGGTGAGAAGAAACAACAACAACAACAATACACAACAATACACAACAGAGAGACAGAAACAGGAGACACAGACAAGGAGACAGACACAGACACGAGAACAGACAAGAGACAGAAAGACAGAGAACAGATAACGCACGCACACAACAACAGAGAGAGACAGACACAACAAACAGAAAGGCAGACACACAGACACACAGGCAGAGACAAACTAGAAATCAAGAGAAAGACACCAAAGAGACCTTTACCCCCCCAACAAAAAATAATAAAGAAGAATGAACAGAAATGCATAAACCAAACAAAAAAATCAACCAATCAAAAAAAGAGAAAAAATCCAACAAAAAAGACGCAGACATAAACACACAAAGAAAGCCCTCATACACGAAGATGTCACTGACAACAAGTGTACATGAGAATCAAGTTCCATAAAAGAGGGATACAAATCTCTCCCTTATGATAGCCCCCCCAACCCCCCTCCCCCCACCACCCCGCCACCCACACCCTCCCCCTCCCCACTCCTTCAAACATACAGAAAACCTGCACTAGGTCTAACCCCACTCTTTCATTCGCAAAGAAAACGTTCTGAGAGCGAATCTTTGAATGCTGGGGTCTCTGAAGTGTTGCCATATATAAATGTAGGGCACGAATGAACGATGAACTACAGGACCATTTTGCAGGGACTCGATTCTTGGGAACAAGGCCTTGTTTGTCTGGGAGGGCAAAGAGTTCCAGAGAGTCGGTCGGCCACTTTGAGTTATATAGAGCGCTAGGCATCAGGAAAGAGAGAGGGTCTGGGGTAGGGGGTAGGGTTGGGTTGGGGTTGGGGTGGGGATGAGGGCTTCAAAAAAGCCACGAGAGACAAAGTGTCACAAAGTTGTTTGTTTGGGTTTTTTTTTTTAAAGGCAAGAGCAGAAAAAAAAAAAGCAAAAACATAATTGGAACAAGTACTAGAAAAAAATCGCTAGAATTTTATTTTCTCTCCTTCCCCCTTCCTGTTTTAAAAAAAGAGAGAGAGAGAGAGAAGGAGGAGGAGAGAGAGAGAAGAGAGAGAGAGAGAGAGAGAGAGAGAGAGAGAGAGAGAGAGGAGAGAGAGAGAGAGAGGAGAGAGAGAGAGAGAGAAGAGAGCGGGAAGAGGAGAGGAAGGGAGAGAGAGAAGGCAAGGCAAAAGGCAAGGCGAAGGCAAAGGCAAAGGCGAAGGACAGAAGCAGAAGAGAAGGAGAGAAGAGAGAGAGAGAGAGGAGAGAGAGAGAGAGAGGAAGAGAGAGAGAGAGAGAGGAGAGAGAGGAGAGAGAGAGAGAGAGAGAGAGAGAAAAACATGTTGAAAAATGCAAAAATGCCCCTTATTTTGTAGAACTGCCGATGGCCTTGCTCCTTTTTCTTTTCTTTTTTATTTTTTTTTTTTTTATAAAGATTTTATTTTAGAAGTACAGGATGTAAAAATCTGTTTAGCACTAAATGTTCTCATTGCTGCCTGAGATTTTCAGTGATTACAGTAGCGATATGTTTCACACATGAAAGTCTACAAAAAAGCAAAAGAACTGTTTCTAGATAAAGCAAACTTTTATTTGTAAAGTAGACTGATCAATCGTCAAAAATGTAGTAGATGTCTATGCACACACACACACACACACACACACACACACACACACACACACACACACACACACACACACACACACACACACACACACACACACACACACACACACACACACACACACACACACACACACACGAAAATGATGATAGTTTTGTCTAACATCCTTTAATAGTGGATAGACCTCAAAACAAAGACACGCATGATGAATAGTGGTTGTGAGTGAATGATGGTGGTTAAATGAAATGATGACGACTGATAAGACGACGACTCAGATGAATATATGATGACGACGAACGACGATGATGATGATGATGGTAGTGGTCTTAGTGATAATGATGACGACAACGAAACATTCTATGACAACATGACAATCATGACAAGATAACGAGATGATGATGATGATGATGATTGATGATAGATGATGAGAGATTGATGAGTGAGATGATTGATGACAATGGTGATTCCTCTTTTGCAGCGGAAGCAACTTGATAGAGCGAGATGATGATGATAATGATGATGATTAAATTATGAATGTATATGATGATGTAAATATGATTCTCTTCTTCATGAGCAACTTGATAGAGCGAGAGATGATGATAATGATTATAAATGATGGTATTGATAATATGATGTAAGAATGATGATTTGATATAATATGATGATAAATGATGATTCATGATTGATGTTGATGATGATGATAATGATGATGATGACGATAATGATGATGTGATGATGATGATGATGATGATGATAATGATGATGATGATGATGATGATGATGATAATGATGATAACAATGATGATTCTCTTCTTACAGCGGACAACTTGATAGAGCGAGATGAGTTCCGGCCATCATGCGGCTTCTTGGCCTCATCCACTCTTCCTACTGAACGTGCTGCACGTGACCTTCTGACAGGCCATCCTCACCTTTCATTGGCTGCCAGGACCGCGTGATCTGTCAGCCCCTCAGTCATTGGCTCGGCCAAGTCAGGTGATCTGGATGCTCATAGTCACATGACTTCAGCAGTGTGTGGAGACTGGTGATTTGCTAAAATACATGCTGTTGAATGCATGTACACCATTACATTGTGAGTGAAGTCTTCTACAATTGGCTCATGCTCATGCTAACTGCCCTGAGAGGAAATGACAGAGTGTGCCAGTGGGGTTTACTCCAGCAAGCTATTGACAAACATTGTGTGTAGAATACTGAAGTGGTTAGTGACAGGAAACATTGGGCACCCATGAAATAAAAAAACAAACAAACCAGTGAGGTACACCAGTGGAGGGTGCTCTTTGTGTGCATTTGTTCTGCATAAGATGTTGGTGACATGAAAGAAGCCTGTGTGAAGATTAAGAAATGAAACAGTGTTGTCATTCTCACCTTGATTCAGAATGAACCTGATCATGGGGGAGACTCTTTCTCTTGGTTGATTTTTCAGGGGGAAGCTTGTGTGGTGTACACTACTTTGTAGAAACTTGCAGAGGACATTGAAGAAAGAGACATTGTTATTCCACGATTTAAGAATGGCAGAACTCAACATTTGTGACCATTATGGAAGAGTCAACAGATCTGTGACAAAGCTGTGACAGTGGTGGTAAAGTGTCATGGTGGTGTAGATTTTGTTTCATTCGTGTATTCTTTGATTTTGGAGAAAAGTTATTCATGTTAAGTTAGGGAAAAAACAGCGAGAAGAAAGAAAGTTGAAAGCTGGAAAGATGTGACACTAAAGACTGTATGTGTTGATCATGTTATATGAACTGTTGGACAAGATTTCGTTGTATTCATAAACACTTTACATAGAAACACACCTCGCTTCCACTGAATTCTGGATTACTTCCTCATTTGTTTTGCAGACAACTTTGAATGTCTAGCATTGTTGTACTTTGGTTTTTGTACAGTTGGTAAAATAATATAAGATATGAAAAAAATCTGTGATTTTGTTTTAAATCAAACTGTCATTTATGTCACCGAGAATCTCTTTTGTCCTTGAAATTTAAGAAATAGGTATTGTTCATTCCTGTTCTTGGGTATTCTTTTTTTTCTTTTTGAACTGTTTGAAAACTTTCCTAGGACTCAACACTTGTTGAAAAGTCTATTGATTGTTCTTGAAGAAATGGGCTCTGGGTATATCTAGTGACTTTTCTTTCTCCTTGAAAGAAGTAAAGAAAGAAATTTTTGCCAATTTACATTGACCAAATTTGAGGTGTTCTTGTTTTCTCTATGGGAAACCCTACTCTCTTCTGGTGATGGGTATGTGTGTGTTTTATTGTCTTAAATAGGCTTTGTTGTCCTGCTTTAAAAAGACTGGCTAGTTGTTTTTTATGAGGTCTTGTGTTTTCTCTTCAGAAAAAACCTAGGTTTTTTTGTCTCTAAGAAAGAGGTACATGTTTTATGTTCTTTAGAGAGGGTGTGTTTTCCTATCATCAGAGGGAGTGCTTATTCAGACTTGGTTTAGTAAGTTTGTCAGTAAGGATATTTGTACGCCTGATTTCTATGAATAAAGCTGTGAGGGCCTTGGCTGCTTGTTCTGATAGAACCTGAGCTTTGTTTACAGAGATCTGTTTCCACACTTTAGACAAGGGCGGGTCTTTCTTCAGAAACTAATTGTTTTATTCTCTTGTTCTTGTTCTTCTTGTTCTTGTTCTTCTTGTTCTTGTTGTTCTTGTTCTTTTTGTTCTTATTGTTCTTGTTGTTCTTGTTCTTGTTTTTTGTTCTTCTGTTCTTGTTCTTGTTGTTCTTTTTGTCTTGTTCTTGTTCTTGTTTTCTTGTTTTTGTTCTTCTTGTTCTTCTTGTTCTTGTTCTTGTTCTTCTTGTTCTTGTTCTTGTTCTTCTTGTTCTTTTCTTTTCTTGTTCTTCTTCTTCTTCTTCTTCTTTCTTCTTCTTCTTCTTCGCAGACGAACTTCTGCTGAGAGGCTTTTTTTTTTTTTTTTTTTTTTTTTTTTTTTTACATCAAGTTCATGCTTCTGTTGAGAGAGAGAACAGATTTTTTTAATTAAAGAAGGTAAAAACTATGCTTTCTGTAGGAAACCTATGAGTTGTATCTTTTAGAAAGAATTTGTTTTTCTACCATTTGAACAGATCTGTGTTTCCTCTTAGGTGTGGGTTCAAAGGTTTATTTCCCAGAGAAAATTTGGGTTCAGAGAGAAAAAAGGCTTTTTCTCAGAGATTGTTATGGTCTCTTCCAGGAAGAGAACCTGGAAGTTCTTTTTCAGGGGGTGATTTTTGCTCCCCCTTTTCCAGTAAAGGCTTGAGTTTCTGCTTTGAAGAAGTTGGAGGTTCAGTCTTTAGGCGGAATCTTTGTTTCCTGTTAAGAGAGAAGACATAAGTTCCTTCTTAATAGAGAGTTTGGATTATCCAGCAGAGTGATTGTGTTCTTGCTCTGACTTTTAAAAATATCATTCATCAGTTGTGGTCTGGAGTTTTGTTCAGAGTATCAAAAGATCTTTATTAAAGATAGTCATAAGTTTGTTGTTGTTTTTCTAAGAAAATGTAAACTTATTCCTTTGAAAGGATTATAAAGGTTCCATCTTCAAAGAGGATTCAGCTTCCTTTTGTTGAAAGGTTCTGAAGGTTTTTTCTTCGTAGAACAGGAGAGAACAGATCATTGTATCGGAAGCTTGTTATCAAACAGGATCTGAAAATTGCTTTAATGCAAAGAGAGGATATAACATTTCCACTCATGAAGGGGTATACAATTTACTTTTGTGAAGAAGGTTTGTATATGTTGTTGTTGTTGTGTGTTCCCCAGCTTAACACTCTGGGGGTCACCCACAATGTTGCACTCTGATTCACTCATCCCACCTGGGAATCACGCGAAATTGAAATTGCACACTGAATGAGAAGTTTGCGTGTACAACTGTTTCCAAATACCTCGCCATATAGGCAGCCATACTCAGACTTCAGAGGACATTTTCCTCTTGTAAAGGAGAGTGCAGGTTGTCATGTTAAGAGCTTGTCATAGCTGAAGGCAATCTCAACACATTTTAAAACATAACAACATTTTAGTGTAGGCCTTGGCAATGAGCTGACATCAATAACTGACACAGCTTTTGGCCTGGGCCAGGTTTGGAGTTTATTTTCAGAGAATGTGCAGGTTTTTCTTTTTCAGAGAGATGTTTATTTTTCCAGATAGAAATCTTTCTCTGTCAAAGAAATTAGACATTTCTCTTTCGTGGCGAATAAGGACTTCTCCTTCAGGGGAAAAGTAGATTTTTTTTCTTTAATGAGGCTTTCATATGCAGGAGAGTTTAAAAATAAACAATGGATTAAGAAAATCCACTCATATTCAGAGATGTAGCTAGCGGTTGTCTTATTTATTTTTATTTGTGTTTTTGTGGACTTCTGTTTGGTCATTTGTCAAGAGGAAGTTTGCCTCTTGGTTAAGAGATTCTAGGTTGAGAATTTTGTTTGTGTGTTTGTGTGTGTATGTGTATGTGTGTGTGTGTGTGTGTGTGTGTGTGTGTGTGTGTGTGTGTGTGTGTGTGTGTGTGTGTGTGTTTGTGTGAGTGTTTGTGTGTGTGTTTGTGTGTGCGTGCGTGTGTGTGTGTGTGTGTGTGTGTGTGTGTGTGGTGTGTGTGTGTGTGTTTTGTGTGTGTTTGTGTGTGTGTTTGTGTGTGCGTGGTGTGTGGTGTGTGTGTGTGTGTGTGTGTTGTGTGTGTGTGTGTGTGTTGTTTAAGCTGTCTTGTGTTGAAGGAATCAAAACACTGTTTTAGAAAACAATTCTGCGGGATTGTATATATAAGGTGTTGTTTATTTTCTTTTTACATTGAAAGAAGTTTTTTTAAGGGGGTGATGATGATCGTTTTCTTTAACATTTTAATGTGCTATCAACATTAGAAAAGTGCTCTCTTTCCAGCTGATAAAGTTAAACGTGTAGGCCTACACAAATTGAAATAAGCAGTTTGAAAGTAGGCTAAAAAAAACAAACCAAGCGAGAATTATTAATGACACAGTAAAAATATACATTACCTAGTACAGTTTTTAAAAAAAAGAAAAATGTTAAAACAGGTGCTAAGTATTCTAGCTTTTTTAATGATAAAAAAAATAAATGGTTGCTACGTATTAGGAAATAACCGTTATAAAAGTCTTCGATTGGGGTCAAGGTTTTTTTTTTTTCGTTCCTAGGCTAGAGCTGTGAGGTTCACCAATAGTGAGTAATTTGTGTATGCCACCGTTTTTTGCCCAGCATGAAGGTAGCCACATTCCGACTTCGGGGATGTTCAAGGTTTATGACATGACTAAAGTAATGAACAATGACGATAACGGGGCGGTGCCTGCGTATCCTTGATGATAATGTTCATTACATAGATGTGATGATTGTAATGACGATGATGATGGTGATGAGGATGGTGATGGTGATGATGATCATCATCATAATGATGACCACGACAACTGCAATTACGGCGAGGACGAGAAAGAAGAAAATGAAAGAAGACGAGGAAGAAGAAGAAGAAGAAGGAAAAGAAGAAGAAGAAGAAGAAGAAGAAGAAGAAGAAGAAGAATCGGAAAGAAGACGAAAAATTGCAAAGAAGAAGAGGAAGAGAAGAAGAAGAAGAAGAAGAAGAACAAGAAGAAAAAGAAGAAGAAAAAGGAGGAGGAGGAAAAGAAGAAGGAGATGATGATGGTTGTGATGGTGATGATGACGATGACGGTTTTGAAACAAGTTTTATAATATGTTGAAATTGTCTGTAAACGAAGAGAATAGCGGCTTCAAAGTGTTTTTGTGGCAGACGTATTTCCTTTCATTAAAACCATCTTCAATGTTCGGCAGTCACTCTCTACCCTTGAGAAGGAAGTAACGTGTTTTGTGTAATGTTTTGGCTTCTAAAAATTTGTCGTTATTTTGATGACGTCTGTTTCACGTTATTTTACGAAAAAAACAAACAAAAAGACTGAGGATGATACAGATCGTTCTCTAACGTACATGTGTGTGTGTGTGTGTGTGTGTGTGTGTGTGTGTGTGTGTGTGTGTGTGTGTGTGTGTGTGTGTGTGCGCGTATGCGTGTGTGCGTGTGCGTGTGTGTGTGTGTGTGCGTGTGTATGTGTGGTTGTATTTGTGTGCATACATGCGTGCATGTGTGAGTGTGTGCGTGCGCGCGCGCGTGTCTGCGTGTGTGCGCACGCGTACATGTGTGTGTGCGTGCGTGCGCGCGTGCATGTATGTGTGTGTGCGTGTGTGTGTGCGTGCATTCATGCGCGTGTGCTCGTGTATGTAGATGCACTATGAAGACTGACGATGCTTTTTAAGCAACAATATTTCGTTTCTCGTTAGAATGTTCTTCTGATGTCTCGTTTCCATGACGTATTTGTTTCTTTATGTTTCATTTCGAGTGCATGTCTGACCAAATTCACATCAAAGCTGAAAGGAGGTGCGTTCTCTCAATGAGCCAGTGTATCATCTTCTTTGGTATTTTTTTTTTTTTTGAATTTTCGTTTGAGTATTTTGTCAGTTTGTGTTTTAAGTTGGTATTCTTGTCACTGAGCTCCTCTTTTTTGTGTACGTTTGTATTTTTCTTTCCCCTTTTTTTGGTTTCCTGTAGTAGAACGTGTGTTTTCTTTGTTTACATTATACATTTTTTTGTTTTTTTTCTCTTCCCCCCCCCCCCTGTCTACCCTGTTTTACTTATCTTTGTATGTTGTCACACAGGCACGGTATGGATATAATATTACAGTTTGTGTTGGCTTTGTTGATTGTTACTGGAATTGTGTAGATGTTACATACTTCTGTTTTCTCATTGTTGTAAAGTATTAATTGAAAAAAAAAATCAAACTGTTACAAGAATTGTATGACTGAATAAAAGACACTTGCGAAAGAGAGAGAAGGGAGAGAGAGAGAGAGAGAGGAGAGAGAGAGAGAGAGAGAGAGAGAGAGAGAGAGAGAGAGAGAGAGAGAGAGAGAGAGAGAGAGAGAGAGTCGCACCTACTTTAAAACCTGTAATTAAAGAGTCAATTAAAATTATTGTAAAATCAGTGGTTTTTTCTTGTCTTTTGTTTTTTATTCGACTGGTGACTGCATCAATGAATACATTCTATTCCCCTTCTCGAAAGAGTAGGCCATTGTGTGTTGGTGGGAATACGTGACAAAATTAAAAAAAAGCAACAACTGCATACACACAGGGAGTGGATGTAAAAAAGCAAATGAGTGCTTATTCCATTATCCTCGATATAAAAGAATAATAAAAATAAATGAATATAATAATATATCGTGTTGGGTATTATGCCCCTATTCCAGAATAAAAAAGGAACAATCCCAATGAAAAACTTATGATTCAAACCACACATGTCTGAAACTATTTACGTGTTTATGAGAGTGGTACATGTGCGCAAACGCACGCACACACACACACACACACACACACACACACACACACACACACACACACACACACACACACACACACACACACACACACACACACACGTGGAGATAACATCATTGCTGACTCCATTCTCCCCAAAGGTCCTTCGGACGCGACAATAAACCGAGGTCCCATGTGCGAACGCACGCAGAACATCTTGCGCACTCGTTAAATCATCTTCCGCTTTTCGTAAGAGTAGGCTATTGTGTGCCGGTGGGAACAGATGACAAGATTTACAAAACTGCATACACACGGGGACTAGATGTAAAAAAGCCATGAGTGCATATTTCATTATCCTCGCAATAAAAGAATAATGAAAAACCAAGTACACACACAAGCACACACACACAAGCACACACAAGCATGCGCAAGCATGCAGGTGCGTACATACACACACATACACACAAACACACACACAAGCACACACACAAACACATACACACAGAGCACACACAAGCATGCACACTCGCACGTGTGCGTTTGCACACACATTAACACACGTACACATACACACACACATACACACACATACATACACACACACGCATGCGCGCGCGCACACACACACACACACACACAAACACAAAACACACATATGGGATAGCCTAGTGGTGAGAACATTGCGTTCGCAATTTGACGACCCGGTTCAATTCCCGTTCGAGGGGATTTTTTCCCCTGGAAGTAACATTAGTGCTGACTCCAACTCTCCAAAAATCCTTCGGAAGAAGCTATAAACCGAGGCCCTGTGTACAAACGCACGCAGAACATCTTGCACCTACGTTAAATCCTGTTCCGCTTTTCGTAAGTATAGGCCATTGTGTGCCGGTGGGAACAGATGACAAGATTTACAACACTGCATACACACAGGGACTGGATGTAAAAAAGCAAATGAGTGCTTATTCCATTATCCTCGATAGAAAAGAATAAATAAACGCGCGCGCACCCCCCCCCCCCCCCCCCCACACACACACAGTGTTTGAAATTTCACTCTGTGTGTGCCTCTGAACTCCCTTTCCACTGTGTGTGTCTGTGTGTGTGTGGGGTGTGGGGGGTGTGTGTGTGTGTGTGTGTGGGGGGGGGGGGGTGTTGTGCACACGTGCGCATGTGTTTGTGTGTGATATTGCGTCTCTAACCTAAATGCACATATGTCCATGAATGAGACCATGGAAGCAAATGCACATACTAGACATGACCCTGTTTTAAACGCACAAGGCAATACATAAAAACCAAACATCTAGGAGATATAGATTCTCTCCCTTGAGACTTCTTCCCATGATTCATTTTAAAGCCAAATGCTTAAAATGGCTGGGGAAAAAAATGACATAGAAGGAAGGAAGAAATAGAAAAAGAAGAAAAAAAGAGAAGGGCAAAGTCACAAAGACAAGTGAACGGAGCTTCTGCCAATGAGCCGCTGCCATTTCCTCCTGTAAGTGAAGACAGTGTACAGTAAGTGTTCGCCAGTATTCCTCCTGTAAATAAAGACAGTGTACAGTAAGTGTTCGCCAGTATTTCAAGTAAGTGAAACGAGGATGTGTACAGCTACAGCAGCTCGCCCACGTTTCTGTTCCCTGTAAGTGAAGGCCATGTGTGCCGTGAAAGTGTTCAGCATTTCACACTGCATAACACAGGTACTAGTAAAAGTGTTGCTATTCATTTCCTCGTAAAAAGAAGTAATAAAGTGCGCCAGTTCCTCCCGCTACAATGACACAGTGTTTGACAGTTAATGTGTTGCCTGCTGAATCTTTCCCTGTAGTGAAGACTGTGTGTAAGTAGGTGTTGCGGTGATTTGTCTGTAGTGGAGTGACACGCGCAGTAGTGTTTGTGTATTTCTCCTTAATGAAGACATTGTACAGTAACAGAAGCAATGCACAGTATTTTACTCCTGTAAAGAAGAGGCATACAGTAAACCAGATCTAGAGATTAGATTTCGCCTTGAGTACTTCTCCTGATTATTAAAGAAATGTTAAAAGTGTTGGGATAAAATCTGTAAATGAAGAAGGAGAATACAAAGTAAGAGTTCGAGTGGTCAAAGTCACAAGACAGTGTAACAGTAGCTTCGCCAATGACCATGTTTCTCCTGTAATGAAGACAGTGTACAGTAAGTGTTCGCCAGTATTCTCCTGTAAATAAAGAAGTGTACAGTAAGTGTTCGCCAGTATTTCTCCTGTAAGTGAAGAGAGTGTACAGTAAGTGTTCGCCAGGGTTCTCCGTAAAGTGAAGACGTGTACAGTAAGTGTTCGCCAGTATTTCTCCTGTAAGTGAAGAGAGTGTACAGTAAGTGTTCGCCAGTGTTTCTCCTGTAAATGAAGAGAGTGTACAGTAAGTGTTCGCCAGTTAATATTCTTCCATGTAAATGAAGGAGTGTACAGTAAGTGTTCGCCAGTATTTCTCCTGTAAATGAAGAGGTGTACAGTAAGTGTTCGCCAAAGTTCGCTTACTGTACTCTGTCTTCATTTACAGGAGGAAATGGCAGCGGTTCATTGGCAGAGGTTCCGTTCACTTGTCTTTGTGGCTGTGATTTCTCTTTTTTTTTTTGTCTTTCTTTTCTGTTTTCTTTTCTTTTTTTTCTTTATTACTATCTTCTGCTTAAAGTGTTCTTTTTCTTTCTTTCTTTCTTTCTTTCTTTCTTTCTTTCTTTCTTTCTTTCTTTCTTTCTTTCTTTCTTTCTTTCTTTCTTTTCTTTCTTTCTTTCTTTCTTTTTTTGTGTGTGTGTGTGTGTGTGTGTGTGTGTGTGTGTGTGTGTGTGTGTGTGTGTGTGTGTGTGTGTGTGTGTGTGTGTGTGTGTGTGTGTGTGTGTGTGTTGTGTGTTTCTGCCTGCCTGCGTCTCTGTCGGTTTCTTTCTTTTTTTCCCTCTCTTTTCTTTCTTTCTTTCTTTCTTTCTTTCTTTCTTTCTTTCTTTCTTTCTTTCTTTCTTTCTTTTCTTTCTTTCTTCTTTCTTTCTTCTTCCTTCCTCGTCCTTCCGTCCTTCCTTCCGTTTTTTTCTATTTTACGTTCATTTCTTTCTCCTTTCTTACAACCACCAAGATTTTCAAGCAAATGTTGAAGCTCTTCACTTTAAAAAAATACTTGAACAGGCTGAGGATGAAGAGACACTTCATTAGTTTGGAGTTGTGTGTGTGTGTATGTGTGTGTGTGTTGTGTGTGGTGTGTGTGTGTGTGTGTGTGTGTGTGTGTGTGTGTGTGTGTGTGTGTGTGTGTGTGTGTGTGTGTGTGTGTGTGTGTGTGTGTGTGTGTGTATGTGTGTGTGTATGTGTGTATTGTGTGTATGTGTAGTGTGTGTATGTGTGTGTATGTGTGTATGTGTGTGTATGTGTGTGTATGTTGTATGTGTGTATGTGTGTGTATGTGTGTGTATGTGTGTGTGTGGTGTGTGTTTGTGTGTGTGGTGCACGCGCGTGCGCATATGTGTATTCATTTCTTTCTCTATTCTTTCTTTTATTTCGTGGATACTGGAATAAGCACTCATGTGATTTTTTTTTACACCCATCACCCATGTGCATGCAGTTTGTAAATCCTGTCATCTATTCCCACTGGCACACAATGGCCTACTATTCCAGAAAGTGGAACAGGTCCTAAAGTGTGCACGTGATGTTCTGCATGCTTTCACACACAGGACCTCAGTTTAAATAAAATTTTATCTGAAGGACGAGACAACACGGTACTACAGAGAAACGGTTTAATAGATCTGTCTGTCTGTCTCCCTCTGTCTCTGTCTGTCTCTCTGTCTATCTTTCTCTGTCTGTCTGTCTGTCTCTCTTTTTCTGCCTGTCTGCCTCTGTCTCTGTACTGTCTCTGTCTCTGTGTCTGTCTCTCTTTTTCTGCCTGTCTGCCTCGGTCTCTGTACTGTCTCTGTCTCTGTCTCTGTCTCTGTATCTCTCTCTGTCTCTGTCTCTGTCTCTCTCTCTCTCTCAGAAAACAAATTTTTTTAAAATCGTTATCGTTGTTGTTATCGTTATCTCTGTCTGTCTGTCTGTCTGTCTGATTGTCGAGGATAATGCTTATCTATCCCCCCCCCCCCCCCAATAAAAAAGGATTCAAATTAATTTGATTTCATTTAATTCTCTCTGTCTCTGTCTGTTTGTCTATCTGTCTGTCTGTCTGTCTGTCTGTCTGTCTGTCTGTCTGTCTGTCTGTCTGTCTGTCTGTCTGTCTGTCTGTCTGTCTGTCTGTCTCTCTTCTCTCTCTCTCTCTCTCTCTCTCTCTCTCTCTCTCTCTCTCTCTCTCTCTCTCTCTCTCTCTCTCTCTCTCTCTCTCTCTCTCTCTCTCTCTCTCCTCTCTCTCATCTTCCAGCTCCTTCGGATGAGACTTTTAAACCAGGCCGTGTGCGAACAGACCACGGCAGAACACCTTGGCACACGTTTAAAACTGTTCCGCTGTTGTAAGAGAAGGCCATCGGTGTGCCGGATGGGAAAGATGACATTAAAAAATCAATAATCACGGGGAGATAAAAAAAAGAAAGATGCTTTCTCATTATCCTCGTTTTAGATATCTCATCTCAAAATCAAAATCTCTCTCTCTCTCTCTCTCTCTCTCTCTCTCTCTCTCTCTCTCTCTCTCTCTCTCTCTCTCTCTCCTCCCTCTCTTCTCTCTCTCTCTCTCTCTCTCTCTCTCCTCTCTCTCTCTCTCTCTCTCTCTCTCTCTCTCTCTCTCTCTTCTCTCTTTCTTTTCTCTCTTCTCTTCTCTTCTCCTCAATTCACTTTCTGTCTGTTCTCCCTTACCTTTGGCACCACACAGTACCCTTCATACGGTTCCTGTATCATGGATCAGTGAAGCCTGAAGATGCACACCGCTCCCTCCTGAAACTGAAGACTGTTATGCCAGGTTTATCTGTACCGTCCACACTACCCTTGTATTGTATTGTATTGTATTGTATTGTATTGTATTGTATTGTATTGTATTGTCTTGTCTTGTCTTGTCTTGTCTTGTTTGTCTTGTATTGTATTGTATTGAAAGTAGATTTCTCTGCGTGAAATTCGGGCTGCTCTCCCCAGGGAGAGTGCGTCGCCACAAGTACAGCCCCCCATTTATTCATTTTCTTTTTCATGTTTGCAACTGTACTTGTTTCCCTACCAGAGTGGCTTTTTTCTACAGAATTTTGCTACGGACAACCCTCTCGTTGCCGTGGTTTTTTTTATGTGCGCTAAATAATGATGTGTAACACACAGGACCTAGGTTTTTTCGTCTCCTCCGAAAGAATAGCACCCAGACCAACGATCATGGTCTAATGGATGGGGGGGGGGGGGGGGGGGGGGGGGGCAGTTTTGGGCCCAAACGGGATTTGAACCACCGCACTCTCCGACCTGGATTTTTCGCTTTCTAGGCAAGGCGCGTTACCTCTAGACCACCGATCCTCCCTTCATAACGGGCCTTCTCACCTGGATGGTCTAGAGGAGGGGGAGGGGGATAGCCTGGTGGTTAGAGTGTCGCGTTTGTGATCTGCTGACCCAGGTTCAAATCTCGTTCGGGAGGATTTTTCCTCTGGAGTTAACATCAGTACCCAAACAAAGAAGAAGAAGAAGAAGAAGAACAACAACAACAACAAGGAAAACAACAAGAACAAGAACAGAAAGAAAAACAAGAGCAACAAGAAGAAAAGATGAAGACTGGTTTGTGTTGGCGGGCTGAGTCAGACCACTTGTCCGCTCTTGGAGAACGGGGACAGAGTGACATCAGAGAGCCAAGTGCAGGAGGGGAAAGGAGGAGGGGGGCTCAAAGAAGAAGGAGAAGGAGGAGGAGAATTTTTTTTTAAAGAAGAAGCGACGAAGGAAGAGAAGAAGAGGGGATTCGGTGGTCTAGAGGTAACGCCCCTACTTAGAGAGCAAAAAAACAAAAACAAAAACAAACAAAACAACAAAATCCCTCCCTCCCCCCCCCCCCCCCCCCCCAACAATCCGGGTTTGAAGTGTGCGGTAGTTTGATCCCCTCTTTGTGCCTGAAACTTTTACCCTATCCACTAGACTGTAGGTGGTGGTCTGGGTTCTAGCTTTTCGGATAAGACGATAAATCGAGGTACCGTATGTAACATGCATTAAAATGCTAAGAAAAAGAATTGCAAAGAAGAAGAGGAATTGCAAAGAAAAGCAGAGAAGAAGAAGAATTGCAAAGAAGAATTGCAAATAAGAATTGCGGAGAAGAATTACGAAGAAGAATTACAAAGAAGAATTAAGAAGAATTAAGAAGAAGAAGAAGAAGAAGAAGAAGAAGAAGAAGAAGAAGAAGAAGAAGAAGAGAAGAAGAAGAACAAGAACAAGAACAAGAACAAGAACAAGAACAAGAAGAACAAGAAGAACAAGAACAAGAAGAACAAGAACAAGAACAAGAAGAACAAGAACAAGAACAAGAAGAACAAGAAGAACAAGAACAAGAACAAGAATTACAACAAAACAACAACAACAACAAGAAGAAACTACATCCCAGTGCTGTTTGTTGACACGGCCATTGCCTCACTCTTGGTGGATATGCTGCCATGTTAACTGACAATGATAACCTAAAAGAAGCACCTGAAATATCAGTGTGATAAACGAGCGCCGCAATCTGCACTCTGGTCGGAAAACTTAACCTTCTACGCAACTGCAGTTTATAGGTCAATCATAGGTTGTAGGTCACTTCCGGTGAACTCTTTTTTCCCTCCAGGTAAACATGGTTTCACTGCGTGAAAGAACATTAAGGGAGGTAACCCACATTTTTTTTATCGTTTCTTGGCTAGAGCTCTGAGGTTTACCAATGGTGGGATTTTTGCGTATGCGACCGTCCCCCCCCCCTTCCACACACACACACACACACACACACACACACACACAACACACACACACACACACACACACACACACACACACACACACACACACACACACAAACACACACACACACACACCACACACACACACACACACACACACAACACACACACAACACACACACACACACACACACACACACACACACACACACACACACACACACACCATTTAGGTAGCCGTATTCCGACTTCGAGGATGAATTCTGTAAAAATACAGCTCTGTCCGTCAAGTACGGTTCCTGTTTTCTAATTGGAGAGGCAGGTCCTATCAACAAATCTTTCTCCAGCCAAAAAAAAAAACCCACACAAAAAGCCTTTATCTAACACATGGCAAATACTGTCAAAAAAAGCAAAAAAAAAACTTTCACAAATAAAAAAAACCGCTAAAAAAACCTCCACCCCATAACCAATGAAAAAAAAGAAGAGAAATGAAGAAAGAGAAACCAAACCAAACCGGAATGTAGTTTCACCGGGTGAACTGCAGGACTTTTCTCTTGCAGAGGAGGCCTGAAGAAGTAAGTATGTACGTCAGTGGTTCACCTGTTTCTGAAGTGGTCGTCTGCTTACGCTAAAACTTGGGTGCACGCGCGCGCGCGCGCACACACACACACACACGCGCGCGCGCACGGGCGCACACACACAAGCATACAAACACACTCATACACACACACACGCGCACGCACG
>CM060336.1:48612346-48617346 GCA_030674155.1 Stramonita haemastoma
GTCTCCCCCCCCCCTCTCTCTCTCTCTGGTGGTGATGCTGGTATGTAGGGGTAGGGAGGGGGTTTCTTAGCTTTATTCCCTGATCAGGGCAAGGGCGGATGAAAAAAAGTATGTAATGCTTACTTTTGTAACCCTTGAAAAATAAAGATTCTCTCTCTCTCTCTCTCTCTCTCTCTCTCTCTCTCTCTCTCTCTCTCTCTCTCTCTCTCTCTCTTTCTCTCTTCTCTGTCTCTCTCTCTGCTCTCTCTCTGTCTCTCTCTCTCTCTCTCCCTCTCTCTTATAGACTTTTTTTTTTGATAAATGGCGGTGAGATGATCTTTTTCAATGTTGAACTCGTTATGTTTTCTTGTTTGCACTTGATTATTTGCGTCTTTTTAATTATATAAATTTCAAATCATCATTATTTTGATTATTGATTGCTTATTTCAGTTATCTCTGTGTGTACTTCTTGATATTTTATTATTGTCTTCATGTGTTGTCTTTTTTCTTCTCTTCATATTGTCTCAGTTGTTTGTTGGTAGATTACTTCGTAGACCCTGAAACAACATATAAGCATAACAGCGCGCGCGCGCGTGGTGTAGTGTGTTAGTATGTAGTATGTTGTAGTATATATATAGATATAATATATAAAGTGTGTGTGTGCGTGTTGTGTGTGTGTGAGTGTGTGTGTGGTGTTGGTGGTTGTGGTGTGTGTGTGTGCGGTGTGTGTGAGTGGTGTTAGTTGTACTGTTTGTGTGTGTGTGTGTGTGTGGTGTGTGTGTGTTGTGTGCGCGGTGTGTTTGTGTGTGTTGATTTTCGTTATATAATTTTTTTTTAAACTGTTTTTTAAAAGAGGGATTGTGATTGGAACTTTTAATCTCCGCAACATGTAAGATACCCATAATTTTATAGCTACTGACTGACTGAACTACAAGCACCGAAATGTCCGGACTATAAATAATCTCCGTCACGTGATATGAGGCAAAGATGGCGTCACTTTGCAGCAGACAGAGGAGACACTGAAATGCAAACTGGATCAAATATTGTCCATCAAATCTAGCTTGTAGCGTCAACGCTAGACTGCCAAGAGTCGACCCAAATTCGTGAGAAACGCCCTGTGATTGTTACAGTTCAGCTATCAGACTCAACTGGTACACTGTACACATCGACAGCGGTTGAGGAGTAAACAGTAAGTTGACGTTTCATTTTCTTGCATAAAATTACAGCATTGCTGATTCGATTTCGTTGTTGATGAACATACTGTAGCGGTAATATGATTGACACCCTTGTAAACGCACTAGATGGAAACAAAGCACTCTGAATGCATCGACAGATGGGTGGTGAAGTGTGGAACAGAAGTACAGGAAGTGTGTGTCGGTGGCTGTCGCCTTCCTGGCAGGCTGTTGATCGATTTTCTGCGGAAGGACTGGCGGGTCCGCGCTTCTTGGAACTGCTCACAGCAGACAAGTTTCGGTTTAGCTGCTGTGAGCGCTGAAGTATATATATATATAATCAGTAGGTGCGGGAGTTTTAAAGCGGCTTTTGATGATGATGATGATGATGATGATAAAATGCTGATATTGATAACGATAATGTTAATGATAACAACAATGCTAAGGATAGTATTATGATAGGCAATACAACTTTCCTGTCTTCACCGTCATCATTATAATTATCATCGTCGTCGCCGTCGTCATCACTATCACTATTATAATGATAACGATGATGATCGTGCTGTTATTATTCTTATATATAATAATAATAATAATTATAATTAATTAATAATATATTTTTTAATTATTATTATATTATTATTTGGTGATAATTACAAGCACTTCTATGAAGCTTTATTGCCTCTATTCAGGGGTTGCACTAAACACTTTACGTAACCAGAAAAAAGCAATACACATAACTGTAGCATAACTGTAGCAGTATCTGCAAAAATTAACAATATATTTATAAACACTTGAACTACATTGCAAATAAACTACATTCCAAATACCGTGTGATTTACTAGAATATACAAACATGATCAAGATTGAAGATTGTATTT
This sequence comes from Stramonita haemastoma, assembly GCA_030674155.1. Classification (NCBI taxonomy): domain Eukaryota; kingdom Metazoa; phylum Mollusca; class Gastropoda; order Neogastropoda; family Muricidae; genus Stramonita; species Stramonita haemastoma. The sequence continues at coordinate 48,614,379 of CM060336.1, forward strand.
CAAGAAAAGTGTGTGTGTATGTGCGTGCGTGTGTGTGTATGTGTGTGTACGTGTGTGTGCGTGTGTGTGTGTGCGTGTGTGTGTGCGGTGTGTGTCTCTCTGTGTGTCTGCGTGCGTGCTGCGTGTGTATGTGTGTGTGTGCGTGCGTGTGTGTTCGTGTGTGTGTGTGTGTAGGTGTGTGTGTGTGCGTGTGAGTGTAGTTGTTGTTTGTGTGTGTGTGTGTGTGTGTGTGTGTGTGTGTGTGTGTGTGTGGGTTGTGTCTTTCTTTGTCTAGTTTTGTTGTATCTATCGGTTTATGTATCTACTACTATATATCTATATTATATATATATATATATATACATATATATATATATATATATATTGTGTGGTGTGTGTGTGTGTGTGTGTGTGTGTGTGTGGTGTGTGTTGTGGTTGGTTGTATATGTGTGTGCGTGTGTGTATGTGTGTGTGTATGTGTGTGGTTGGTTGGTTGTATGTGTGTGATGTTGTGTTGTGTGTGTGTGGTGTGTGTGTTTGTGTATTTTTCGAGTGTGTGTGTGTGTAAGTGTGCTTGCGTGGTTGTTGTATGTATTTAGTATGTATGTATGTATGTATGTATGTATGTAGTGTGTGTGTGTGTATTGTGTGTGTAGTGTGTGTGTGTGTGTGTGTGTTGGTGTGTGTGTGCTTGCACGGTATTCGCACTGTAGGCTATCAAGTGAGTAGATAATGAAGCTTCAACCACTGTACAGATCTTTGCTCGTTAGTGAAAAGGTGGGGAATGAATCCGGGAGACGATAAGTCTGCCTCCATAAGTATTCAAATGCTTTGATCGGAAAATATGTGTGGGTTTGAGTGTGTGTGTGAGTGTGAGTGAGTGTGTGTGTGTGTGTGTGTGTGTGTGTGTGTGTGTGTGTGTGTGTGTGTTGCAAAGTCAAAGTAACCGTTATTGAGGTTAAAGATTGAGTTTACACAACGATTACTTTTATTGAAATTTGTTGTGTGTATATATTATATATTATATATATATAGAGAGAAGAGAGAGAGGAGAGATGGAGAGAAGGGTGACTCGAGTAGAGAGAAGAGAGAAGTAGATAGATAGATAGATGATAGATATATAGATAGTAGATATAGATATATAGATATGATATATGTGTGTATGTGTATGTGTGTGTGCGTATGTGTGTGTGTGTGTGTGTGTGTGTGTGTGTGTGTGTGTGTGTGTGTGTGTGTGTGTGTGTGTGTGTGTGTATTCGTGCAGTATGTATGTTTAAAGAACCTTTAAAGTGTCATTTTTGTCAAGGAAGGATTTCTGGCAAGTGGTAACCAGCATGTGTGTGATTTTGTTTCCACCAGTGCTTGTTTTTTTATGACTGTTTTCTATCTTCCTTCCTGTTTCACGCTATAAAGGAAAAAAACATATTTGTTTCTATTTTTCTTTATTTTTTTCTTGCTTGTTCGTTTCCATTTTTTTTCTTCTTTTTTATTTTTGTACTGTGTTCTTTTCGTTTCTTTTCGATGTTCTTTCTTTATGTTTTTCCTTTTCTTTTTCAGTCTTTCTTTTTTATGTCCACTTTTTCTCTTCTGGTTTTCTTCTCCCGCTTTTTCTGACATATTTTGTTCTGTCAAGAATTGTTATAATTTCTTTCATCTGTTCTTTTTTTTCGTGTTTTCTTGTTGGATGTTTTTGTACTGTGCAATTGTTTTTGTTAATTTTCGTCTTTCGGTGGAGTCACACGTGAAACAAAGTGCTACAGCTCTGTCCTGAACTGTCTTGCCCACAGCCAGCAGGGGAGACGCCCACAGCCATGGCCACTGCCTCACTGTATACGGAGCCAGGCAAGCGAGACTGCAGCGTGTGCAACGAGCTGCTGAACATCCCCAAACTGCTGCCGTGTGGACACCACCTGTGTCGGCCCTGCCTCGTCACCTGGCTCACCCCGACCTTGACGGAAGCCCTGTGCCCTCTCTGTCGCTGCCCCATTGTCCAGGAGCACGGCGTTTCCGAGGATGCGGAGTCCATCGCGGACGGTTTCCCGACAGACCTGTTCATGGAGAGACAGGTGGAGGCGGAGCGCATGCTATGCAAGTCTCACCACTGCCGCGTGTGTGAGGACGTGGCGGCCACCTCCCTGTGCATCCAGTGCGGGGACCTGCTGTGCTGCTCGTGCAAGCTCGCGCACAAGAAGCTGTCCATCACGCGGCACCACGAGGTGGAGGACCTGGATGACCTGACGGCGGAGACCCTGGCTGCGGAACGCCCCTCGCTGTGCGCGGTGCACCCCGAGGAGCGGTGCCGGCTGTTCTGCCCCCAGCACCAAACCCCGCTCTGCTGGCTCTGCGCCTCCACCACGCACCGCGCCTGCGCCGACCTCACCGAGCTGTCCCACAAGGTGCGCGAGGCGTGCGGCGCCCTGGAGATCCTGGTGGACAAGCTGACGCTGGGAGAGACAGAGATCGACCACACCCTCGCTCTGCTGGACCAGCACTGGGAGAAGACAGACCAACACGCTGCCGCAGCCCTGGCTGAGATCAAAGAGGTTCGCTGTCGCCTGGAAGCCTCGGTGGAAGCGTGGGAGCAACGCCTGAGGACCCAGACGGAGAGCGAGCGGGATACATCCGGGCAGCCGTGGAGGAGGCCAAGGAGCTGTTGCAGCAGCGGCGGGGAAAGCTGAGCACGCACAAGGAGGTTCTGCGGCAAGGGCAGGCGATTAGAGACCGCGAGGTGGTCAACAACATGGCAATGGCCATGCAGACCCGCGTGAGGGAACTGGACCACACCAAGCCCCTCCCCGCCCACACCAAGGCCGTGTCCACTCTGGCACTGACCCTCGACCATGACAAGGTGGCTCGCTTTGAGCGGGAACTGCAGGGCCTGGGTGCAGTTCGGGTCAGCCCTGCAGACAACATCGGCATTGTGAAGGTAAGGGTGAAGCTTTCTAAGAGGATAGGATGCGCTTTTGTGTTTGTGTGCAAACAGACGCAG
>CM060336.1:48624846-48634846 GCA_030674155.1 Stramonita haemastoma
CACACACACACCACAACACACACACACACTCTCTCTCTGTCTCTGTGTGTGTGTGTGTTCTCTCTCTCTCTCTCTCTCTCTCTCTCTCTCTCTCTCTCTCTCTCTCTCTCTCTCTCTCCCCCCCCCCTATCATCTCCCTCAGCCTTCTTTCTTCAAAGTGAAAGTATCGCAGTGATATGATCAGTATGACTAGTTCAGGTGCCTCTTCACCCTTGTCGCAAAACATGTGGTAGTTGAGTTTGTGGGGGCTTTTTGCATTTAACTTTTGGCCACTGTCATTTTTTTTTCACTGTCGAACTAACTGACTAAACAAACGATAAAAATATAATCTATAGGAGAAAAAAGCCAACTATGGTTGTTGGTAACACCCCCTACCCCCAACACACGCCTATGCTTTTAGTTATTCACAATCACCCCCCTACCTAAACACACGCCTATGCTTTTAGTTAATCACAATCACCCCCCTACCTAAACACACGCCTATGTTTTTAGTTATTCACAATCACCCCCCTACCTAAACACACGCCTATGCTTTTAGTTGTTCACAATCACCCCCTACCTAAACACACGCCTATGCTTTTAGTTGTTCACAATCACCCCCCTACCTAGACACACACCTATCCTTTTAGTTATTCACAATCACCCCCTACCTAAACACACGCCTATGCTTTTAGTTGTTCACAATCACCCCCTACCTAAACACACGCCTATGCTTTTAGTTGTTCACAATCAATGTCATCACAGTCTTCCTCTTTGTAAGTTTGGATAATCATGTAGCTGATTTTTCGTAGACATTGTAATTACCGTCTTTAACAAAACGGGGCATATTGGGGAGTAACCCACAGCCTTGGGAGACAATCACTGAGCATTGCCTTTCTATAGAAAGGGATCAGGTATTATTGCCAGGATAATCACTGAGCATTGCCTTTCTATAGAAAGGGATCAGGTATTATTGCCAGGATAATCACTCGTCCAAAGAAAGGGAATCTCCATTGCCAGGAAATTTTATCACTGTAAGGGAATCCCCATCATTGTAAGGGAATCCTTATCATTGTAAGGGAATCTCCATCATTGTCAGGGAATCTCCATCATTGTCAGGGAATCCCCATCATTGTAAGGGAATCCTTATCATTGTCAGGGAATCCCCATCATTGTAAAGGGATCCCATCATTGTAAGGGAATCCCCATCATTGCAAGGGAATCTCCATCACTGTAAGGGAATCCTTATCATTGTAAGGGGATCTCCATCATTGTAAAGGAATCTCTATCACTGTAAGGGAATCTCCATCATTGTAAGGGAATCTCCATCATTGTAAGGGAATCCCCATAATATATCATTGTAAGGGAATCCCCATCATTGTAAGGGAATCCTTATCATTGTAAGGGAATCCCCATAATATATTATTGTAAGGGAATCCCCATCATTGTAAGGGAATCCTTATCATTGTAAGGGAATCCCCATAATATATCATTGTAAGGGAATCCCCATCATTGTAAGGGAATCCCCATCATTGTAAGGGAATCTCCATCATTGAAAGGGAATCCCCATCATTGTAAGGGAATCTCCATCACTGTCAGGCAATCCTTATCATTGTAAGGGGATCCAAGGGAATCTCCATCATTGTAAGGGAATCTCCATCACTATCAGGGAATCCCCATCATTGTAAGGGAATCCCCATCACTATCAGGGAATCCCCATCATTGTAAGGGAATCCCCATAATATATCACTAAGGAATCTCCATCATTGTAAGGGAATCCCCATCACTGTCAGGGAATCTCATCACTGTAAGGATCCCATAATATATCACTGTAAGGGAATCCCATTATTGTAAGGGAATCTCCATCATTGTAAGGGAATCCCCATCACTGTCAGGGAATCCCCATCACTGTAAGGGAATCCCCATAATAATCACTGTAAGGGAATCCCATTATTGTAAGGGAATCTCCATCATTGTAAGGGAATCCCATCACTGTAAGGGAATCCCCATCACTGTAAGGGAATCCCATAATATATCACTGTAAGGAATCCCCATCATCTCCATCATTGTAAGAGATCGCCATCAAGGCATCTCCATCACTGTAAGGAATCTCCATCACTGTAGGGAATCCCCATCACTGTAAGGAATCTCCATCACTGTAAGGAATCTCCATCATTGTCAGGGAATCTCCATCATTGTCAGGGAATCTCCATCACTGTCAGGGAATCTCCATCATTGTCAGGGAATCTCCATCATTGTCAGGGAATCTCCATCATTGTCAGGGAATCCTTATCATTGCCAGAACTACTGGTGGCACTACTAGTTTATTCAACCATCCAAAGAAAGGCCACAAAAAATCCAACTTAAACAAACTAACAAACAGAAAATAAATAAACAACAACAACAACGACCAACATAAATGGAGGAATTTAGTGAACAGCTCTTCTGTTCAGTGCTCCTATGACTCCCAGTGGAGTTGATACAGAAAAGGAAAAGAAGAAAGAAATCGGCATGTTCGTTTGTGTGGAGTATGACACCGCATTTTGAAAAAGCAACAACAAAAAAACCACTGTTGACCTTGTATGATCTGTGTATGGCCTTTCCTTCAAGCTTAGGCAGTGTGGGGGCGGGATAGCGCAGTGGTTAGAGCGCTCGCTTTCCCAAGTCAAGTTAAGCAGTGTCGAGCGTGGTTACCCGTTGGATGGGTGACCGTTTGGCTTCAGTACGGTCCCTCAGTTCACCCAGTTGTAAATGGATATCTGCCCTCTTTTGGGTCACGGAAGGTAAAGCAGCGAGGGAGAGGAGATGGGCGCCGCCCTCAACATGCTGGCCCCTAAAGAAGCTGAGGTCTCTGATGCCTCGCTCACATTCGACCGCCTAGGTTATAGGACACCTTTACTTTTGTTTTAGGTAGTGTGTTTTAGAGTGTTGTCGGTTTGGAAATGTCACTTGTCTTTGAGGCATTGTACAGGGTATTCACTGTGGCATCATGGATTTTGAGGCTGTTTTTTTAGCCTGGCTTAATCAGAGTTCGCTTGCTTTTACTTCAGTGTTTTCTGTATGTCTGGTGCAGGATGTATTGGCCATAGAGATTACGTGCTTATTGCTGTGCCATTTGATGCCAAGTGCAGGATGTATTGGCCATAGAGATTACGTGCTTATTACTGTGCCATTTGATGCCAAGTGCAGGATGTATTGGCCATAGAGATTACGTGCTTATTGCTGTGCCATTTGATGCCAAGTGCATGGTGTATTGGCCATAAAGATTACGTGCTTATTGCTGTGCCATTTGATGCCAAGTGCAGGATGTATTGGCCATAGAGATTACGTGCTTATTACTGTGCCATTTGATGCCAAGTGCAGGATGTATTGGCCATAGAGATTACGTGCTTATTGCTGTGCCATTTGATGCCAAGTGCAGGATGTATTGGCCATAGAGATTACGTGCTTATTGCTGTGCCATTTGATGCCAAGTGCAGGATGTATTGGCCATAAAGATTACGTGCTTATTACTGTGCCATTTGATGCCAAGTGCAGGATGTATTGGCCATAGAGATTACGTGCTTATTGCTGTGCCATTTGATGCCAAGTGCAGGATGTATTGGCCATAGAGATTACGTGCTTATTGCTGTGCCATTTGATGCCAAGTGCAGGATGTATTGGCCATAGAGATTATGCGCATATTACTGTGCCATTTAAAACAAAACCCCAACTCTTTCCATGAAATACATTTCTTTTTTTATTCCGCTTTGTTAGTGGTAGACAGAAAGACAAGCGCGCACACATGCACGCATACACGAACGAAACCACACACATTACACACACACACACACTACACACACACCACACTCAACCACCCACCTACCCCCACCACCCCCCCCACACACACACACACACACACACACACACCACACACACAACACACACACACACACACACACACACACAACACACACACACACATCCATCCTGAAAGAAAGAAAAAGTCAATGCAGTCGGTGTTCACAATTTTCTTACCCCAGGCCAAAAGCTTTGTAACAATATTTCCAGCTGTGTGGTTTATAGAGCATGGTATGTAGATGGGTCATTGACACAAATGATTATGGTTATGTATGTATGTTTGTAAGCAGGTATTATGTATGTATGTATACGTATACGTATGTATGTATGTATGTTTGCTTGCTTGTTTGTTTGTTTGTTTGTAAGTATGTATGTAGGCATCATATGCATGTATAATGTGGATATTTGAAGGTTGATTAGTTTCTGTTATTTTCAACTTTGTTGTGCATTCACAAACACATGACTACAAATGGTTTACACTTACTCTCAATGCGAATGCTTGGAGTGCATATGTATGCTTTTGTAACCAAAAAAATGAATCTAAAAAAAGTTTTTAAAAAAAGCTTTGTAACTTATTGATGGAAACAAATCGCCAAGGCCGATATCACAATATTGATATGCTTCAACATGTTATTTTAAGATCCGCCTTCAGCCATGACAAGCTCTGAACATAACAACCTGTACTCTCTTTTAAAGGAGAAAAAAATCCTCTGAAGTTGGAGTATGGCTGCCTGTATGGCACTGTACCTGAAAACATCCATACATTCTGACTTCTTAACCAGCGCGAGTTGTTTTTTTTCTCACAATGACTCGCATGTATGTTGAGCAGTTGTTGTTGTTAAGATTGTATTATAGTCCCAGCGGAGTTAGTTTAAGTTAAAGTCTGTCCCGAGCCTAAGGCTCATCAGGCCGGTGCTTATCCCGGTTTCTGTGACGTTAAGCGACTGAGAGTCATAGACTCCCCCCTGGATAGGAGACCAATCTATTGCAAGGTTAACCCCCAACACAAGGTTGGTACCCCTTTTACACCTGGGTGGGGTGAGAAAATAGCCGTAAAGTGCCTTTTCCAAGGGCACAACGCCATAGCCGAAAGCTGGGATCGAACCCGCAACCTTTAGATTACGAGTCCAAAATCCCTAACCACTAGACTACAGCGGCGGCTAGTCCCAGCGGAAATACTCCGATTTAGGGACTGTGGACAGAAGCCAGAAGGTCAGAAGGTCTCCCACTTCAGCGCCCCGGGCCACCCCAAAACTAGAACAGTTGTGTTGAAGCAACAAGAGAGAACAGCCACCCCAAAACTAGAACAGTTGTGTTGAAGCAACAAGAGAGAACAGCCACCCCAAAACTAGAACAGTTGTGTTGAAGCAACAAGAGAGAACAGCCACCCCAAAACTAGAACAGTTGTGTTGAAGCAACAAGAGAGAACAGCCACCCCAAAACTAGAACAGTTGTGTTGAAGCAACAAGAGAGAACAGCCACCCCAAAACTAGAACAGTTGTGTTGAAGCAACAAGAGAGAACAGCCACCCCAAAACTAGAACAGTTGTGTTGAAGCAACAAGAGAGAACAGCCACCCCAAAACTAGAACAGTTGTGTTGAAGCAACAAGAGAGAACAGCCACCCCAAAACTAGAACAGTTGTGTTGAAGCAACAAGAGAGAACGGCCCACGCAAGTACTGCAGTACTGCACGAGCCGAAGCTCCAATATCATGTTGAGCAAGGCAAGAGTGTATAGTTATGTGACCCCCCCCTCCCTCCCACCATCCCCCCAAGGGTGTAAGTTAAGCTGAGGAACGCCTAGGAACAACAGTTTGACTTCGTTGTTACAGAACAAAAAGACTGTATAATTATGTTATGTTTGATAGTCAGGATGGTATCTTTAGTCTACGTTTTCCTGCCGTGATATTTCTTGGAGTATTTCTAAAACATTTTAACTAACTCCTTGCAGTTTCTATTGATGTTGTTGTGCGTTCCTCAGCTTAACACTCTGGGTATCATCCAGAATGTGCATTACTCGTGACTCACCCATCCCACCTGGGAATCACTGTAAGAGTGAACTTGCACACTGGTGAGAAGTTTGCGTGTATGACTGTTTTCAAGTACCTCGCCACATAGGCAGCTATACTCCGACTTGATGGATTTTTTTTCTGCTTTAAAAGAGAGCGCAGGGTATTATGTTGAGCGTTTGTTACAGCTGAAGAAAATGTGAATATAACAGTTTGCCATATACTAAAATTTGTGTGTAGGTTTTGTGGTCTTTTTGATGACTAGCTACACTTTTTGTTTAGTATTAATGTTGTATACAATACTTTATGTATGTAAAGCCGGTTGTGCTGAAGATTGATTTATTTTGGCAAAAAAATCAGATTAACTGTCATAGTCTTTTATCTGGTAGTGAACATCGTATAATTATGAGAGCGCTATGCTTGTGGTATTTCTCGTTGTAACGCTGAATAAAGATAACCAGAATACAGCTTCGTGTTTGTTTTTCTTTGGAAAATGTGTGTCTCGTATATCAAAGACATTCACTTCGATTTGATTTTTTCTTCCTCAGTTGGAAAGTCGAGGCCCTGCCAGTATAAACAGCATCCCCTCCTGGAAATTCTGTGCTAGGAATTCCCTCTTTTCGATCCCTCTCTTTGGTTCTGCCCTGTTGTTTTTCTTCCTGTTACCCCCTTCTTGTCTATTTTCTGCCTTCTTGGTCCATTCTCCTGCTTTTCTCCCCCAGATAGACTTAAAAGATAGTAATTCTCTCCCATGCCGAAGTCAAATGCACTGGGCCTGACTTGTCAGGCGCTTAACGGCAGCGCAACGTATTTTCGCTCAAATGACAATCAACAATTGTTGCTGTCTGAGCGTTCGACAAAGAAGAAGTAGATTTCTTTCTGGGGAGTAGTATACGTGTGACTGTGCTAGCATCGGAACGTCTTTAAGAATATCTACGCAGGTAACACTCGTCATGCAATGGTGAAAGCGAAGAAGAAGAAGAAGAAGAAGAAGAAGAAATATGCTTGAAACTGGTATTCATGCACCTACACAGTCAGTCTCTGTCTGTCTGTCTGTCTGTCTGTCTGTCTTGTCTGTCTGTCTGTCTGTCAGTCAGTCAGTCAGTCAGTCTGTCAGTCTGTTCTATCTGTCTGTCTGTTCGTCTCTCATAAACACACACACACATGACCCCCCCCCCACACACACACACACAACCACACACATACGCTAGCACACGCGCACGCACGCACACACACACACAGACACACACATACACACACACAGACACACACACACACACGCACGCACGCGCGCACACACACACACATACACACACATACACATAGACAGAGTTGAAACTTCAAATAGTTTAACGTCTTCGACTATTGACCCATATATGAACCAGCGGTATTGAGACAGTAAAATCAGGCGTGCGTTGCAAAACATATATATACAGAGAAGTGTCTGAACTTCACTTTACAGAAACTAGCCAGAGGGCTGTAAACACAAAACCTTAAAGAGATTCAAGTCAAAGTCAAGACAAAGTCTGTTATTTGGAGGATTATGAATAAGCACTCATGTCCTTTTTTTTTTTACATCCAGTTCCTGCCTTTATCATGGATAACATCAAGATAGAAGAGAGAGAGCTAGCTAGGTAGCTAGCTAGCTAGCTAGATAATAATAATAATACATGGAACTTATATAGCGCTATATCTTGTAAAAACAAATCAAAGCGCTTGCATTCGACCTATACACCACACAAGCAATTAATAACAATCTATGGTCCTCGCAAATTCGAACACACTCACACATGCAAGCGCAACACACACGCACACGCGCACACGCCCGCGCACACGCACACACACACACACATCCACAAAGGCTATACACTTTGGCAGATAGAAATAGAGAGAGAGAGAGAGAGAGAGAGAGAGAGAGAGAGAGACAGACAGACAGACAGACAGACAGACAGACAGACAGACAGACAGACAGACAGATAGACAGACAGACAGACAGACAGACACATACAGACAGACACAGACAGACATAGATAGAGAAAGGCAGATATACAGACATAGAGATTTTTAAGCTAACACACGCTTTTGCTAAAGACAGCCCGCTCCGTCGTCAAAAAGTACGGACGGAATAGGAAAGAAAAACAGTGCGGTTTTCTATACCCGTAATTAAACAGTCCAAAATAACCCGAGTAAGCAAGAAAGCCCCCTCCCCTAAACTGAAACAGGAGACTACAAAACAAATAAACACGTTCCATTTGTTTCCGCAAAGATTTTGGAAACGAGCATCAGAAGCGCAACGGGACACTGCAGCCTATATTGGAAAGGGGGAAAAAACAACCAACATAAAAGTTTTATTGAAATTTCGAGAATAGGTAAGAAGGGAGTTCACTTCCTCTACCTAAAATTATTATCTTCCTTCAATAAAAGAAAAATAGCATCTACTCATTTTTATTTCAAAACACTGTTTCGACTACTGAAGGTCCATCATCATCATCTTCATCATCATCATCATCATCGTCATCGTCATCCTCCTCCTCATCGTCATCATCCTCACCACCACCACCACCATCATCATCATCATCATCATCATCATCATCAACATCAGTCTCATGACTAACATGGTCATGGATGGGGAGTTAGGGAAATGTTACTCTTCAGTTTTCTCCAGGCTGAATGAACCCACTCTTCCGACAGGCAGAACAGTTTTTAACGTGTGCGCAAGATGTTCTGAGTATGTTCGCCCGCATAAACTCGGTTTATAGTCTCATCCGAAGGACATTTGGAGGAGTGGAGTTAGCACTGATGTTAACTCCAGGGGAAAATTCCTCTTGAATGAGCGTCTCAGTGGTGGCTTAAACCCGGGCCTTTTCAAACACAACGCTCTTACCACTAGGCTCTGCCACATTCCTGCCACAAATCTAAAACCTTTCCATGTTATATCTAAGAGTTCAACAGCTATGGCCGATGATGCGAAAGGCAAGAAGATACCCAGCATGCAGTCCGCGATCTGTGGAGAGATGAGCTCCGCCAGGTTCGACACAGTGCATTAAAGTGCCATGTTTCAATGACCTGATTCCTTAGATGGATTTGGTAGAAGTCGGTTAGTCGGCCAAGATACCAATTCACGCATATATATATATATATATATATATATATATATATATATATATATATATATATATATATATATATATATATATATATATATATGTGGTGGAGGAAAACAAGTGCGGATAATCAATTACAACATTATCATAAAAATGATTTTGTCAAAGTTTCGAGAAAAAAAATCCACTGCAAGATATAAAAAAAACCTTCTAAAGACAGCATTTAGGGACTGCTGTGTATGGATCTTCCCTTTGGCCTAACCTGATCCCAGTTTCGGCTCCTGGTTGATATATATATATATATATATATATATATATATATATATATATATATATATATATATATATATATATATATATATATAAACAAAAGAATACATATATATATATATATGTATATGGGCATATATATAACACAGCAATAAGAATATATATATAAAATTTCTATTGTTGTTCTTCAGTATTTTTATTTGTTTGCTTTTTTGATTTAATTTTTTTAGGGTTCTGTGGAGAACTTGGCAGTTTTGCAAATCTCCAGCTGTAGCGAAGCAAGGGAGGCAATAGCATTCATTCAGAAAACCTGTCATATTGCTCTCCCTTTGGTTTGGCAACGAACCCGTACACACACACACACACACACACACACACACACACACACACACACACACACACAACCAACGCACACATACGCACACAGACACAGACACACACACACACACACACACACACACACAACACACACACATACCACACACACACATACGCACACACACAGACACACACACACATACGCACACACACACACACACACACACACACACACACACACACACACACACACACACACACACACACACACAAAAACACACATTCGCACACCACTCACGTACGCACGCTCACACGCACACATGCACTCCCCCAAAAATCTGGTAGCAGATTTTAATGTTCATTCTCCATCCTGGGAAAAAGAGTACCATTCCATTACAAGTAATCGTTTCATCGAAAATATCGTTGTCTCCTCTTTCCATCTTCTCATTGACAGTAGAATCATTCTGATACTTGGAATACT
>CM060336.1:48639846-48657346 GCA_030674155.1 Stramonita haemastoma
CCCGATATGGCCCGTGCTGTCGGCGGGGCTCTTAAGCAATATCATTGGATTGGTTTAAACCAATAAACAAACAAATAGATATAAGCAAGGCCATGTTCTGTGTGTGCTGCAGATGACCAGCGCTGCTGACTAAAAAGTAAAGACATTACCAATAAACAAACAAAATGAATACAGACAGATAATCAACGCCATGGTCTTTGTGTGCTGCAGATGACTAGTACTGTTAACTAAAAAGTAAAGATACTCTATCTATCGATCTATCCTTTAGTCTGGCGACTGTGGGGGCACCCATGAAGACTTGACAACCAGTTCACCCCATTCCTCTCTCTGTTCTGCCTTTCTCAGGGCTATTATCAATAATGCAACAAATGAATAGATATATAGATAACTTCATAAGCAGCGCCATGGTGTGTGTGTGTGTGTGTGTGTGTGTGTGTGTGTGTGTGTGTGTGTGTGCTGCAGATGACAAGCGCTAACTGAAAAGTGAAGACATTACCAATAAACAAACGAAATGAATAGATAGGTAAACAACGCCATGTTGTGTGTGTGGTGCAGATGACCATCGCTGTTAACTAAAAAAGTAAAGACATTATTATCAACAAAGCAACAAACAAACAAACAGCTAAGCAAGGCCATGTTGTGTGTGGTGCAGATGACGAGCAGCTCTGGCAGCAGCAAGGCGGTGATCAAGAATGCGGACATGAGCGAGGAGGTGCAGCAGGAGGCGGTGGCGTGCGCCAGCCAGGCCCTGGAGAAGTTCAACATCGAGAAGGACATCGCCGCCTTCATCAAGAAGGAGTTCGACAAGAAGTTCAACCCCACCTGGCACTGCATTGTGGGCCGCAACTTCGGCAGTTACGTCACGCACGAGACCAAGCACTTCATCTACTTCTACATAGGGCAGGTCGCCATCTTGTTGTTCAAGTCGGGGTGAATTATTTATTATAAATGAATGGACGTTATACTACGTACCTGCGGTTTTTGGTGGGTTTTGTTTTTTGCGCGAGGTGTTTTGCTTTGTTGGTCAGTTTCTTCCGTTTCGCGTTATGTACTATCCATGATTGATGGCGAAACGAATGTTGCCTTTTTTGTTGGTTAAAAAAACGTTTAGGCCTACACATGTGTTCAAAGCATTTACTCAAAGAAGGTGCTATGATTCAATGCTATGTGCTAAGCTATGTTTTTGTTGTATAAGTATAAGAATCATGGATGAAAGAGTCAGGCATTTGATGCCAGTTCCTTGTTTTTCTATTTAAAGAATTCAAATATTTTTGATAGTTTGAGAAGAAAACCTGTGGAAGAAGTATGAAAGATCTGTTTTTGAAAGATAACTGATAAGATTCTGTCTGGATTGTGAACAACTAGATTTCATTTGGTGCTTGATATATGTAATAATTATGCTAGTGGAAAACAAGGTAAAAAGAATGAGTGATTACGAACATTTGTGCTTTGTTTCTCTGGTACCGATATGTATGTATGTTGAAGTGGGTTTTTTAAAAGTATACTGCAGGGCTTTTAAAACTGATTTAGAAAGAATAGGGAAAAATCATGGTGCTTAATGTGCATATATGCTATTAAAATTTGATATATTTTATTTTAGTTTTATAGCATTCAGTTTTTTTATCTGTTGTAACTGCTTTTCTGACTCTTGATCAGACTTTTGTTTACATTCGTATGGTGTGTGTGTGTGTGTGTGTGTGTGTGTGTGTGTGTGTGTGTGTGTGTGTGTGTGTGTGTGTGCAAATGTTGATTATATTTCAGCATGTATTAAAAAAAAAATTGCAGAAAACTTATGCTTGAGTATGCCAGAATTGAGAAACATATCCGCACATCCCTTTAAGGGTGGTGTTCTTTTCAATGTAAACCACAACCCCATCTTCTGGCAGTTCTGCTGAGAGAGTTATCCCCCTTTCTATCACTCTTTTTGTTCCTGTCTTTTCCCATACCTTTATGTCATCTCTTTTTTGCACGTGTCTTACCTTTCCAATCCATACTAGTTTACTGCTGTCTTTTTTCAAGCATGACCAATGGTTATTTTTTTCTCCTCATGTGTTATTATATGACATGTTGCGTCTGTTTTATTCTGGAGATCAGGCGGTAAAATTGCTGATACTTGGAAGTACACAATATATCCAGTCTACAGTGTTCAAGGCCGTTGTAGCATTTTATTTTATAACTTGTGGGGTTTCTTTTCGTTCCTGGGATAGAGCTCCGATTCCCTCAGTGGTGTGATTTTGTGTATACAACAGTTTTGCCCACCATGAAGGTAACTGTGTTCCGGTTTCCCACTTAAAGGACGATGTCTAAACAGGACACCAGTGTGCAAGTCCTGTTTTTTTTTGTGTTTTTTTTAATGTTGAACATTATCTGTTCCGACTAGCACGCAATGACCAACTCTCCCGAAATAGAGAAACACATTTTGCGTGCCTTAGCACATGAGAACGTGCTTTATAGTCTCATGCAAGGACTTTTTAGGGGAGGGGAGTCGGCACTGATGTTAACTCCAGGGGAAAAGTCCTCTTGAACAGGGGTGCTTTCGGTGTTGGCATAAACCCAGGCCGTCAGATTACCAGCGCAACGCTGTAACCACAAGGCTATCCTGCCCTGTGTTTTTGGTGGTTTTGTTGTTGTTGTTTATGTTGCTTTCTTTCTTTATTTTCCTTTTTCGGTGTTTTTGGTAATCAGGTGACGAAAGGTTGGCGTGCTTAGCTCGGCCTGGTTTTATTTGTCCTAAACAATTAAATAGTTAGGGTGCTATGTCATTTTATGTTTGTCTGGGGTTTTTTTGTTCACGTTGACAGTGTTGTATTTTTAAAGGAATTGGTATAGCTGATATTGAAGTTGAGGTGATTGTTCATGTGTGCTTTTTTAACTGAAAGAGGTGACAGCCCCGATAAGGTGTTGGTGGTTGGTGGGGCTGTAAGCAGGAACTGAAATAAAAGGGAACAAACCATGCACAGGGCTACAGAGTCGCTGTACTCTTCAAGCTTGCTATTTCTCTGAGTATTCTCATTACTGACGTGGATGTACACATTTTCGAGAATAAAAGGCGTTTATGCCAAATGAAACGTATGGGTGACCAGTGTATATTCATTTAGAGTGATCTTTAATCGTTTTTATAATTAACTTAATAATCGTTTTTCTTTTAATCAATCCTTTTTTTCCTAGACCTAGATTCACCAATGGTGATATATTGTGTATGCGACTTTAGGGAGCAAGTGTGTAATGCTTCCTTCTTCTCTGTGTTCCCTTTGTGTCCAAACTGAATGAGGTTATCACACTTCTTCGCGCTTGGGGCTTTGATATATACTCAACAATATTGCACGCAAAGGAAAAACCCTCCACTGAACAGTTAGGTGGTAACAGGAGTCCACACCTTCTCCCCTCGCCCCAACACGCAATTTTCTGTCCTATTTGGGAACATTTTCGTTGGTGCAGAAATATCACGCTTTGAAATGAGGCGCTGTATATCTGAAACAATGTTTCAAATGTGATAAAATTAGTTCCATATTGGAGGGCTTTTATGTCAAGACATATCAGGCGTTCAAACAAGGGTGCTACATGTCAGAAAGTTTCACGTAGTTTACCCTAGTGCTGTAGCCTGCTTTATACTGGAGTATTATAGAAATATCACGCTTTGAAACGTGATGCTGTATGCCTGGTTATTCCTGGAAGTCTTAAGCGCTGGTGCTGTCTAATCTTCAGTTCGCTGCTAGATGCATGTCCTACACGTTAGCTCCCTCTTCCTATATGAACCCAATAGTCTCCCATAAGTACTCCCCACACCTGTGTTCACACTGATCGAAACTGATCCCCTGGCATAGCCAGTCCTACATGGAATATAAGCTGAAGCATGCAGACGAAAGCAGCCCGAATAACGTGGGGCGAGCTGAAGAGGATCTCCCTGAACCGAGTCCATTAGAGGAGTGTTGTTGCAGCCCTTTGTTCCCTAGGGAATTCACAAGCATAAGTCAAGTAAGCCAATACTGTGTCAATCAACCAGCCTGTGGATTCAACCTGTCACATGACTGTCGAAAGCCTGTGATGATGAGGATGATGATGATAACGACGGTGGCTGGTTCTTTGCATACAAAGATCATGGGAAGAAAGGTGATGGTTTTAGTGGGGGGGGGTGGGGGTGGTTGTTGTTTTTTTCTCTGGCGACTGGAGAGGTTGATGTGTGAGGAGCACGTTCTGCATCATCCTGAACAAAGGAAGGCAGGCAGGAACAGGAACTGTTGTTGACACTGGTTGTTTCGTCCTCCTTTTTAAAGTCACTTGCGTTTCTGTTTGCTGTGTTGCTTCTCTAAAGTTAAAACCCTCTCCTGGCTGTGTGTGTCTGTGTCTGTCTGTCTGTCTGTCTGTCTGTCTGTCTGTCTGTCTGTCTCTGTCTGTCTGTCTGTCTGTCTGTCTGTCTGTCTCTGTCTGTCTGTCTGTCTCTCTCTCTCTCTCTCTCTCTCTCTCTCTCTCTCTCTCTCTCTCTCTCTCTCTCTCTCTCTCTCTCTCTCGTTTTTGTTTCTTTGAATTTTTTTCTCTGTGTGCGTGTGTGTATTACTGTATGTGTATGCAAGCTGCTTATAATTTTGTAAACTGCATTAATCTTTTGTGGTTTGTTTTATTTTTGTTTCCCCATTTCGTCTCTCTCCCTGTCATTTAGCAAGTAATGGGATTGTGTCACATTTGTGTGTGTGTGTGTGTGTGTGTGCGTGCGTGCGTGCGTGCGTTTGTGTGCGTGTAGATTGTGTGTATTTGATGCCCTGCCCATAATTGTGTAAATTACTTTTTAATCTGAGTTTAATGTGAGGGCTGTTGCATGTTCAGTTTAGTTACATGGCAAAGAGAGTAAACAAAAAAACCTCCCCCTGAATTTGCAAAATGTTTCTTTTCAATTAATGCGATGAACAAGTTGGGCAGAAGCAGGTCTGTCACCTGTCACCTGTCTCCATCACATCCTGTCGACAATAGGAGCTCCACACAATGCCACCAGGGTTCGCCATCTTTCTCTCTCTGTCTCTGCTGAGTTCTACCATCTCCTGTAGCCCTCTCAAACCACTAGCCTAACCTCAGTGATGTTGGTAGTCTGCCTCTTTTCTAATAGCCTCAAACGTGGAAAATTGCAACATGTTATATCATCACCTGGGATTCAAATGTAGCGTAGACGGACACTGTAGCCCAGTGGTTAAGACATGAGGGTTAGACTTCAATCCTATGGATCCATGAAGTCGTGAATTTGAATCTGGGCGGCGTATGGTGAATTAGTGGGGATTTGTCCAATCTCCCAGATCAGCTTCAAACGCAGGCAAGCCAGTGTCTGAATTCCCTTTGTGTACATACACATGCGCGCGATCAAACGTGCCCATTAAAGATCCCGTAATTCATGTCAAAATTCGGTGGATTACGGAAACAAAAGCTTACCCAACATAGTCTCCCCAAATTGGAATGCGGCTACCTTCATGGTGGGCAAAAACAGTCACATACGCAAAAACTCTAGCCGATGAAGGAAAAACGAATGTTTCCTGAGTTAGGCCAACTCCACTCTTTGGTCAACCCTCTCTCCCTCTCTCTTTCAGTGATACAACGCGTGCACGCATGCGTTTGTATGTGTGTGTGTCTTTGAGTGTCTGATAACGTGTCGTGCCATGCGCCCTTGTGTGTGTGTGTGTGTGTGTGTGTGTGTGTGTGTGTGTGTGTGTGTGTGTGTGTGTCTGGTGTGATGTAGTGTGGTGTGACTTGCGAGTGTGAGTGTGTGAGAGGGGCCAGAACGGAGCAAAATACTAGGTTACATGTAATCACACACACATACACGCACGCAGACACACACACACGCACGCACGCAGGCGCACACACACACACACACACATACACACACACACACACACACACACACACACACACACACACACACACACACAAAGGAAGAGAGATAAATGAGAGAGACTTGTAAAGAGGGATTGAGAGGTAAAAAAAAATTATGGAACACAAGAAATGTATGTGATTTCATTCTGTTTATTCATTTGTCTTTTTTTAAATTTATTCATTCATTTATCATTTATTTTTACACGTTTAATTGCTCATTTGTTCACTGAAGTTTTGACAACAGGAAATGACTCAAATCATAGATTTAACGTGACTCAGTCTATCAATGTGATAAACTCTACTGGGACGTAATACAACCACAACACCAACACAGAAACCAATTGAACAACATACAACCGATCAACCAAGAATCTAAAGACAAACAGCCCCATCCCCCAGAAAAAGAGGGAGAAAAAACAACACCCACATTCTCCCCGCCTTCCCCCCCGAAACTAATCAAATAAAACAAATCTATAAAATAAAACAGGCAGCAATAAAGAAAAGCAATTCTAATGATAAGAATATGCAGACTTCGCTCTTTTTTTTTTCATCGACCAAAGACACGTTTAAGAAGCAACCAACTTAACAAAGAACCATCCTCCCCCACCCACCTTCATAGATAAAAATCGTATTTTATATATATATATATATATATATATATATATATATATATATATATATATATATACATACATACATACATACATATACATATACATATATATATACATATATATATCTATCTATATCTATATCTATATATCTATATTTTCTCAATTATATATCTGTATATATAGATGTCTCTCTCTCTCTCTCTGTATATGTATGTGTGTATATATATTATATATATAATATACATATATAATCATGTATATCTATCTATATAATATGAAGGTCACGTTTAGCGCACGGAAAAGAACCCACGGCAACAAGAGAGTTGTCTCTGGCAAAATTATGTTGAAAAAAAGCCAATCTGCGCCGCTCTTGTGGTGATGCGCTTTACTCGTGGAGAGCAGCCCGAATTTCAGGCAGAAAAAATTGCCGTGACTTAAAATGGTGTATTTATGTAAAAAAAAAAAGAGTAAACTCGTGGACATAGTGTTCTCTCAGCAACACATTTCATTACGATACAACAGAATGGACTGCAACAAGACATGACAAAACGTGACATGACGAGAAAAAAACACACTACAGTTTATAAAAATTTAGATTTCTATATTTCATTTTATCTTTTTATATCGAAGATAATGGAATACGCAGCCATGTGGGTTTTTTTAAATATTTTTATATATATATTTTTTTTTACATCCAATCCACGTGTGTATATGCCTTTGTTGGTTCAAGTTTAAGTTTTGTTAAGCTTTTGATTTTAAGTTTTGTCATGTTTTAATCAGTTTATCTATTACACATACACTACTTCAGGACTTACAACACAAGTCAAGGCTAGGTGTCTTTTCAGTTGCTGTTGTTATACCTTCAATCTTTAATCGTTGCTTTTGTTACTCATTTCCTCGATCAATGCGCTAATTATTTCTTCACTTCTTGCTGTAATGATCAATATCCTAAATATTGCTCTATAAGAAAAAACAATCTATAAAATTATAACCACCAACTAAGCAACAAGAGCAGATCCAAAAGGTATAGATATATATATATATATCTATATATATGCCTATCTATCTATCTATCTATCTATCTATCTATCTATCTATCTATCTATCTATCTATCTATCTATCTATCTATCTATCTATCTATCTATCTATCTATCTATCTATCTATCTATCTATCTGCACAAATAAAGAATATATCGATCTCTTCGCAGCTTTAAGATCGCATTTCCTCAATAACGGACCCCTAACCTACAGCATTTATCCCTGAACTGCTCTAGTTTTTTCATTCCCTTGACCCTGGCTCCCTCGGAACATGCACGATGCTATAAGTCATACGGACGTAAGTTTGACCTTAAGGGGTTATGGCAGTCACGTGCAGGTCCTAATTGGACAGTTTAGTTATATACAGACGACAGGAGCAGCCGGTGGCAAGCCTCTCCCAGGCCTGGGCGTACTGGTACACATTGTCCTGGCAGTGAGGCAACCTCCTGAGAACCTTCACGTAGCGCACTTCTTTTTGGCAGGAGGACGTGTAGTTTTTGCCCTTGATGGTCCTGTTCAAAACTCCTGCAGAAAAACAAAAACCAACAGAAGCAACGGCGTAAATTTCATCACCAAGGCAACTGTCATAACAACAGCAGGAGCAGCAGCAGCAACAGCAGCAGCAGCATCTGCATGATTGCTTAAACAAATAGAGTACCAGTTTAAGGAATACTGAGCAACAATAGTGGCAGCAACGACACGAAAGGCAACCATTAAGAGCAGCAGCAAGTGATGATATGGCTACTTGTAGGAACTGTGATATATCTTTATAAAATCTTATTTCATTTTAGTCCACTTTATGTCACAGCAGATTTCTCTGCGTGAAATTCGCGAGTCCTCACAAGTGCAGCGACAGCCATTATTTTTTCTTCTTTTTCCTGCCTGCAACTGTATTTGTTTCCCTATCAGAGTGGCTTTTTTTCTACAGAATTTTGCCAGGGACAACCCTATTGTTGCCGTGGGTTCTTTTACGTGCGCTAAATAATGATATGTACCACACTAGACCTCGGTTTATCGTCTCATCCGAAAGACTAGAAGCCAGACCACCACTCATGGTGTAATGGATGGGGGAAAATAGCAGGTGAGGATATAACTACTTGTAGGAACTGTAACAGTAGTAGTAGTAGCGGTAGCACAAGCACTAGGAGCGACATCATCTCAGTAGCAGTCACAGTAGAGTTTGAGCTAATTTTTGTAGTACATAGTACCAAGTCAGGGGTAGGATAGCTCAGTGGTCAGAACGCTCGCTTTCCCCCAGTCAAATTAAGCAGCGTCGAGCGTGGTTACCAGTTTGATGGGTGACCGTTTGCGCGCCTTGACTACAGTACAGTCCCCCAAGTTCACCCAGCTGTAAATATATACCTGCCCTCTTTAGGGTCAGGGAAGGTAAAGCAGCGAGGGAGAGGAAATGGGCACAGCCCTCAATATGCTGGCCCCTAGAGAAGCTGAGGTCTGTGATGCCTCGCTCCCCTATGGCCGCCTAGGTGATAAGACACCTTTACCTTTACCTTACCTTTAGCACCCAGTCAGTCAACACAAGTTATGAAAATGTTTCGCAAATATTTACTCAAAGTTACTAAAAAAGGGGTCAAACATATAAGCACTTTCCCAAACAAACTGTACCTTTCATCTCCAAGGCTTATACGTTTTTGATAAGGTGCATAACTTATTACATTAAACACAAATAACGATCTGGTATTATCTGAACCCGTGGATTCCTTGAGACAAATAAGATCAAGAGAAGCTGAGGATACGTTGTTGTTGTTGTTGCTGCTGCTGTTGTGCATGCTGCTTAACAGTAGCTTGGACAAAGCGAGTGCTCTGACCACTGAGCTACCCTCTTGACATACCAACAGTCCAAGTTAACTTCCCCGTACGTCGCCTCGGCCTCGACGCGCTGTACCTCCTGGGTGTACAGCAACCCATACTTTTATTGAAGGCATAACCCGCTCCCATATCTCCTGGGTGTGCAGACACCCATACTTTTAGTGAAGGCATAACCCGCTCCCATATCTCCTGGGTGTGCAGACACCCATACCGTTAGTGAAGGCATAACCCGCTCCCATATCTCCTGGGTGTACACACACCCAGGCTGTCTGAAAAGGAACTAAACCTCTGCCTTGCCTTGCATGAATCACTAAGCTCTTTCCCTACATCCTGGTTGCATAGCAACCCCATGACTTGAAGAGCCCACTGTACATCCTGGATGTTGAGTAACCTAATCTGCATACAGGGGAGTCTGCCTTTATGTGTAAGGTTTGTAAGAAGGGAGAGTGCTCTTCCTACAAAAGATATAGTACTTGAGGTGAATAAAAGGTATGCACTCAAAATATGCCCGTATGCACTGGAGCTATCCGTAAAGAAAAAAAAGGGCTTGTTACTTTACTGTGCACCTGCATAGATTTGCAGTCTTATGGCTGTTGGTTTACCACTGAGTTGATAGTCAATAATAATAATAATAATAATGATAATAATAATAATAATAATAATAATAATAATAATAATAATAATAATAATAATAATAATTGCATCAGAACATCTTGCACACATGTACGATCCTGTTCCGCTTTTCATAAGAGTAGGCAATCATGTGCTGTGGGAACAGATGACAAGATTTACAAAACTGCGTACGCACGGGGACTGGACATAAAAAACCCAAAAGTGCTTATTCCATTATCCTCATTATAAAAAATAAATAAATAAATAAAAATAAAATATCATAATTATGTGCACAGATGCACACGCATACATACACACATTCAAAGATATGTGCACACACACACGCACATGCACACACACATGACATCCACTTCAAAAAAGAAAATCAAAGCTTATTCGATAAATCATCCAGAAATAAAAAATAGACTTTGACTTGGACACATGTATGCATGCATGCATGCATGCATGCACACAGGCACGCATGCAGTCAGACATACATGTGCCCATGTTCGCGCACCCACGCACGCACACGCATGCGCACGCGCACACACACACGCACGCGCACACACACACACACGCACAATTTGCACGCACACGCATGCGCGCGCGCGCACACACGCGCGCGCACACACACACACACACAATTTGCCTCAAACTCTCAAAAGTACTATCATGTACTGATGTAGGGCCTTCCACCACAGCTTAGCAGGGAGAGCAAAAATTCTCTGTACAAGGACAGGTGTCCTAGCAACCACGATGTAGGGAGGCCACAAGGTAGGCCTAGTGATGTCATTCTGATGTTGTAATGAGTAACCCTTCTTTCATCGTATGGGTGTGTGCATACCCAGGACGTACTGGGAGTTTAAATGCTAATTAGGTGCATTTTTAATTAACACAAACAACCCATTTTTTGTGTTAGTATAAATCAGATGTTTATTGACAAAGTCATGAAATTTCAAGGCTGTAGGGTTGATAGTTTTTGAGTTACAGAGCAAAATATAGGGGTCTGGGTGTACACACACCCAGAGCGTATGGGGAAGGTTAAAACTTATCGAAACTGAGAAATAAGATGCTACCACAAACTACTCCGCACCTCATACAAAGATTATATTACCAATGTAGACCTTATGGTAATTTATTTTTTATTTTTATTTATACCACTTTAAGTCACGGCAGATTTCTCTGCGTGAAATGCGGGTTATTCTCCCCGGGAGAGTGTGTCACCACAAGAGCAGCGCCACCCATTATTTTTTCCTTTCCCTTAACAATCGAAAATTATAAATACTCAAATTCAATCTTTCCTAAATAAAAATCTTCACCGGTAAGACATTTTAAAACAGATCTAGTTTTTATTGCCCCTAGAAGCCAGTTTTACATCTAGGCCTATATGCAAAGCAAAGCCACAAGAGTAGATGCCTCCGATTATTTTTTCCCTTTTCTTTAAAAATCGACAATCGTAAATTCTCAAATTGAACCTTACCTAAATCCATATCTTCACCGTAAGAGATTTTTAAACAATTAATAGTGCCAATAGAAACCATGTTTACATCTATATACAAAGTTTCATGGCAATAGGTGCTATATATAGAATTTGCACAGTAAGCGAGGGCAGAATATAGATAATAATAATAATAATAATAATAATAATAATAATAATAATAATAATAATAATAATAATTCCCAGTTTGACGAAAAAATCGAACTGAATGTCAAAGTCATTCGGATGAGACTCGAAACCGAGGCCCCGTGTGCGAATGCACGCAGAACATCTTGCGCACACGTTAAAATCCCGTTCCACCTTTCGGAAGAGTAGGCCATCGTGTGCCGGTAGGAGTGGATGACAAAATTATAACAAACCAGCATGCACACAGGTGTCGTGTTTAGACACCATCCCTGAGGAAAAATCGGGGAGTTGGAGTCCCAGAGCGGCTCGGGGCTGTAGGTATATGGCAACGTTCTGGTGGCTCCTGCGACGGTACTGGAACCATTCGTATCGGTCATTGCCTTTCCAATGGATCATTCCAGTGCCGTGGAGAGGGGGGGTCTGCTGCATGGGTAACAGCTTGCCCTCCATACATACTTGCCCAGGCTTTGCGCTCTAAAAAAGACTAGAGCGCAACTCCATAGTCTTCCGAGACTGATGGGTGCCTACTATACTACTACTACTACTACTACTACTACTACTACTACTACTACTACTAGTAATAATAATAATAATAATAATAATAATAATAATAATAATAATAATAATAATAATAATAATGATAATAATAATAGTAATAATGATAATGATAATGATAATGATAATACATGGAATTTATATAGCGCTAAATCTTGTAATAGCCGCCGCTGTAGTCTAGTGGTTAGGGCGTTGGACTCGTAATCTAAAGGTTACGGGTTCGATCCCGGCTTTCGGCTATGGCGTTGTGCCCTTGGAAAAGGCACTTTACGGCTATTTTCTCACCCCACCCAGGTGGAAAAGGGGTACCAACCTTGTGTTGGGGGTTAACCCTGCGATAGACTGGCGTCCTATCCAGGGGGGAGTCTATGACTCTCAGTCGCTTAACGCCACAGAAACCGGGATAAGCACCGGCCTGATGAGCATTAGGCTCGGGACAGACTTCTAAATCTTGTAATGCAAACAAATCAAAACGCTAGGTACAAGGTAAATGCTCAGCACACCTGTGGCCGACTCTTCACTCACCTCGGCAGAAGTCACACCTGCAACTGGCCTCCAGCAGGGTGTGGGGGTAGCGGTGGGGGTCTGTGTTGAGCACGTAGTGCACAGGACAGGGGTTACCCTCCCGCAGAAAGTCCGCGCTGCTCTTCCCGGGGCACTTGGACGATACGTTGAACGCCTGTCCTCCGCAGCAGGGAGTCAGAGAGGAAAAATATATTATTATCAGAAGAAGAGGAAAATGATTAGTAGTAGTAGTAGTAGTAGTAGAAGAAGTAGTAGTAGTAGTAGTAGTAGTAGTAGTAGTAGTAGTAGTAGTAGTAGTAGTAGTAGTAGTAGTAGTAGTAGTAGGATGATGATGATGATGATGATGATGATGATGATGATGCATATGATAATGATGATTTTTTTGTGTTTCCTTAGTTGGTGAGCATGCTCACTGCTTTTAAGCAGGGGGGTCGGGATAGCCTAGTGGTCAGAACATTGCCCTGGCAATTTGACGACCTGGGTTCGATTCCGGTCGAGGAGATATTTTCTCCTGGAGTTAACATCAGTGCTGACTCCACTCTCCCCAAAAGTCCTTCGGATGAGACTATAAAACGAGGCCCCGTGCGTTTGCACGCATAAATCTTGTGCACACGTTAAATCCTGTTCCGTTTTTCGTAAGAGTAGGTCATTCTGTGCCCGTGGGAACAGATGACAAGATTTACAAAACTGCATACACACGGGGACTGGACGTAAAAAAGCAGATGACTACTTATTCCATTATCGTCGATAAAAAAGAATAAATAAGTAAAAAGAATACGTGGTACCCTTTAGGAATAAACAATCCTCACTTCCAGTCTTAACATGCAAAAAGCCTCTGTTTGTATGTACGTAATAACTCTCTCTGTGTTGCTAACCTCTCAAATTATCCAATGCATTACATGTGTATTTCTGTGGGATCAGGAACAGCCACATTGAAACATAACAAATCCCAAAGGTTTATGTTGTCCGATTTCTTTTGCTTTGCTTTGGTTTGTGTTTTCAACAATTTCTATGCTTAGACTGGGGAGGAGGGGGGGGGGGGGGGCTTCCAGAAGTCAAAAGCATAGAATTACAAACCCTTCAAAACAAATGAAAACAGAAACCACTCCCACAAGAGTAGCCACATAAAAGCAAAATCTCTTTTTTTTTTTAAATCACAGACAAGCAAACAAATATAAGGAAGAAAACCCCTTGAAGAGATGACACATGTTTGCATTACACAAACTGCTGCAGCTAGAAAAGGCATGCAGCTCAACTCCAAACTAAACAAAACCAAACCAAACCAAAGAAACCCCTGATGCACTAAAGCTCCCCACCTTTCGCACAATATTCTCTGTGAAGTTGTAACGACGAGTCTGATTGGCCACTGTGTCGCGGAGAAAGGGCAGGATGTAAAACGATTCGTCCAGTTCCCCCATCACGTGATTGGTGTACAGCCTGTTCCATTGGTCCCGAAGGTCAGTGGGCTCAGTGCAGTGTTGTTGATGATGATGGTGATGACCGTTGTTGGACTCTACAGCCGGCATTAGTAGAGTCATTCCATCATCTGAAAGATAGGAGTGGGGGTCACTGAATATGCTAATGCTGTATACAGAGCTATGAAAATGATATCTTAATCTGACAAACATGTATGTACACACACACACACACACACACCCACACACACACACACCACACTCTGTAAGCTATAGGAATACTGTTTCATCCCTGCAATCACGAAGATACTGCTGAGTTAGTGTAATAAAAAATAATTTGGTTTTCAAGACTAAAATCCACAGAGGAGCCCTCTCCATTTATATCAGTTGCAATGGGTTTCTTTTTCATGATAGGCCACTGAAAGGACTAGGGTGTAGATTATACATTCATAATAAAACAAACCTGTGTAATTATCACATCACTGATCTATGAGAAGTATAGCTCACTATAAAGGGGCCAATAGACTAGCCTCCCAAACTGTAGGACTGGAACAGTCAGTTTGAAATAAATGGGAAAAGAATTGTCTGACAGAATAAGCCTATGCCTGAAGCCGTTCTATCCCCGGCCTGACTGTCCCAAATAGGCCCTGTTCTTTCACATACAGATGACTCCCATCTGAATTCAGTTTGAAGTTTTCTGTTGGGTTATACACGCAAGTGTGTGTATCTTATGTGTTTGACTGAAGTCTTCGAGGCATGCAGCCACCCTCACTTTATGCACCATTCAAACGTTTCCTGTAGCAGTCGGAACACAAACTGGTTTAAACTGTCCACCTGAACAGGCACTTTGAAAAGGGTAATGAGTTAGCTGTTTCACACTCCTTTCAATCGTTTTGTGGAGCAGTGGAACTTGTGGCACTGACAGGTCGAAACTAACAGGTCTGAATGGTCCAAGTAAACTGCAAAGTGTAGTAAGTTCGCTGCTTTGTGCACTTTTTAAATGTTTCAAAAAGCACTAGAAGTAGTAGCGTAGTAGTAGAGGTAAGAGTAGTAGAAACAGTAATAGTAGTAGTAGTAGTAGTAGTAGTAGTAGTAGTAGTAGTAGTAGTAGTAGTAGTAGTAGTAGTGTCGAAATTTTATCAAAATATTAGTACGACTTAGCTTTAGATTGGTAATAAATTAACTGAATTTCACCCACAGCAACCTTTATATGATTAGCATCCTTTTTATGGCAAAGTTCTCTCCAAAAACATTGGAAGGAAAAAGAGAATATATATATATATATATATATATAATATATATATATATATATATATATATATATATATATATATATATATATATATATAATCGAACAGAAAATATTGATGAAGCAAACCAATACAAAACAAAAAATAAGATGGATCAAGTATGGATATCTCAAAGATTTAACCTGATTTTGAATAGATTTCGTAATGTTAAAACTGTATAGATAGAGATAAAAAAAAACCCCTTGTTTCATTGAATATAGATTTCAAAATTGCAAAGGAAAGAAGAAAAGTTTGCACAAAACAAGATCTGGGGAAAAAAAGAGAAAGAGGAGATAAATAAATGAATAAATGAATAAATAAATGAATAAGTAAATAGATAAATACATAAATAGTGAATGAATGAATGAATGATCTATACTACGCAAGCATTGAAGATTTTAGGCCAAGCCTGGTCTTAAACTTTGTCCTTCTAAACGTAAAATACATCAAAACAATCAGTTGAGTAATAAGAGAAAATTAATAACAAAACACAGAAAAGGGGGACAAAAAACCCTGCATAAAATACTAAAAACTGTTGAGAGAGAGAGAGAGAGAGAGAGAGAGAGAGAGAGAGAGAAGAGAGAGAGAGAGAGAGAGAGAGAGAGAGAGAGAGAGAGAGAGAGAGAGAGAGAGAGACAAGGCAAGGCAAGGCAAGGCAAGGCAAAGCAAGGCAAGGCAAGGCAAGGCAAATTCTTTTATTCGAGGATAATAGATAAGCACACATGTGCTTTTTTACATCCAGTCCCCGCCCTTTCCAGGGATAACATCAAAATAAAAGATATTAAACAATAAAACTATACGCAGTACCAAACAACATACGGAAATAAGTACACTGCATATAATAAGGTAAGAGAAATGCGACAGTACACTACATATAATAAGGTGAGAAAGGTGAGAGAGAGAGAGAGAGAGAGAGGAGAGAGAGAGAGAGAGAGAGAGAGAGAGAGAGAGAGAGAGAGAGAGAGAGAGAGAGACACACACACACACACACACACAAAACACACACACACACACACACACACACACTACACCACACCACACCACACCACACCACACCGCACCAATATACCCACCACCAAAAAGAAGACTGAAACCTTGCAGAAAGCCATTTTTGTGTTCCTTCTCGTCCTTTTTTTCCTCCTCCTAACAATCCTCTCCCTCTTTGCGATAATAGAAAACTCAACGAACAACTAAGATAACACAAAAAAAAATTGAAGAAAAAAAAAGTGCTTCAGTTCTGCGGCAAGCAAGTAGTATTAAAACAACACCGTCCCCCCAAAAAACAACTCCTGTTTTCTGTAGCCTTCTTAACACCAAGACTTAACAAGTCTCTGAACGGTCCCTGTATGAATAATTATCAACTGCTGTAAAAATGAAAGACTTGGTATGAATTCTTTTCGCTGCTTCAGCCTCAGTCAATGTCTGATTCCTTCAGGTGTGAAGGAACACAGGTAAAACTAGCTGGCTTTATAAGCAGTCTGGCAGCCTCGCCACACCTTAAGTTGGGTTTTTTTTTTATACAAATATATTTTGGCTGGGACAGATCGGATGGGGATTAGTTGTTGCGTTCCCAGATTGAAAATCCAGGACTAGGAAGTGCGCGTAATGGCAAGGATGGTTTGGGATTTTTTTTTCTTTTACCTTGTGTCTCTTCACTTTATACAGACAGGATGTTGCGTGATGAAAAGCAATTAGAATGGTTATTCTCTCTGTCTCTGTCTGTCTCTGTCTCACACTGTCTCACTCTCTCTCTCTTTATCTCTGTCTCTCTCTGTTTCTCTGTCTCTGTCTGTCTGTCTCTGTCTCTGTCTCTCACTGTCTCTCTCTGTCTCTCTGTCTCTCTGTCTCTGTCTGTCTGTCTGTCTGTCTGTCTGTCTGTCTGTCTGTCTGTCTGTCTCTCTCTCTCTCTCTCTCTCTCTCTCTCTCTCTCTCTCTCTCTCTCTCTCTCTCTCTCTCTCTCTCTCTCTCTCTCTCTCTCTCTCCTGGCACTTACTTGCTGAAAGCTTCTTGTCTTACCTTCCGGTTTAAAGGATTGTCATAATTCTTCCCCCTTTTCCCAATCCAAATTTACTGTTAAACAAAAGTGGTTGTTTTTTTAAAGAGAAAAAAAAACTGCTGTGTTTTACTTTAAGAATGAAGACATT